>VZTG01001104.1:151010-168496 GCA_013397845.1 Melanocharis versteri
CGAGCCTCTGGGGCTGTCCCAGTCCCTCTTCCCGCTCCAGGGCCGCCCGCAGCCCGTGGAGCCGACAGCCACCCCCGAGCTCCCCTCGTGGCTGCCAGAAAGTGCTCGGGGCGCTGTCTGGGGACAATTATGGAGAAGTCAGTTAATAAATAACGCGTGTCGTTGATTGCGAACAGGCTCCTTTCATTTACAGGGCAGGGTATTAAAAACAGCTGCTGGCTCCTCACAGTCTCAAAAAAAATCCCAACAACCAAGGCTCCCCCCCCCTCCCCAAACCCCCCAAAGGAGTAGTTCCTCCAAACTAAGGAAGGAGCGTTTGCCTGGACCCATATCGACACCGATGAGCAAATTTTTTACCGTGAGGTTGGTGAGAACAACCTGAACAGGTTGCCCAGAGGAGCTGTGGATGCCCCAGTTGAAGGCCAGGCTGGACAAGGCTTCGAGCAACCTGGTCTGTTGGGAGCTGTCCCTGCCTATGGCAGGAGGGCTGGAACAAGATGGTCTTTAATGTCCCTTCTAACCCCGGCTATTCTATGATTCTACATTAGTGTGATGAAGTGAGGAAAAGTTACCAATTTTTTCTTCACCAGAGGATCTCTCTGCCCTTCATGTGCTGTGAGAAGCCTCAGTCCAATTTGTGGGAACACTATCAAGTTCAAGTAAAATCACCCTTTCTTATGCAAGGTCTGATTTTTGTCCAGCCTTCTTGCGTTTATGACTTGATTGTGACTTCTTTTAATGCAGTGTGTTAGCAGAGTCAAAGCCAGAAGCTGGGAATCTCCAGGTCTGATGCTTTTTGTCTATGAGACTTCAGGCACAAAGATTATGCCACGGTGTTGGGATAAAAATAAGATGAACATAGTATGTTATGGCTTTGGGTATTCAGTGCACTTACCAAAGAACGCTGCTTTGATGAAAAGACAGGTCACAAAACACTACTGTAAGGATAGGCTGCCACTTTTTGGCTGGGTTTACTCTTAAGGAAAGATGTGTATGTGGAAACCAAACGTTAGGAGCTCACAAAGAATTTAAAGATTTGTGCTTGAAGACTCAAGAACAGTCTGTGACTGTTTTTTGAATAATATAATCACTGCCAGAGCCACCCCGAAGTATAAATCTGAAAATTAATTAGTAAGATTTGGCACTCCTGTAAAAGCAATCCTGGCTTTAGTAACAGCCAGTGACTCTCGCAGGGTTTTCTTCTCTTCCTATTCAGCAGGCCCAGATGGCTGCACTTTCTGCATCACCTCCCTCTACAGCTGAGTGGTTTGCACAAGTTTAGCTGGGTTATGGGCATGCAACAGAACAGCAACACAAGAGGAGGCCACAGAGCAAAACATTTTAACATTTTGCTGAATAATCTCAAGCCCTTACTTCATCCAGTGCTCTATGCCAACCCTTGGAATGACAGGCTGGGAGTAATTGTGAAATGTCAGTGTCCCATATGGCTGGCAAGGATCTAAATGTTTCATTCCTGTTACATCTAGATCCAAACAGTTCCTGGCATATGTTCATTAGGGGATATATTTTTCTCTTAGTACATGAGATCTTCATCATCTGTGAGAGCAGGTGCTTTATTCCAGCACTGAAATGTTTAGTTCTTCTTCAAGTACTCTTTGTGCCCAGGCTTTGCCAAATGCTAAAAATAAGGCCGTTTCAGCCTTTTTCAATTACCTGTTAAATTCCCAGTTAAGCTTCAGTAGAGGCAACTCCCATGAAAAGCTAGGCCACACAAGCCAGAACAGTAACAGGAATCATGTAACATGCACTGGTAACTTGGTATTCACGGGATGTGCAAACCCGAAGGAATATTCTAAAGACTGAGTGGCAGATGCAGAAAAACCACACAGGTAGAACATAAGTCATATTGATGTATTATTTACTGTACAGCCTTTCCATTCATACATGTTTCCATTCTGCAGTTCACACATCATCCATTTTTGTCGGCCCACACCAAAACTTTGGTATGTCTTAATGTCCAAGCAGTAGAAGTTATGCTGATTTATTGCTACCTATTAATTCTTAAGTTTCCTACCCAGCTATAACAACACTAAATGTTATTCTAGTGATGCAGGGTTTTTGTATAAGATAGAAATCACCTGCTAGTTGTACAGTGCAGTGTTT
Organism: Melanocharis versteri; assembly: GCA_013397845.1. NCBI lineage: Eukaryota > Metazoa > Chordata > Aves > Passeriformes > Melanocharitidae > Melanocharis > Melanocharis versteri. Next base: position 153,135 of record VZTG01001104.1, read on the forward strand.
GTCACTCACAATGTCAAAAGGGAGATGTGGTTTTATAATAGCTTCTTACATTCACCTGCAGTTCCATGACAATTTGGAGCTTATTACATGTTAAGCATAACTCAGAAAAACCAAAAAATGGTTGCAAAGGCTGAATCATCCAGGAATTCTGGACATGTAAGGAATGAATGTATGAGACAAATGAAAATACTGAAAAGCTACAGAGAAGAATCTGAATTCCTCAAGATAGTGTAATGTGCATGTTTAAAATACAATAAATAATTTTATCCAATTTCTTTTGCAGGTAAGTCTCTGCTACTTGAGCAAGTAATACAGGTTTTAACATTGCATGAAAGCTAAACATTAACTTATTGCAGTGGTGCTGGACTTGCTTCTTTCAGTTATTTGAAGCAGCTGCACCCACATACTGATTTAACTCAAATGCTGTCATAAGAGACTCCATGGGAAATCCTCAGGGTTTACCCACTCTCCCCACCACCATATTATATGCAGGGAGCCTCCAGCTAATGTTAATAATCACAACACTTCTCCTTCTCACAGCAGCTTTACCAGCTTCCAGTCTGCCTAGCAGGGCTTCCTAAATTAATGCTCTTTTTCTTTGGATATGCTTAAGAAATATTCTATGATCCTGAGCAGCTACTGTAGTCTTAAAGTATTACAGCACCAGTAGAATGTAATGCCCTAGCACATGCCATTGCTCAGGTTTGTAGCTACATTTAATAAGAGTATTTACACAATATATAATGTGGTAATGATTTAAAATATAATTACCTGCATTTCCTAAAATAAAGTCTAGAAAAATTTAGAGATTTCTCTCTTTTTGTGCTAGTAGGCTATCTACCTGCTCAGATACCTGTCTAGGAGTCTGTTTTTATACAGACTCTACTTTCTTAGACCTGTTTTTGTGGATGAGAATGAAGATCTGGGGAGCCATGCAACCTTTAGATCTGAACTTTCCCTCATACTCCCTTCAGAGAGAGATACTGTTTCTTTCCCCTCTGCAAATTTCTGTGAACTCTGACTTAATCAGTGTGTTAAATTTAATTTTACCCTAATAGATTATTTCCTATCATTTCCTATTCAGATTCTCATAAATGCTGATGCTTCTATTGCATGAGTAGGTGGAGCCATCTCTCACCCAGAAAGCAGACACAGCATGTTAAGGATTCCCTTGTGGCTTAACTTGGTATAAACAAATCATTAATCTATTTGAGGAAACAGACTCTTTGAGCCAACAGGTTTCATTTCTAAGGCTCTATTTACATGGTCACTTTAATCTCACATAAATCCACCCTGCTGCTGAAGCAGATGGTGTCACCTTCTCTTGCTGTTGGTGCCTACCTTCTCCCTTGGGTCGGCACAAACATTTCTGTTGGTGTATAAAGAACTAGATCAATGATCTGAACTAAAAACTAATCTTGATTCTTTTTTCCTCTGAGATAGGTTAAAGGCACTCCAATTCCTTTCATCAGTGGCTTGGACTTACTCTAGAGCAAACCTGCTGTTTGTAACCACCAAAACCTTTATCTTATTTAGACACATATCCCTGTAAAATATCACATTTTAACATAGTCAGATAAATTATATAAATGTATGTGACTCATTTGTAGCTCTTGACCGAGATTAGATACATCCACTACTATTAAACATTCAGAGATACCGATTAATTTGACATACAAGTCTTTGCTTTGAGAGACAAAATGTTTACTCTTTTATTCTGGTATATTTTTTAAAATTCAAAATGTACTAAAAAACATTACAGTAAATAGGTCTTCATAACATAACATATCTAGAGTAAATAGGTCTTCAAAAGTCCAGAATAGAAAGCTTTACATGTTACAATCCTGCATACATTAGAGGACTAAGAAAACTCCAGAAATACTGTGCTCAGAAGAAAAAATTCGAAGGTGGTCAATTGTAAGCAAATGCTAATCAAGAGTTCGCATTTATGTTTGCATCGTTTCAAAGTCTACAAAGATAACACAGTTCAGATCCAATCAACCACTAAAACCAGGTTTCCTTTGTACATATTCGTGCTTTCAAGTCTACTTCCTCTATTAATTGCTGGAGTTATGAGGTTCAAGAATTTTGCCCAAGATTAATTGAGGTTATATATTAAAATGCATGGTCAGACTACAGTTGCTTGCATTAATCTACTTCTGGTTTGGAAAGCCTTTTATCATTTTCAGATAACTTACTTTCAACATGGTTATTTTACTTAATTATCCAGGCTGTTTCCTTCTTTGAATTAGAGGCAAAATAAAGTTATAATCCACTCTGAACTTTTGCTCACACTACTTGAAGTAAAAGACTTCTTTGTTCTGTTATTTTATGCTTGTGGTAGTCATCTGTTAAAAAACACAAACCTTTATAAAACAGAAATATTAGTCTTAATTCCTATTTATGGACTTTCCCATAAATAGTCTAGTTGGCATTTTCTTCATGCCCTACTCCCATTTCCCAAAATTTCTTCTCCTGAATTAACACTTCCACCTTCCTGCTTACTTTATAAGGTAGCTCAGAGAGCTAGGAAATATCGAAGCCCAAGCCCACACTCTTTAAAAAATCCTCTTAGGTTCTAAATAGTGAATTCCAGTACATACTGATACAAGAAGGTCAAGATGAGAAGATGGCAGCAGAATTCAATTCAGAAAGAAGATGCTAATTTTTTACTCCTAAGGAAGTATAGTATTGGTACAAATCACCTAGCAGGGTAGTACATTTTTCAACACGTGGTGCACTTCATTGAGAGCTCTGACCTAAGTGCCAAACAGAAAACAGCTGCATTGGTTTAATGCATTGCTACCCCCAGCTGTCCTGCCATCCCCTCTGCCCGAGGACATTTCCACAACAGAACTCTTTCAGTTCACCGTGGAGCACATTTGCTTTGATTGCCTGAGAAGCCAGTTCACGCTAAAATGCTAGACTGTGAACCTCAGCTAGTGAGGCGCAGCTCTGCCCTGCCTTCTGCCAGCTACGGTAGAGAGGAGAAAAATGGGCAGAAGAGCAACTACAGATAGCTGAGCTGCTGTGTGAAGCCCTTTCCTTGCTCATCCTCTACTCCTTACACCTACTCCCATGCTGTTCTCTCACTTCTGCCATGCAGCTCTCTGTGTAGCTGAATGGTGAACTGTCTGCTGAACTCAAATTAAAAATAACACAGAGAAAGAAAAAAGCCACATCAGTTCTCCATTTTGATCCTGCATGCCACTGCAGAGTGCCATATTCAGAAATGCAGGAATAGTTTGACATTTGGAAGAAGTGGCAGAAACAGGAACTACTTTAAATAGGATATGATGAAAAGCATTTCAAATCTGCCCTAAAACTGATGTCTCCTTATAACACACACTCCAACCCAGTGATTTGTTGAGCAGAATGAATGAAACATTGTGTTATGTAGGAATTTGAACAGAACTAATCATTGTGTCAGGTCTTAAATCACACACAAGTAAATCTGCCTCAGTTCACAGGCTTTCATGAAGCTGGAAATCTGGTCCCATAAGCAGGAATTAGTACAGTGTTGTGGCATGCCTTATCAAACAGTCTTCATTATATTGATAAAAATTAATCAAAACATAACACTTTGTCTTACTTTTTTTGGCTTCATTCAAAACCTCTATGCATGAAATCCAGAAATTTTGAACTGGATTGTTAGAGGATTCTGGCAGCACCCTTGAAAAAGCAGTAATGATTAGAAGAAATCTCTAGAAAATAAATATTTCCTTTTAAGAAACTTCTAATTTTAAGGTTTATCCAATTTTTAGGTAAAAAAAAGTATTTTTAATATTAGCTTATTGAAGTTGGTAATTTTGTGGTAATTTTTAATATGCAAACTTTCTTAAAAAGCTTATCACCTCTTACGAAGGGAGCATTTATATTACTAAAATTCCAAGCTCTTAATAACTATATGTACAGTTAATCTACTTAGGTATTTATCTTTGGGGTTTTTTTTCCTAGATAAAACGGTTTTCACTTCCCTTTAAATAAACAAAACAACAGACAGTCAGGCTTATTCCTGGCACAGAGCAGATGCCTTTTTCCATCCCTAGAGTAGGCAATGTATTGATTGTATATTAATTAATTCCTGAAGCCCACTTTATGGAAAGTGCTGTGGGATTGTTGATCGAAAATGCCAGTAGGCATTAGGTATTAATTGAATTATTTTAAATTTGTCAACATCCAAACTTCTACAGTACTTAGCAGGAATTCCCACTGTAAATATAATTGCTAGAATAAAGTAAAACTATTTTATTCTTAGACTGAGTTTTTTAGAAGGAAAAATGCTGTTTTAAGCAAAGTAGGGAGCTGCTTTCACACACAAATTTTCTTACATCATTAAAAATACCTAGGCAGAATAAATTCAGTAGTCTAAAATATATTCTTTGAGTTCTTTTCTGTGTAATAGTACATATTTCTGAATAACAGATTTTTTTATCCATCTATACAACACAGTAAAAGAATGACAACACAATAAATACCAGGTTACAGCATTTCTAAAGGTGGGTTTTTTCCCCTAAATGAATGACAAAACACAATTTGGAGCAGTAACAGTTTAAAATGCTATAAATTAAAATAAAAAAAAACAACCAAGCTCATACTAATATAGTATGCAGCATTATTTTTAGCTATATGCTTCATTAAACTTCGAGGTAAGCATCACTACAGTCATATATTGACTAATACCATACCAACATGCTAAAAAAAAATCTTGTCAAATTAGGCTTATGTCCAGTTCCTACAAGGCTCTACAAGTCTGGTGTTGCAGTTCTCACTGACCAGTTCTATTGTATGCTTTTACAGCAACACTGAAGTTCGCAATAGAAGAAGGTATTTTTGTACTGCCCCCTCTCAGCTCATTTTATTTCTGTATCACAGGCACACCATTCCACCCCTCCACCCATCAATATTATTCAATTGTTTTTAATTAGAGGTTATTTTTAACCCAGATTATATCTATTATGAAACTTGCAGCACGGCCGAACAAAGTTTTTGCCTGCACTAAGGGTGTGTGGAGAGCACCCAAGAAGCAGATTGTGGTCAGAACTCATTCAAGAAGCCCAACTGTGAAAGAAAATGCATCAGGGAACTGCAACTGAAGTAACTTGGTTATTTGACAATATAGGATCTATAAGAACATAGGCCTTAAACATGTATTTTAAGATTGCCCTGTATGAATCTACATGAGAAATCATGCTGATTCCTTGTCTTTTGTTTAAAAGAAACCAAAGCTGCATTTAATATGACATGAAGTGTATTAAAAATAGCTATAATGTCTAAATATATATTAGAAATATAAGAATATAAATATAAGAAATAAACTCTTGCAGGTAATTAAATCTTTTATTATCTCAGAGGAAACACATACCTTTTGTACTACACTGAATATATTCAGTGTCATTATGGTGAACAGTGCAAGTGTTGTGCACGCCCTGAGTTCTTGCTGTACATAAGTTCAGAGCCCTCTTTCCAAACACAGCATTCAAACGACACCACCATCACTCTCAGACAGAAGCTGTAGCAGATAAAGCAATTTCTTTTGATCAAGCAGGCAATCAGACCCTTTCTAGAGCTTTCATATTACAGTGTAGCTGAACAAAAGGAAACAATTTACAAACCCACATTTCCAACCCACAACACCAATTTTGGTTTGGGATTTGGGAGTATATCTGAAAAAAAAGAAGTAGTGAGTTGTCGCTGTGAGCGGCAGTAAGGAGAGCACAACCCACACCAAGCCGTAGAAAGCAGAAGTGTGACAGACTTTATTTTGATTCTAACTTTTATACAGAGATATCTACATAATAGTGATTGGACAGTGTCATCCCACCCCTCAGGGGGATTGGCTGAAGCCTTACAGCTTCAGTTAGCAAAACATAAGATTAGAAAGAGAGTGGAAATGTCCCAGTTTATCTTGTTTTCCTACAGAGTTCGTGAGAAGGAGAAAATTCTTAGGACTGCACGTCCACAGTGGGTGAGGTAAACTGAGCGTTTCTCTGAAGACACAGAGAGTCTTTGTTAGACTTTTACACCTCTAAGAATGGTTAAGTGGTAGCTGGTCAATGCAGTCATTGTAGTTGACATAAATAGTGTGATTTCTATGAAAATATTTCAAATTACTACAGATAATTATTTTTTGTTTTGTCTAGATACGTATTAAATAATTTGTTATAGTTTAGGCTGACCTTGATGTGACATTTGCAGAGTTTTCAATCAACTTATTTTGTGACTTCCTCTTTATACACAAACAAACAGACTTATTGTGTATTGACAGCCCAGCTTTTACCTGTTTTATCCCAGCTTCTTCTTCTATTGTGCAACTGTCCACATGAAAAACCCTTCTGCACAGTATTGTTTGAACCTGGACTCATTTACACAACTGAGGATATAGGTTTATATCTAGTTTTACTTCCAGTCAAACTCTAACCGTAAATATCATCTCCCATCAGGAATCAATGGTTACAATTTGTTTTAATTTAAAACCAGAACAAAGTGGTAACTATACAACTGTTCCATCTTTTTTCTTTCCCCATCCCTTTTTCCAGCCATCATGTGAGATTCAAAGCACATTCTAAACAGAAGAAAATGACATATTCAATAAACTTGCTGTTTCTGGTTAAAAAAAAATGTTTTAAAATAAGACCTGGATTTACAGGTCTAGCAAGTAAGGGTGCCCTTTTCACCACAGGCTATCCGTTGGTAATTAAATCACACCAGTAATCTGATACAGCATTAGACCTTTAGTAGCATGATAGCACTGTCACAGGCATTTTACATCCTAGAACCTGCAGTAAATTAAATAGTCCTTGGAGGCCATCACTACTTGACCTCTTGGTCTGCTGAATTCCAGGCCAGGCAGAAAAAAAAATCAGTTCTACTTTTAGCAATCTCCTGCACATTAGTGCAGTGTCTTATCAATGCTTGCCTACATTTCCTCCTATCTTTGGCAAGTACAGCTCTAGAATTGATCCTACCTGAGAAATTTGAGACAGCTGGTGAAGTTCCTGGGAGAGGCAAGCTGACAACAGCCTGTTGTAATTTGAAGGAGAATTAATCTATAGCAAACTGACTCCTGATTTAGATAATCCTCATACATGCTTATCAGGCTTTCCCTTTTGTGCATTGTCTTCTTTAATTTGTCTTGCTTTTTCAGGTGTTTGCATATCAACAAGCCCTTTGAATGTGGTCTTTCTTATCCTGAAGTTGTCTTCACATCTGCTTATGGCAGGTCTGGATATTCTCGTTGCATTCCTCATGGGCAGGCGGATGGACTTTGACTGGGTGTAATGGGGCACAGCAGAGCCATCAGTACCCCTGTATGGCCATCGGTGCTGCCCAGGGAGGACGGCACGTGGTCCTCGACTCCAGTCAGGCTGAGCCCATCACACAACACTTCTCAGCAGCAGTGAATTCACAGGGCCAGTGTGCCTACTTGGCAGTCCTGCTCGGCAAACTTCTGCTTTCCTGACTCAAGAAGCAGCTTATTTGTCCCACAATCAGAAATACTTCAACTGTTCACTTCGTAAGTGGCCCACGACCATGGAACATACACTTGGTATCTGAAAGAGATGGCAGCCCCTGGGATCAAACTGAAGGTCAGCCTATGTTTCCCTTTTGGTTTGTTGTAGGTGTTTCATTCTGTAACTTATACACCAGAAGAAATAAGACTTTTCTCTCTGCATTTCCATTTTGATATGAATATTTGTATCACCTCTTCTGCTACCTCAGTTCTGTACTCCCTCTTCAATATGTACATCCTCTCAGCTCCCAGACCCATGAAGTCTGCAAGCTGACCTGTCTGCAAACAAACCTATTCTTACACCTACATGTATGTGTTATATATACATCTATGCATTAATGTTTTTCAGCAGGAGCAGTTCACTGAGCTGCCACATCTGCATGGCTGCTGGCACAGGGGACAGCCAGCCCCTGAGCAGAAGTGAGCGCAACCTTAGACGGCAGCAGCTGTCGGACAAGCGTGGCTGGGTCAGGTAACTGTACCCTCAGCTACAACTGCAGAGAAGAGACGGATTTAAAGCCTCTTGCTGGTGTTCTGCTCCCCACCCCCTTCTTCAGCCCAGGCCTCCCCTGCCTCTGGGAGGAGTAGGCTCAGGGGACTGAACCAGCAGAAAACACTTTAACCACTGCTGTGGGCTTATTTGATACTACTGAGGGTACGGAGCAGGTCAGAGGAGCTCGGTGGGAGCCATGGCAGCATACTGGGAGGGAAGCAGCAGGACCGCCAGCTCTTGATGCTCTGCTTTGTAAAATTCACATTTCCACCTCACTGCAAAAGCTGGCAGAGGGGAAGACAGGATATTTAACTAATGTTTATAGACTCATCACAAAAGAACAACATGAGGAAAACAAAAAAGGCAAAACCTTTTTTTTTTTGTCGCGGCAGCCCCAGATTTTAGGGATAGAGTCAGGACTGCATAGATATGGATGTGTCTCAGTGCTGGTGTAAAACAAGGCAAAATAGAAAATGAGTGACTGATGTAATAAGAACTGATTTTGATCCTGTTTCTGTATACTTTTTTTTAGCTGAATGCAGATAAGTAATGCTGTGTTAGAACAAAATCTGGGCTTTTGGGCTGAGAGAATACAACATCAGTGTGGAGTGATCAAAATATGTGCGTGACAATAGCTATTACATTTGGATTAGCTAAAACAAAGCTACTTGGATTGCACCTTTTAAGTGAGCATATCGAAGTTAACAAGTGTAACAATATCATTATTTCATAAGCACTGCAAGAATGAAGCATGCAGCTGATGACTTGGCTGGTGTGTCAGCCTGGGACCACTCACAGTTCTTCCTGTGCAGCCCCCTCGGGCTGGCAGCAGAAGGGGCTGCTGCCTTATCTTCAGCCCCCACAGCTGAATTTTCTGGGTTGCAAACAGCTCTTCAGCCCCTGCTAAGTGTTAGCAGGGTCCTGTCATGCTGCACTGTTCAAAAGTATTTTGTCTCCATCTTCATAAATAAAGAGATGCTATCAGGCAGGAAAAAAAATTAAAAAGAAAAGAAAAGAAGTGAGGGATTTTCCATCTGAGTGAGACTTGGCAGACCTGCTGAAAGCTTGTCTGAAGGCCCCTACTGCATTCCAGGTGGTGGGAGAGCAGAAGGAATGCTGTACTAATTCTCCCTCCAGCCAGACTGATGTCCAGAACAGATTTTTCATTGCAGATGAAATGGCAATATTCTGCCAGGTAACCGTGTCCTGAGGGGCCGTTAAACATTTTTTAACTTCAGTTTAGAGTTAAGAGGCAAGTCTGGTCTGTACCGCTACAAAATTTAACCACAAAAGAGCTGGAAATTCTGCCCTAGCAGACATTTTTACAGCCCACAAAGGAGCACAGATGCTGACAGACAAAACCTTACCGTAAAACAGTATGATGCTCCAGTCCTCAAGAAGTTATGATACAGCCCATCACAATGTAAAATATTTGAGACTGCAATTACTTTTGCAAATCAGCAGAGCAGAGCTAAAGTGAAAGAATAAAATGCCTGCTTAGGCTTTAGCTCTGAAATGCTGACTCTGCATTTTAACTTTAGTCCCTAGCTAGAGCTTCAGTAACTGCTTTCAAATCTGTGCTTAGAGAGGAGGGGAAGGAATGCATCACACTGGTGCATGACTGAATTCTCGGGGAGTTTGAGAACCGGAATCTCTTTCTGATCCAAGCAATTAACCAAAATTTCAAGCCTTGGCAGCTGTTTGTTTTCTGAAAGGAGGCAATTATACGACCACAGGAGCAGAATGACAGTGCAGGCAGAGAGCAGAGAGTAAACCTTTCTTAAATTCCACCTCTGAATAATGAGCTCAGATTTTTATGAACTGGTCTCACTAGAAAAAGGAGAAAAACATTACTTAGGACCACGCTTGCATACCCTCACAAAATTCCTGCTAGCTGGAATAGTAGTAAGTTGCAGTTCTCTCGCAGCTATTTTGTGGAGCTAAAATACTGCTACATTTGCTCCTAAGTCTTCAACAGAGAAAAAACAGTATTAGCAGTAAAAACACAGTAACTCGTACATAAGGCACCCTCAGCAAGGCCAAACCTAGTCAAACACTTGTTTTTTTCTCCTTCAGACTCACTCACTGTCTTCAGGTACAAAGAAGTGTTAGTATAACTAAGATAGGTGCGAGACATAATATCTTACAACAAAAGCCTTTCCTGCTCTTAACTAAAATACTCAAAGATGTTGTAAATAATGTAGAAATATTGTGTCTCAAGCTCTTACTATTTCTGTCCTCGAGTATCTCAGTCTACAAGTTTTCTTCTTCTGCACTGTTACACATGTGAGAACTGAGGGATTGCTTCTTGTTCAGCCACTTCCAGCAAACAGAGAGAATTCAGCCGTGGCAGAGTATGAACTACAAAATAGGAATAACTAAGGGCTTATAGCAGAATGACGTGAACATTTAATAGCTTGCAATGGCCTCGGATTATGAACTGTAGAGCATTTGAAACACTATCTATCCACCTACCAAAGATCACTCAGCCACACGAAATCTTGCCTTACGTGTTACAACGAATTTCAGCTAGGTTACACACCTGGAATAAAATTTTAAGTGAATGAAGCATTAAGGACTTTTTAAGTGTCAGCTTGTTTGACATTTTTTCAAGCATCTGCAGTGTCTGCTATTAGATGCACAGCTAACAGGCAGAGTTGGTTGTTGTAGTTTTTTTTTTTAAGTGGTGCCTTGATGCTTTGGTGCTCTGAGTAATAGTGACAGGGAAAGGTTTAAAGAACGATTAGAACATTGCTAAATATTAATTTTTAGAAGGTAAACAACTCTCTAGTGATTTTCAAGTCTAAATGTATCTTAGTTCAAAGGCTAACATAGATTGTGATACAAAGAGATCATACACTAACCCACACAGTAATTGCTATTTAATATATGTATTGCAGAAGGGCTTAAGAGACTTCATAATAAAAAAGTAGGACTGCGATACTCATAATATTCTATCTTCAAAAGTTAGCAGAGTTTTAAATACTAAAGAGTTAAGAATAAAAAAATAATTGCTTAGGATTAGTGGGGCAAATATGTTCTTTTTCTATACATTGAATTTAACAGAAAAAAACAGTATTTGACTGGCTAAATTGGGTCAACAGTGACAGTGAATACATTTAATAGAGTATTTAGAGTTTAAGATTTATCAGGCAAGATCATGACATTCACAAGAAGATGATGGAGTACAGGGCAGTTTTCTTCAGGATTTCCTGATCCTCGAGAAGGTAAAAAAGGTAGAAATGGCAAAGTGCTTGTACTAGAAAAAACATGGTTGTGTGTGAAGACCAACGTTAAGGTACCTTACCACCGGTAATATTCATTTTCTTTCCTCTCTGTTGCTGTTATGTGAGGATGAAAAATTATTAATACTCTTGTCTATCTAGAAAAAATATTTAAAGACATCTATTTTTAAATGTTTTCAGTGCTATTTTTATATCTTCAGCATAGAGAATAATTACTACAATAGTTAGCTAGTTGTAACACAATTAATACAAAATTCTTTATATCTCACCACTTGCCTACTTTTTAAATCTTGAAATTGACAATTATTTTCTGAATTGAGCCCTAATAAATGCAGCATATGTGCGTTGTCTTACTAATTTTTTTGTTTATGTAAAAATGGATGTACCATATTTATCTTGATTTAAGATTGGAAGATCCCAGATGAGCTTCCTTGCTGTTTCTGTGCTTAAACAATGCAGAGAAAATGTCCTGGGATCTAATTTTCCCTCCTTGCTGAATTGTGGTCATGACAACCATCTGTACAAGGATAAGCTTCACTGTATTGTCTTGTTCAAGGGTATCATTTTGATGTTATGTTGTGGGATACAATAAGGTAATGGCAAATAATACTGTGCAGCGGTTGGTGCTCTCATTTACATACACTGCTGACTTACATTTTTGGTTTTTGTGTGTTTTGGTTTGCTTGTTTAATATTTATGTGGACATTGGGGCAATGAAAGTATAAAAAACAACACTAACTTGCAAAAAATACATTAACATTTGAGAGAAGGGCTAAGGGAAATGCCATTGTTCTGACTCTTCAAATTTATCCATCTCTACTGGGTACCAGAGAATTTACATGTTGAATATGAAATTTAGTTTTTCTCTGCTGTGCCAGCAAGGCAAGACACAATTTTTAAAATGCAACACTTTTCTTTTGCATGTCTTTACAGCAAGAGATTGCCTAACAGTATATGGACAAATATAGAGGTAAAGACAGTGCTAGGTTGTTATGATTTAGCTTCTTTCTGAAACACAGCTATTTATAAGATGATGTGGAATAAAGCTGAACATATCTATTATTAAGCAGAATATGACAGATAATAAAAGTCTTTTTTCCCCCTCCAAAACCTCTACACAAGAAAGCCCTTACTGACATTGCAGGTAAAGTAATTTAATTTGGCTTTGGTCACTCTGTGCCTCAAAGTACAGACATAATATATCTGGAATTGAAAACACACAATGAAAGATTGCTTAAGCTGTACTTTGAAATACTTTTGAGACATTAGCAGAAGACAAAAAAGAAAGTAGTTGAGAAAGTTCCTTCTAAAGGCATAGCATACAATCTTGCTGAATATGTACACAGGAAATAACTGATTGTTTTACTTACTACTAGCACTGAATAGAAAACAGAAAAAGATTCTAATTTGCTCCAAATCAGATTAATCATGTATGTATCATAGTATAGTAACAGGAATGCTAAAAAGAGTTGTTTAAACATTCTGAATTGCTAAACCTAGCAGTTTTTACTATTGCTGTTGATTTTTTTGCCCCACATATCAGTCACTAACAAAGATTCTCCTTCTGCAAATATAGGTTTGCCAATTTGAGCATTTTAAATTGAAAACCATTTGTAAAGGAGCATTTGTACATCACCAGTAAGATTCCCAACACTGTAATAATCTGGTCAGGCCATGCAGAGGAATATTGAATGTTACTCTTTATGCGCAAATTTCTTGTTCTGGAGTACAAGTTACTGAACTTAAGTCACTTGTGTCTATGTATCCCTCAGCCATTTGAATTACCTGATCTAGCAGATGGATTGGATGGGTAGGAGTCACACAGCTTCTGCTCTGGAATGGAGCTTCCTGTCAAATGGAAAATCAGTGACTTGCTTAAGTGATCAAAAAGGATGTTATAGTATGAGTTACTAAATTAGGTTGGTGTGGGATGAGGTGTCTATGTGGGAGGTATAGAGCCTGGAATCTTTCTAGCTACCAGCAATAGCTGCATGTAAAGGAAACAGAGTTGAGATTTTTTTTTTTTTTTTTTTTGTGTGTGTGTGTGTGTTTGGCTATGAGCTCATATGGTTCTTCATATTGTTCCTGGATATTACAGAAAAATTACATAGAATCTAGGTTGTGGTAAAATACTCAGAGTCTGCTGTTTTTAGTAGTAAGGCTAATGGTAACAAGCTTTGGGGGTACATTCTGGCCTAACTAATGCAATCCATGTAATAGCAAACAAATCAATTTATCAAATCCTAATTATTCTCGTATAATGTAGGGATTCCTATTTTGTTTTTGTGCTGCCCTCACATGATGCTATTCCAGCAGCAGCTCCTAGCTTTGTGATTAGTGATGCTTTATGGGTAGGACGGGGCCATGCAGCTCTGCAATTCTGCAACGAAGTTCTGCAAACTCCTGCTGGGAACAATATTTTAAGGACAGGGAGGATTGAGATGGCATGTGTCTTGCTAGTCAGAAGACTTTGTAAGGCTTTTGGAGCTGGCGGTGAAACAATTTACATTATAGGTGAGTGATTCTACTTTGACAAATTTTGATTAAATTAATTTTGAAGATACAGCAGGACAACAGGCTGGTAAGACCTTTCAAGTATGACACTAAAAAAGGAAGTTGTGATGTAGCCAATTATTGATGTTTATTCTGTTGCTGACTAGAAAGTTTGCTTTTTAACTTAGCTGAAGACTGGCTCTCACGCAACCATTGCGATTAAAACCAAGAATTTGTATGTGGATATACTTCAGATTGAGTCTAATTTTTTTTCTCCTGCTGGTGACCCTTTGCCTTTAGCACCAGCAGTACCTGACTGCTGTTCACTGTACATGAAAATATGTGAGGAGCAACCAGGGCTCTTTGTGTTGTCCAAGCCTGTTTTTAGCAGACCATCATGACTCCTGAACAGCATCTAGTTAGTGCATCCAAGGGAGAACTATCCCCTCAAACTCGTATTTAAAACAACTCTGAACAAGGGATTTTTATTATAAATACTGCTTTATTCTGATGTAACTAGGTATCGGCCAGACTAAACTGTACTCCAGTGCTCTGCCCAGGCTTCCCTCCCTTTGCCCCTTTCCAGGGATGGCAAACAGATCCAGTACCTTAGTTTCAGTGGCTTATCCCAAGAGGGAAGATGGCTTTGAGAACTTGGGCAGTTTGAGCAGGAGACAGATTGGAATCCTAAATTCACCATCAGTCTTCCTTGTTCAGCCATTCCTGAGAGTGACACCAGCTGGTGAGATCTGATCCAGGGAGCACTTGCACTCTAGTGTTGCACAGGGCTGAGCTGCACACAGCAAAGGCCCCTACATGGTTAGGACAAGCTTTATAGTGTTCATTACCACGGTACTGGGCAATTGCCGTGCTTAACCATGCGGACCAGAGAGACCGGCCCAGTACTGGAGTCTGAACAACTGCAAAACACAATGATGGAAAACAAGAAGATAGCTCCAGAATCAGGGAATTGTTAGGGCTGGAAGGGACCTCTGGAGATCATCTAGTCCAACCCCCCTGCCAAGGCAGGGTCACCTAGAGCAGGTAACACAGAAATGCGTCCAGGTGGGTTTTGAATGAATCCGGAGGGACACTCCATGACCTCACTGCTCAGCCTGTTCCATTAGCTTAGCTAATACAGCTGCTGCTAAAAACTGGAACTAACGTTCAGCTCAGCTCCTAAAATGGCAGCATCCCGACCTCAGTGCAGAGGAGCGCACTGCCCAGCTCGCTGCCCACGGGCCGGCCGCGGCAGCCTCCGGGACCCGGGCCGGGCCTCGCCTCGCCAACCACCCCAGCAAGAAGACGGACCCAGGGTCATTCCACACGGCGGGGCCAACCCCACCAAGGCGGGGAGCTTCCTCCGGAGCCCGAGGCCCGGGGCGGGGGTCCCGCGGGGCGGCGGGGCCCCGGCGCCGCCGCATCCCCTCAGGCGCGGCGCGAACAATGAGCGGCACGGCCGAAAGGAGCCCCGGCGGCGCGCACAGATCCGTGCCGGGCGCGCACGCCTAAAATAGTCCCTCTTTGTTCACCAGCGGCGAACGCATCGCTGCGCCCGTGTCCCTCCGCCGCGGCGCCCCCGCGCCCGCCCCCGGCGCTGCCGGCGCAGGCGGGGCCG
>VZTG01001104.1:168508-205725 GCA_013397845.1 Melanocharis versteri
GGGCCCCCAGGCCTTGGGGGGAGGGGGAGGGAGCTCCCTCCGAGCGGCCGCTGGCAGGCGAGTGTGAGGGGTCAGTGGTGCTCCTCGGTGACCAAAACAAAGGGAGGGAGGCAGCGGGCCGGTCGGCGGGGCCGGGGGCTGCAGCGGTGAGGTGCCATCAGCCTCGCGCCAGCTGTATTTTCATCTTCTCCTTTAAGGATATTGTCCGAGTAGGCTGCGTTTGCTCGAGTGCGAAGAGAGCAGCACAAAGAGGTAGCGGTGCTCCTTGGTAACTTTGTTTTTGGGTTTCTTTTGTTTCTTTTTTTTTAGGGGGGGGGATTTTTTTGGGATTTTTTTGTGTGGCTTTATTTTCTTTAATTTTTTTTTTCGCTTGCAATACCTCACCTTTTAATTTCTGTCAGGCTTGACGATTTGAATGTGCACGGTAGGTTTTTAGTCCACTGAATTGTGGTAACTGTTGCTGGCTGAAAAGAGATGCAGTAACGCATTTTCTTTTTTTTTGGTTTTGAATTCTGTGAGAAGAATGGGCTGATACCTCTATTAGTGAAAGAGAGCGATATGGTTCTGTGCTGGATGCTCTGGGCACTGATATTAGTGTTGAAATGTGAGGGGTTGTTGTTCATCCATGAAGGATCAGGGTGCTATTAGAAGTAGAGGGCTTGCATAATTAAATGAAAGGCTCTGCCAGGAAAGCAGTGTAGCATTATGGTTGTTTCTGGAATTTGTGATAGGCCCAGCTTATCATCACTTTAAAAGGTCAAACGTAGTAATGGATAATGACATGGTTTTCTCCTGACTTAGTGTAAGGAAACGTGGTCAATGATATACACTCAAACTGCCAAGAGTGTGGCATAGTAACGAAAAAGTTTTGCTGTTGTTTTTGTTCTTTTGATCTGTAGTCAGGTTGGTAAAAGTTAACCTGGTAATGTTTGTCCCTTTTTTTGAGAGCTCAAATTACGTTTAATTTGAAACCATTTGAGATTAAAAGAGGGGGGAAATAGTTTAGTTTCTGTGTTATTAGAATACAGGTTAATGAGTTCATAGCTTTTCATTTAAAGGAGAATAAGGGAAAACTAAGATTGAAAGTATGAAAGGAGATGCATAATATAGTGAAAATGAGAAGGGTCTTTGCAAGGAGCTGCAGACTGTGAAATGTGGATGTGTACTGAGAGTATAATGTAGTAATGTTTTCCACAGTTAATCCTTATTTTGTCAAATACAGGTGTGTGGCTTCTCAACAACTTGCCTTTTCTGTTCTGGAAAGAATTTAAAATCAGATGTAGATGCTTCTCATATGCCTTAATACGGCTAGTCAGCAGGGTATATATATATTTTTAATAGGTGAAAGAGACATGTATTGGTAGTTAGTATGAAGTTATGTTTGTCCTTCCCTGCACCAGGAGATCAGGTAAAATTTATGAGAAGAGCAGCTGTAACAAATAAGTTCCAGTTAATTTCCTAGTAGACAGTGGACTTCTGTATTCCCTCGAGATGGATCTAAATTAATGTAGAGGCACTAAAGCATATTTTGTGCTCCTCATGTGAGTTGTGGAGGAGGAAGCTTGGAGACGTGACTAGAAGCACATGTGACTAGAAGCCAATATGAATCTTCTCTTAGTTTGTGAATTGACCGCATTTTTTGTGTGACTGGCCTCTGGCCCTGCTGCAGGGTTGGTTTCACCTTCTTTACAGGCCCTCCTTGCCGGAAATGGAGGGGAAGTGTGTCTTTGAGCAAAACACAACAGGAGAAGAATTATAAAACCACAGGTATTGCTGGAGAGATAATCCCCATGGAGGAGTGAAATTAAGAATTTTAACTTTCTTTGAGAGAAGAAGAGCTAATGATTAGAGCATTCCTGATGAATCTGGACGTGCTTCATTCACTTAATATCTTCAAGGATAATACTACTTATGTTTCAGATCTATTTATTTTTTTAATTCTGTGGAATGCTTATGGAGGTTGCTGTTCTTGCGGACTAACCTTAAAGAAGAAAACTTATCATTTTGGGATTTTGGTCAGCTCTGAAATCCTTTTTCTTCCCTGCTTCTCCCAGAGCAAGTCAGCATGTTGTCTGTTATTTCTTTCATTGCTGGGGTGCATGCTCATGCTCCCTTAGGTGTATTGCTGCATGTACTGGATTTGGATACTGTAGAAACCCGAAAGGCAGTTGCTGTATTCACAGAGGTGCTGAGGGTGCAATTAAGGGGAATTCTGATCTGTAAAGGTGTCTTGTGACCCGGTACCATTGTTTTCTCCCTGTACCTTCTGCCTCTTCTCTTTGTGTGCAAACATATGATCGATCCCAAACAAATGGCTCTTGCAGTACGCCACTACTCTGTCCTATTTCCCTTTGTACTAAATATGTAGGGAAATATGTTATTCTGTAATGATCTTTTAAACTGTAATACTTCCACTATTTATATCAAATAGAATTAAAACACTTCTAGTAATTTAAGATTTCTTGAGGAAGAATGTGTGCAAGTAAAAATAAAATCATGAATGATTGTAGTATTATGAACGTGGGAGTACACTTATCCTGGTGACTACCTCTTTTTAACTGTATGCATCAATCTTATTAAGGACAGCGATATTTCACAGGGTCAGAGGACAAAACTACTGTATTCTATCTAGATTCTGTCTAACAAATTTTGTGTCACAAATTGTGGCTTCCCCTCAGTCCTCTGGCAAGATATGCCAGATATTCTTTCTGGTATGCAACAGATTCATAGACCTAACTGCTAATCAGATAAGTAGGCTGCAGAGCCTCACTTAGTTTTTATTATCAATTTTCTATTTCTTAGAAGCCAAGTTTATTACTTTTGTCAGGTAATGTGATGTAGGTACTTTTGAAAGCATGGATCTACTTCAAAAACTCACAAATGAAAAGATATTCTGTGATGACTGGAGAGTTCCCTAAAGAGTCTAACCTGACAGAAGAATTCAGAGGAAAAAAATCATAGCCGAAATGTAAGGCTCTTTGAAAGAACTAAAACCCTCGCCAAAGCCAACCACCCCATTGGGATAGTAATGTATTATGTGAAATCACATTTGATCATCATGGGTAGTATTAGAGTTGACTGGGTAAAGCTGAGAATAAGCAAGTTACAATTCCTCATCTTATTGACAAAGGAGTGGCTTATACAAAATTGTTACCCTGAAATCATTGGTAGGACAAAGTTGTTCTGCCTTAAATGATATTGCAACTTCTATCCGTGGTGGATTTGTTAAGCTTTGCTCGAGTGGCCTGTGAATTGGCTTGCTGCACATTTGAACTAACGTGAACTTGGCTCATGTGGGCCCATGGGACCAGGCTGCTTTCAAGAGCACCAAGGAAACTGTGTGATGTTCTTGTAGGCCTCTTCCTCACTATGAGGTTGTGGAGAACAGGGCTAATCCATAATGGGTAGAGAGTTGCACATGTTACACCCATCTTTAGAAAGGGCTAAGAGTTCAACCCAGGGAACCACGGGCTGGTTAGCTTCACTTTGTTCGTGAGGGAAGTCATGAAGTCTTCCTGGAGGATGTTTCTGGATGCATGGAAAGGTGATGACAAGTAACAGTCGCCAAAGATATAAATCATGGCCTGAGCGACCTGACCACCTTCTGTGTTAAAAATGGCGGGGTTTTTGAACATGGGCAGAACCTCATCCAACCTCAGTTTCAGCAAGGCTGAAGGAAGAGGCTGAACATGAACTTCATGAAATTTAACAGATAAGAAAGGAAAGTCCTGCATCTGAAGAAGGAACCCCAGGCTAAGATTGGCTGAAGGTCAGCTTTGCAAGATTGGCTGGGGAACTGACAGAAAGCAGAATACGAGCCAGCACTGTGTCCCATGCTAAGGCAAGTGGTATCCTGGGCTATATTAACAGAAGTAGAAGACTGAGGGGAAGTGGTTATTTCCTTCTACACAAAACTCGTTAGACAGCATCTTGATGGAATGCTGTGCTTTTGTGCTGCCACTGTGAGAGCCATCAAACTAGATGAGTTTGGTGAAGGGCCACCAAGACAGTCAGGGACTGGAGCACTTCTCCTCTGAGAGGAGCCTTAGGGAACCAGGTTCATTCAGCTTCAGGGAGACATAACTGTAGCCTTCCAGCTCCTATGAGAAAATTTCTGTGATGCAGTTAGTCTCTTCACAGCAGTGCATGGCAGGAGGACAAGAGGTAACATGCCTACATTGGAGTAAGAGAGATTCTGGTGGGGGAGGGAACATCCCCCCTCCCCAGGATGGCAGTTCAGCAGTGGAACAGAGGCCCAGGGTGCTGGTGTGGCCACCTGTTTTGGCCCCATGGCTGATGCTATGCTGAGCAGGACTCGAGAATTCCTGAGAACCTTTCTACCCTGAATTATTGTATTATCCTAAGCAATGCTTAAAACAGAAAGTAATTTTGGTAATGTATTTCTTATCCCCCAGTCATTACTCTGTATTTTCTAGACTGAGGGGTGCCTAGGTTAGTGTTCCTTTGCCTTTCTTTGGTACAGTTGGCTTTTGATTGTACCAGCATGCAAAATAGTGTAAAGATAAGGAGCTTCAAGTCTGTTTTGTAGATGATGTGTGATATGGCACACTGGAAAAGCAATATTCATTTCGGTCCGTGAAGTAGTGTAGAGTATAGACTTTAATCTGGATTTGTACTTGATCCTCTGCTTAATAGAAGTTAATGGCAATGTACTAATATAGTAGCCTGTTTACGTGTAGTTGAAAAGTGACTGTTGCTATAACATTGGTGTTATGAAAAGCAAAGTGATTTTTGTCTTTTTTGTCATCAGTTGAGTCAACCTGATCTGAAGTTTGGGCCTGGGTTGGTGTGGAGAAAGTTAACTTAAGTTTGACTTGTCATCCTGTTAATTTTAACTGTCTTCTTGGCCCTGCAGAATCTTTTCTTTTGGGGGAGGAAAGTATGTTTGCCACAGTCAGCAGATAATAGTTGCTATGAGATCTCAGAAATAGTGAAGGAACTGAAAGGAAGAAATGTGGCTAGGATCCAACATCTCTCCAGCTGTTAACATAGGTACCAGATCCAAGTAATAGGCAATGTTGGAAACACGGCTTTAGCTTGGTAATGTGGAGCTGGGTAAACAAGCTAGAATTATTACTCTCAGTCAAGATTAATTTCCCTTTTCTGCTGTCTTCTAGCTGTGAGCACTTGTTGCTTACTTGGCTTGTTTAGTCACCAGATCTCTCTGTGAGATACTTTAATTTGTTCTAAGTATCAGTCAGTGAATCCATATTAAGAGAAAGAAAACCGAATAGAAAGCTAATGGAGAAGCCAGCTTGTCATTCCAGAGCTGCTGGGAAGGGAGCAAACTGCTGTATTGGATAAGCCATGTGTGAAACTGCCGAGTTTTGTGTGTTCTGAGCCCTTGCTAGACCTCCACTCCCCTCATTCCATGTGAATGTTAACTCTCCTGTTTTAAGGAGAAAAGAACAGACTGCTAGTATTTTGCAACATCTTACAACTTCTTCATAGCTCAGTTTTCTCTAGTAAAGGGTAATAAAAGGCTAGTTTGCAACTTCAGACCAAAAAAAAAAGTGATTAATCATCAATAACATCGTACTACCAGAATCTGAAGTGATTATCTCTAGTTATCACAAGTTCTTTCGCTATATTTTCCTTTCCTGTGCAATACAACATTTCCAGTTTTGAGATAGATCCTAAACCCCTGTGAGTTGTCCTAGTAGAATGCTCTGTGTGTGATTTCTAGTCTGAACGCCCTTCTGATAAATGTTTAAGGTCATCATTCTTTCACTGTGATTTGCATTTACTAGGAATAAATGAACTATTTGTCCCACTTAGTGTTTTCTCAGTGGATTAAAATTTTCTCTTAATGTTCTTAGGGCACTTTGTTGTTAAAACTTAGTATCTTCAATGCTTCCAGAAACTATCTCTGCTCATAGGGTAGCTATCATCTGTTACTGTTGCAGCATTTGTGAACCAGGCAGCCTTTCTGGAAAAGTTTCCTGAAATCGTATGGATTGTCAGTGAACCTGACTATAATTCAGTCATGCAGTCTGGCAGTGCCAGCTGAGGGACTTTCTGTCCCAAGTTTCTTGTTTGCATTTATTCAGTTTTGCTTACAAACCATTCTGTGAAACAGATCAGTGAACTGAGATGGCTGGGAAAAAAAAACCCAAACCCGTCAAGGTAGTTTTTCTTAACAGAAGTTAAGAAAGTTTTTTCATAGCAGTTGTTGAGACTGAAGCAGTACAGGAGTGTGAATGATCTTAAGAAAAAGACACTTGGAAACAAGAATGCTCAGTCTTTTTAATCCTTCAGCCTCTACACATCTTTTCCCTCAGCTTTTTCCACTTCTTCCTCTGGTAGGATTGCTGTAGGGGTGGAGGAGTAGAGGCACCAAATGAACACCAGATTTTTCTAACTGCTAATTAAGAGGTTAGAGTTACAAGTGAGTCAAAACTAACAAATCTAATTTTGATGAATACAATGCTAGGTACAGTAACTGCTTATGGTTCATAAATCAGACTGATTTAGGTAGTTGACTTTGGGAGGGAGTTTGCCATTCCTGTTGACAATGACAACTAATCTCCTGCTTCTGCAACATGTTATAAACCAATTCATTAAGTAGATGAATAGGGGTATCCTTCTGCCTGTCTTGCTTGAGAATATCTGTGGCTATGATCTAGACTCCAGGGTGAAAATCAGTGAGCATTTTCAGTGCTTCATGACATCAACTTCTCAAGAAAAGGTGGAGGTGCATTTCTATTTTCAAACGTGTATCAGTGTGCAGTCACATTTTACTGCCTGCCACCACTAACTTCTGAAAGATTGTATGGGTATATAAGTACTTTCTTTTGGTTTTGCATTTTGAGTGCTAGAGTAAGAATACCGCACAAGATACTTAGCATTGAGTAATGGATGTGCAGCCATACATGCTGTATGACATACAGTGTAGCTTGGTTGTGCAAGTTAAATGAGATAATGTAGATCTTTATATTGGATAAGATTTTTTGAAAGACAGTGCATCTGTTGGGTATTGTGTAATTATAAGTTCTTGGAGAGAAGTGTTTAAGGTGGTGGGGAAATTGTTATTTCAAGGTTACTAATTTTGTTGGTAACTATAAATAATATGGTAGGAAGGTGCTATGAAGCTAACTTTAGGGAAGCCTGGAAGGCAAGTTTCTGGACAATGCGGAACCTTTAACTTCTTGCTTGCCAATTTTGAAATTCAGTTTGTATTTTAACTTCCAACAAGTTTTATTTTAATGGTAGGTGTGACCTTTTGGCATTCCACTACAACAGTAAGAGCTGTGACAAGACAGATGGGCAAGATAGTAGCATTTTATGTATGTAGCTTTTGCAGGGATCTGCACTGCATTTCTTGTGCAGTGATTCCAGAAGATACTTCAGAGACACCTCCTTTAAGTAACTTGTGTCCTGTTCATGAAAGTCAACTTGTTGAAACAGTAACTCTTCCCACTTAATCTCAAGTCAAAAACATTGAGGGAATGTGTCCCTGGAGAGGAACTTCCTATCCATGTGGAAAGCAACTGTTAAGCTCCTGTCAGCCTATTGTGATAACTAACCCTATTTTCAGTCTCTGAGATAAACCATAAACTGCCACAGCAGGAGCTGCTTCAGGAGCTCTTTAGTCGGCACTTCATCACCACCATCACTCACAAAGAGAGCAGTGTGGACAATGGAGAAGTGTCTGGTTTATTGGCTCACATCTTAGCTGTATATCAAGGTTCTTCAGGAGCTGAAGCTGCTATTGTGAATTTACGCTGTTGTATAAGTGAATGTATAGATTCAAGTGTTTTGTGCCAGAAAATGATGCACAATATTTTTCATTATGATTTCAATGTAGCTGTGAGACAAACTTTTGTACTTAAAAGAATGCTTTTGAAGACTTTTTTTTTTTAATATAAAGCTCATAGTTGTTTTTGAAGTGAAAATCTGTACTGTTTATGATTAATGACTTTGTGTCTTTTTGTGTGTTTGGTACAAGATCTTTCACAATTCTTTCAAGTACTGGGAAAGAAGAGGAAACATTCCTCCCTTGTAATAGGAATAGCTACCTATTTCCAGGCTAACCTAGCTATTTCTAGGGTCTTAAGCCCTAGAAAAACTTGGGAAAGAAAATCTTTGAACCTCTCTCAGAGTAGTTCTGTCAAACCAGTTGTAAACCAGATGTTAGCGCTGAGAAAGCAAAAATTAAGTGTCCTGGGCTGCTGTGCTTTTACTCTATTATTGTAAACCTATTTTGAGTGCTGCATGTGTCCTGTCTCATTTATCAGAGGTTAGAGTAGAGGTGGGGAAAAGCAGCAGTAACTTGAATCAGCTTTTGTATAAGAAGTTGCAGAATTGGTAAGATTCTTTATCTGTGAAATCTGGCTGGATGGTGGGTCCGAACATTGTTACTGCACCATGAAGAGAGAAGATGGGAAATGACAGTTTCATTTTCTAATGCACTGATGAAAGATGTCAGATGAAGTGACAAGGTGCCAGCTGTGAAACAAGCCAAAGAGTTTTTTTATTCCTCTGGTCTTCTCTAGTCACCCATCCGAATATTTTTGTGTTTGGGATCAAGCAGGGCTTAAATTGGTGACCCAGTTTTGCATGAGGATGCCAGAGGCCCATTATAGCTGCTCTTACTGCCATGTCGTTGTTTAGTGTCATGCTGATTATAGATATGCTTGAAGCAGCTGATTTTCTTATGCCTAACATTCTTGGTTTAAACTGTCTAGTATGATATTTAAGCTATTACCTTTCCAGTTTTATTGTCATATTAAATGTGAATAGTAAATTCTTTAGAGAGAAGATTCCTTTCTCTTTGAAGCTGTAGGGCAACTTCTCAAAAATCTGTATATTAATGCTGGAACTATATGGGACACTGATTAGTTTACTGATTTTGTTGGTGCTTTGAGATTAATTCAAATATTTCTGGTGCTGATAATGTACCTAAGATATCTTGAGTGAGGTGAAACTGCTCTTCAGTTGACTGTATCCTATGTAATTCCTTGATCCCGAATTGTGTTTACATCCTAGTTACACATACATGTAGTTTCTAGAGAAAATACATTTGGATATACAAATAGTAACTTTATTGCATAGTCTCAAATTCTGTGTATTACTTATGAAGATTCTTCCTTGTGCGCTGTGTGGTCCTGTTTTATAATTTTCTGGATTTTACTCTTTTAATTGAAGTGTAGTGTTTGACAGCTAGTCTGACGTAAAAGCATACTCACACTTACATATAAATAGACTATATGTTGTGGAATGTATGAGGAAAAATGCTTATTGATACAAATAACTTACAATTTTGGGTTTCATGTATGAAGAAAGGTTGCAAGATTTGTTGTTTTTCCTTCCTTATTATTTTCCACTCTTATTATAACAGAGAGGAAAATTTATTTTATGTAAGATATTTAATATGTAGAAATTCTTCCTGTGCTGGAAAGCTCTACAGCTATGCTTGGTGGCATTGCATGATTCTGTGTTGGAGGTACCTCAGTTAGTATTTACCTTGAGCTAGCGTAATGCTCGACTTGTACTCTCCCTACCAAGGTAATGCAGTTAGGATTGGCTTAGGACCTTTTTAGCCTCCTAAGAATTTTAGAAAACTGGCAGTGATTTGAGTTTTGCATAAGTAATCCTGTATTGAATGTTTCTGATGTGTTTTTCAATGCTTCTGGTGATTTTATGAAGAGTCTCTGAGCTGGGAAGTTTGTGCATCCCCATCCTCATTTACATTAGTGGATTTCATAGAACACTTCTCTTTCTATAAACTTGTCACTTTCAGATTTTGTGCACTTGTACAGTAGCAGAGGCACCGCTACTCAAGGTTTCCAACTTCAGAAAAGACGAGCAGGTCTTTCCTTACCTGGAGTTCTGGAGTTGGTCATGTTGGTATTTCCAGTGCATGGTTCCTTAAACCTGATTCTGATTACCTCTTCTCTTGCTTGCCTTCCCTTAGAGACTCTACAGCGGTGGGTAATTCACTGGTCCATAAGCGGTCTCCTTTACGTCGCAGCCATAAGAGCTCCGCGTCTCTGACCAAGCTGTCCTTACGTGATGGACAGAAAGCCAAAAAGCCACTTTGTAAATTTGAGGAAGGTCAGGATGTCCTAGCTAGATGGTCAGATGGCTTGTTTTATCTTGGAACTATCAAAAAGGTAAACACATTTTTTAACTTCACTGGAGTCTTAAAATATCACATATTGTTGAAAATTTCAGTGTTATTGTCTTGCTTATGTAGTATTAAATACATTCTTCTGTTTGGTGCTTTTACTTATGGCTTCCACTGTATTTCTGTCTTTCAGATAAACAAACTGAAACAGAACTGCTTCATTATATTTGAAGACAGTTCCAAATCCTGGGTTCTCTGGAAGGACATACAAACAGGCAAGAACTTCCATGAAGTAGTCATTGTTTGGTGTCTTATTTGTTTAGATTGTTGTATCTGTTAAAAAACACGATTATATAATATTTTATTCTAAAGAGTGATATAATTTAATGTGATCCAGGATCAAAAATTAGGCAAATAAGGAAAAAAAACATTTTCAAACAACTCTCATTGAAGTTACTCTTTTGTTTTGGGCCTCTTTTTTTTTGTTTGTTTTCACATGTGTGAGGTGGAGAAGACTTCTCAAAATAATCACGTTTGAGTTTGTTTGGGTGGGGGTAGATGATGTTCTCTGCCTTAACAGAAAACTCCAGGCCCTAATTTACACCAAGTTTATGTTCTTTGTGCTGTTTTCAGTTGAAACAACATGATATGGGAAGAAACTAAAACTTCATAAATCTTATGTTTGAACAGAGTTTTGACATTTAAAAGTAACACCATAACTGTTGCACGTAAGAAACCATTACAGGTTTTGGAGTATTTATGTGATATAAAGAAATGTGTGGTTATCAAGTGAGGCACCTATTGTATAATACCTTTTTGGTTTTCAGACACTCTGATAGTAATGTTTTTTTAGCCTAATATTAATGAAGCTTGGATGATAATTTGTTCTGAAAATCAGTTACAATTTCCTCATTGTACAAAAGCAATGGAAATCTGCTCTGGCTCTTGTTGATTCTTGATGTTTAAGATAAACACTGTCTACTTAAAGGAGAAGCTTTGTATTTGTAATAGCAAAAAAATCAGCTGCTTTATTTCTTGAAGCTTGTAAAAAAATGCTGTTCTGCTTCTGTGTAGTACTGGTTTATGGTCTCTGATTCATTCATCCTAGCTATCAAAATTTAATGGATGAGTATGAGAAATTTTCAAGTTGATGATCCTTATGGGTCCTTTCCAACTTCAGAATATTCTGTAATTAAGAAGCTTGTATTTTAGTCAACTGTGACATTGGTATGTGGTATAAGTGGAGCAAGACATAGTTTTGTTTCCAGTGTGCAAACTTTTTTTTCTCTTACTTCTGCCATAACTGAGTGCTTTTGTATGCTTGCAGATATGTGTAAGTAGTAATAACTGTGGTAATGTTGGAGCTTAAGGCAGCTTTGGCAGATCTGTCAAAAGGCTATGCAAAATGTGTATGTATTTACATGGAAAGAAACACGAAGTAATATAAATACAAAAGATCTATTAGTTGTCCTGATAGTATTTATTTATAGGTATTTTTAGCATAAATTTATGTTCTTTATTCAGTTACTGAATTTTTATTGTTGATGTTGAGGAACCATGGACTGCATAGTCAGTAGGCAATATAAAGCCTATAAATACCTGATAGCTTATCATAAGTGATATAAATATTTGTAACACAGTCTGTACAAAATGTCTGAATATGTTCTTATTGAGAAGTTTGGCTCTGTTACAATATGTTTCTACAATGCATGCATCTGTAAGTGAAATTATGAAGAAGGCTATACATGTGGTAACTGTTCCAACTGCAGATATAATCTGAAAAAAAATCACAATCTCGTCTTTGTCTAGGAGCCACTGAGAGTGGGGAAATGGTCTGTACAATATGTCAGGAAGAGTATTCAGAAGCACCAAATGAAATGGTTATATGTGATAAATGTGGGCAAGGTAACTAGATTTTTTTCTATTTACTGCATTTTAAAAGATGTTTTGATTTGTTTCACAAAGGAGGATATTTGCCCGGCTATGACTGACTGCTCAACTGATCTTAAATTTTGTAGCCCTTAGTGGCTATTAACAGCTCAGTGAAAGATGATAATCCATGTTAAAGTGACTAACACCTGTTCTGTAAGTCAAGATTATTTTTTTCTAAGAAAATTTAAAAGACCATTTTGAATGTGTTACCAATCTTTTTGTTCAGGTTTTTAGCCCTTAATGATAGATAATGCCTTATAGTTGCATTAAAGCTATAGTTAATCCTGTTTAAGCTTCTTTCATCATTTTAATAACAGTTTGGCTGATCGTTTTTCATACAGGTTACCATCAGCTGTGTCACACACCAAATATTGATTCCAGCGTGATTGATTCTGATGATAAATGGCTCTGTCGACAGTGTGTCTTTGCAACAACAACAAAGGTGTGTTTCTAGAAAAAAAATGTTAATACATTTCATATTGCATGCATCTTTGTTTTGAAATTGAAACAGTAAAAAAATACTGCATTTTGTTCAGTAATTTCTTTTTTATCTTTGGTCTGAATGCAAGTTTTGTATGTTGAGAAGTAATGCTATTTTTAGGAATCGACAATGTTTCACTTTTAAACAAACATGCTAGTACTAAAACATAAATGCATGTGAAAGTATTTGACTTGAAAGTTATGAAAACTTGTCTACAATCAAATGAAAAGCTTTGAAAGGTTTAGAAATATATTACTTTTTTTGTAAACTAATGTATTTGTTTTGGCCCAGAGAGGTGGTGCGCTTAAGAAAGGACCAAATGCCAAAGCACTGCAAGTCATGAAACAAACGTTACCATATAATGCAACAGACCTTGAGTGGGATGCAGGTCATAAAACCAACGTCCAGCAGTGTTACTGCTATTGTGGAGGACCTGGAGAGTAAGTAAATGGATAATATGTAAGAACTTTTCTCTAATGCAGCTGCAAACTTTGACTCTTTTCTTGTAGACTTCCTTTTGAACTTGTTCCTTTCTGTTTCTATTGTGTGTACATATCAGAAACTGGATGCAAAGTGGGGTTTTGAATTCTCTATACATTTTTAAAGTGTCTCACAATGGGAAATATGTTATTAATTTATTTTCTTCTCCCATAAAATATTTCGGTTTGTTTTAATTTTGTCATGTGACCATCACGGATCATCACAGTACATTCTCTAATGAGCAAGAAGTCTTTTTTGTGTCGCTTCTTTTGATGTGTTGAGTTTGGATGGAGTTGTTTGTTGATGATCTTGCAGTTTTAGGCAGTATTTTCCTGATGTTAACTCAGCTGTGTCATAAGTCACAAAAATAAATGTACCTAGAGATTAGTTTATTAAATATTTTTGGAGTAGACAGCTGTCTGATTCTACCATAACATCATATCCTGGTTTTCAGTTACTGGCAGGGGAAAGATTTGTTTTTCCTCTTATAGCATTAGAGAGTCCTCTGCTGGTTCTTTTTTACAAGAAAGGCAAGAAGAGGACTTCTTAAGCAGGTAGAGATGAGTACTCTGGTGTCTGCATGAATGAGTGAATGAATAAGATAGCGTTGAAGATTTGAGGTCAAGGCAAGTGAAGAGTCCCACAAAAAAAGCAAAGCTTTTGAGTGTGTACACACAGGACAGAGCTCTGGTTTGAGACTTTTGAGACTTGAACAAACATCACTGTCAGGTTTGCATGGTTCCTTTTCTCAAGGGAGAAGCTGAAAAGGGAAAAGGTGTAAACTATGAGGTTTCTTTTGAGGATTCAGGTAGTTGGATCCCCAGAACAAATGTTTGTGACTTAATGCAGTTGTGTTGTGCTTTCGAAAATAACAAGGAAGTTAATCTGGTATGTCAGAAGGAGCTTGTATGGAGTTCCTGAATTCTTGTTATTGAGAATTAAGAGGTGGTTGTCAGAGTAAATTAAATGGGTTTTTTCTTAATTTAATAACTTAGTTAATTCTTTTACTAGGCTATCTTTTATTATTCCTAGTCTGTCTTTTCTAGTAATTCATTATGGAACTAAATGTTATCAAAATATCCCTAGAGATGACTATTTGTTTTATAAACTCTGAAAATAATTTTGGGTCAAAAGATCTCTTCCTATTTAATTTAAACATAATGAAGAAACAATTTTCAGTAACTTTTTTAACACATCTTGTGTCTCTTTCTGTTGTTGAAGCTGGTATCTAAAGATGTTGCAGTGCTGCAAATGTAAACAGTGGTTTCATGAGGCTTGTGTGCAGTGCCTCCAAAAGCCAATGCTTTTTGGTGACAGGTAAGAACATTAAGCTGTACTTTATGATTGCCTTTATTTAAAATGTGAGGGAAGTCTCACATACGAGCTTTTATTAGGGCATCCATAGCACAACAGTGTTTTTTAAAAAGGGGTTGAGTTTTGAGTAGAAGTTTATACACAAGACAGCCTGTGTTCGGGTACCAGGAAAATGCAGTTCTTCATCTCAGTTGAAGGGGGATGCAGTGGTGGGTGGTGGAGAGGTGACCAGTGGAGAGTTGGATTCCAGCTGGTACTTGACTTCACTTCGTGTGGAAATCCTTTACACTATAGGTGCAACTCTACATCCTCTGTTCATGTGTGAGGAGTTAGGGCAAAAAGGAAATGAAAAAGAGTGCTGGTCTGTGCTTTTATTTTAAGAGGAACTTGGAGCACTTGCAGCAGATGAAAGAGGAAAACTGGAGAAGAGAATCAAAGAGCCTTCTGTTCATTATTTATCATAATTTTATGTGGGAATTTTTCTGGAATGTTTGTATGAAGGAGCTGAGTTAGGACCCAGGAATGTATGGGTCCTTAAAATGCATATTTACACTGGGGCACAGGTTTTTGCATTTGAGAGATTGTGCTGGGGACGTTACAGAGCATCTTCACTGATACAATCACAGGTTGAGGGACTTTCTCAGGCAAAATGAAACAGTGGTAGCAGGATGAAATTGAAGAAGTACCTTGTATCTGGCCCAGTAGGTATCAGCACAGATTATAGAAGTTGCTAAAGTAAGGTAGAGAATAAAGGGACTCACAAATATCATATGGCTGAGTTTCTAGCTTGCTTAATTTCTGTTTTTTTCACAATCAGGGTGTTAAAACACTGTGTGTGTGTATGGACACCCACCACCCAGACACATGTACATATACATATGTATATATTTTTAGGTTTTATACGTTCATTTGCTCAGTTTGCAGTTCTGGACCAGAATACCTCAAACGTTTACCCTTGAGATGGTAAGTATGAATTTTTAAAAAAAGGGTGAGTTGAATATATGCTCTGCTTTTCTTTTTGGTGTTTTGGTTCGCCTTGCCAAAAAGGAAATTTATTTGTTAGCTTGAGCTGTTTCCCATGTCATTCTTACTGTGTGTATGACCAGGGATAAATTTCTTTCCAAGTTTATCCTTATGTGTAGAGATCTATTAGGTTGCATGCTCTTGGGATTCAATCCTGGGATCATTCAGTGAAGTAACAAGCATCTACTCTCTTGTTGTGTGTGTGAAGGTTGAGATTCCTAAGATAAGTGTTTTCTGCAGGTTTATGATCCTACCACATTATGTAAGCCAAATGTAGTGAGTACCAGAGTACACATCCTGATACATTTTATAATAGTTCCCTTGAGTATTCTTAATGGACCTAGTCTGTAATATCCACAAAATTGGATATAATTTATATTTACCTAGTGCTAACAAATACATGGTGGAGATTACCTTGTTAAATGTTAATTCACCAAAATACTTGCAAGAATTCAGAACTGATACGTTCAAGTATGAATTCAGACTTGCTTACATATCCCATGGTCCAGACCACTTTTGGAGTTTAAAAAAATATCATGAAAATGAGATGCAAAGCAGAAGGAATCGCTTGAAGAGAAATTGCAGGAGGCTTCATAGTGTTGTCTGGATTGAGTGTCTTAAGTTGGGCTTTGTGTTCCTCCAACTGTATAATGCTAATATCTTTTCTACTAAATTGTTTCAAAGGAAAGCAATTGGAAGAAAAATACTTGTTTTCTCTGGTTTTTTTTATTCAAATATTCTAGGGTAGATATAGCACATCTATGCCTTTACAACCTAAGTGTTATTCATAAAAAGAAATATTTTGATTCGGAGCTTGAACTTATGGCCTACATTAATGAAAACTGGGATAGATTGCATCCTGGTGAGGTAAGTAAGTAGAATACCCTTTCTTGTTTTTAAATCACAGTGCATACATATGTCCTGAAAGTTGACAACCTATGAGCTGTTTTATTCTGGATGTTAAATCCTTTAGTACCTTAAAATCTGGTAATCCCGAATAATGAAATAATTTTTAATTTCCTTGCAGAAATAGAATGCTTTTTAAGTGGTGCATATTTTTCCAAACTGTAAAATTTCTTCAAGTTGTCTATGCAACTAATTACTTGCATGGCAACTTTTCATTACTTAACTGTTTATTCTGTTGCATATGTACATTCTCCTTTCACTTCATAGTACTACTTCGATATTTTCATGTGGCCTGAGCAGGAAATCTAAGTGTAGAATTGAATGCAGAGTATATTGCATGTGAAGACCACATTCAAAGTCTTTAAGGTGTAAGACATTGTTATGTGTTAAATATTGTACTCAAAAAATTCTTCTTTCCTTCCTAATTCATACAATGGGGGTGGTCAGTTTGTGTCCAGGTATAAAAATTTTGATCCTCTTCCAGTTGGATTCAGCTACTTGTCAAGACATTTTAGTTTTAGTTTATTACTATGCTAGTTATTTTCCCAGCTGCTTGATTACTGAGCATTCATCTTGGCATAAAAGGAAATCCATTTACTCAAGCAGATTGACTTTATATTTAACTAAGAGGACCAGTGTTGGACTTTGTTTTTGCGTATGAGGTTAGGTGCAAAAATTTATGACTTAAGTTCAAATTGGCGTACTGCTAGCAGAATAAGTACTTTTTCTGTGCATGAAAATTGCTCAGGGTTTTGAAGGTTTTTTTAATACATGGCATATAATGGGTTGAAATTTTCTAATTATGAGTACATCCTGCTTTTGTACTTCTTTTCAGTAAATTCATGCATCTGTAGTCCATTATTACTAGCATACACAATTTGAGAACCAAGTGTATGTTCTTGGCTTAAATAAGTAAGTATTTTTCATAAATAATGGAAAATAGTCTAAATAAACGTATTTTAAACTGTCAGTGTCAATAGTTTGTTAGAAAGATAAGTAAATACTTAAGCATTACCAAAAACTAAAGTCATGAATACATATCTGGTTTACTTTGATATATATGGCATCTTTTACCTAAATAATATAAATTCAATGTCTGTCATATCCAGTCTTGAGCTTTGATTAAAAAAATGCTGCACAAAATGTAATTCTCACACCATTTTTCCTATAGAATGAATGTTTTTGTTATCTTACTGTATAGCTTAACAAGTATGTAAGCTGTGTTTAATTTTGAATTTTGTTTTTCTTAGTATTGAGGGAAATGTAGAAGAAATTTGTTCATTTAACATAATATTCTTTATAGTTAACATAATTTCATGTCAGACTGGCTGGTCAGAGCAGTGGATGAGGAGACTGGAGCTGTCAATGGTTTGGAGCACATAAGCTGTTTTGAAGAAGTTTAAAGGCTGCAGTCCTCTCTGTGCTCTTCCCCTTTCTGCTTTCAATCCATCCATGCTCAATCTGTGAAAAACATGTAACTAAGGGGGAGGAAGGAAAGGGCAGATCCAAAATAAGAAAACTCACCTCTTTAAGTGGTATTTTCAATTCTTTAATATTTCTACACCTTCAAGGAAACTACTAATTTGAATTCTGAATGCTACATTTTTGAAGGGCTAGATTTTTGATAAATTTATACAAGCTGTATTGAGGAAATTTCAAAACTTTATTCTGAGAAGATTTTAAATGTCTCTCATGAAGTTGGCAAAAATTGTCTTGAAAAATTGGATTAACTTTGGTTAAGTAGAGAAATGAGGGAAACAGAAATTAGTCACGGAAGTAATTGATATGTACAATATAATGATTTTAGGGGTTTTGTAATCTCCTTAAATTGCCATAATTAGAAATGGCACTTTAGTTTCCTTCTCTACCTATTTTTACTTGAGGAAGAGGAAAAGGGTTTTAGCTGTAGGTAAGACATTAGTAAATGGTAGAATGCAATAAATATGTGGCAGTTTTCTGTAGTTTAGTGCTGCAGAGTTGCAAGACCTCTGGATAGCAATGGACTGTATGGAATGCATATGGTGAAGATGGAAAACAAGTTGTTACTTTCTTTGGCTAAAACCGCTTGAACACCTCCCTTAGCTTTGGTAGTCAGGTAGACTGTCAATCTTGCCCAAAATCATGTTAAAAGGTTGGGGTTTATTAGTATATTTACTCACGTATTTAGCTGTTAGCATGTTGAATTCTTTGACCTTTTCTCTCTGTCTTGTTTGGTGAAAATTGTATTCTTTAGGAATTATCTGGTCATTGTTGGGTTTTTTGTTGGGTTTCTTTGAGTTGCAAATGTTGTACAGTCTGGTCTTTAGTATTCATATTAATAGTGAAACTTATAAACTGCTGTCAGCTCTGTAATTAAAGATAAATTCACAAGTTTTGGCATGGCAACTGGAAATAATGGTCGTTTTGCTGGAATTGAAAAGTAAATGTATAAACATAGACAATCGTGTTTTACATTCTGTTACATAAATGTGTCAACTTTATAGTTGCCACCGTACTTGTTCTGCTTTTCTTTGTAATTCTTTATGCAATTTTTCAGAGAGAAGATTCCATGTTTTGAAAGCTTGATAGGGACTAGTTACTTCAGGCTTTGGTGAAAGGAGGGAGGTTAGACTGGGTCTTAGCAAAAGGGGCATGAAAATAGATCTACTGGTTTGGAGTTTTTCTAATTCTAATGATTTTTCTGGGTGCTTTATTTTTTTGTATCAAGTTGAGTAGTATTAAAAAAAATGTGAATTGGGTCCTGTGGCATGATTTTGGTTAAAATGATCATAAATAATTAGGTTCTTTTGTCTATATGGTTATCCTCTGTTTGCAGTCTCAATTAATTTGGGAGTACATATGGAAGATTTTTTGTTAGGAGTCTCGGAAGGGCAGTCTAGTGTTATGTTCTAGATATTTTTCTTGTACTACTTAGAAGTGAAAGTCATTCTGTGTCCTGGGCTTGATCATGGCATTAATTCTGTGGACGTAAATCACAGAATATATGGGATTATGGTTAATGTATGCAACCACAGCTAATATTTTGTTAATGTACTTCCCATTCAAATCTGTAGTTACAATGACTCAGAGTAACTGGAATCATTCTATTACTAAAGAATTTGACAGGTTAAATGATTTCTTAATGCTTTACAGCTGGCAGACACACCAAAATCTGAAAGATATGAGCATGTCCTGGAGGCATTAAATGATTACAAGACTATGTAAGTTATTGGTACTTTTTGTTTTAAATGTTATTTGCCTGTTTGATCTGGCTTAGGTTACAGTCTTCAGTCTAGGTGATAATCGCTCTGGCTGTAGATAACATTTTAAGTTTTAAATACTGTTTCTATTTCGAACTATAACATTACATAACTATTTTGATTGGAACCCAGACCAAGAGAAAGAATTATTTTAACTTCCATCCTCTTTCCACTTCACATTCTGTTTTAGAGAGGGAGGATTGTGATAGGGTAAAGAGGAGAGTAAAATAGCATTTGAATGAATATTCTCTTTGCATAGTTTTGTTTTGCATGTCCCCTGCTATTTTAAAAGTTGCTTTCCCTGGGATCAGAATTTTAACAATTAATTTAACATCATCTAGGTTTATGTCTGGAAAAGAAATAAAGAAAAAGAAGCATTTGTTTGGCTTGAGAATTCGAGTTCCTCCTGTGCCACCGAATGCTGCTTTAAAGGCTGATAAAGAGCCAGAAGGAACTTCTCATGAGTTCAAAATTAAAGGCAGAAAGTCGTCTAAACCAATCCCTGATGTGAGGTAAAATAACCCATTCATTCTAGCAGTGTTGTGGTTAATTGGGGCTACTTTGGATATGTTTTGGTGCCTACACAAAAGGCCTTTTCTTTGTAGAATGTTTTTCTTTTTAAGTAATTGCAAAGGCAGATTACTTGTGAGAACAAGGTCTTAGAACAAATGTAGTGAACTTTCTATTAGGGTTCTTATAAAATATCAACATGTAATTTAGCAGTAAGAACAATAGAAAATATCCCAACTTTGCTGTCATTTGGGAAACAAAACCTTTTGCCATACGGGATCTCTTAGGCAATAATCTAACTAGAATTCTAAATAGGAAATATGTTGTGAAATAGTAACTTGTGCTGGTAAATGTGCCTTGTTTTTCACCAAGAGTGATCATATGAATGAATTATATTTAACACTTGTTCATTCCTCTTCAACATTTGGGAATCAGTAATGTCCCTAGAAATACTTTAAATCTGTTGATGTTATTACAAAGACAAAACCACGTAGCTTTGTACCTGCAAATTTTGATTTGCCAGAATCACCTCATTTAATACAACGTTTTAGAAATAAACATCTAATGTATATTCATTGCCAAAGGAAAACATGTATTCAATGAAAATTATCGTCAGTAATACGGAATAAAATACAAATTTTCTTCTAGGGAACTAAGTAATGGTATAGAAAGAAAGGGGAAAAAAAAATCAGTAGGTCGTCCACCTGGTCCCTATACAAGAAAAATGATTCACAAAACTCCAGAGTCATCTCCTCTGGTAAGGATATTTCTTCCCCCTTCCTCCCTTCCTTCTAACTGCATCATAAATGTTGAAGAAAAACATAACAAGTTAATATGAATTTATATTCCTCCACTTGCTCTCAAATAAAATCAAATAAAAAATCAAAATTTAAGTTGAAGTACCTTTTTTTTTTCCCCTTAGGATAATGAGCCAGTTCCAGTGATAGAGAGCCCAGCCTTGGAATTACCCTGCACTGTTGGGTAAATTAAAACAAAAAAACCCCTCCCATAAAACATTGTAATGTCATGTAATTTATCTGTTTGCTTCTGAAATGTCAGCTCAGTTTTTAATATAAGGTTATTTTTTTACATGGCAAACCTGTAATCTTGCAAAACAGGAAATCTGATGGAACTGCACATTCATCCAATACCTCAGATGTGGAATCCACAGGTGCTGCCAGTATGAAAGAAACTACCTCATCTAGCATTTCCAGACATTATAGGTAACAATTCAGTTATTCTATCCGCTATAAAGATCATGATCTGCATTGTACTAATTTTAATAAAATTTTCTCAGAGTAGAGCTATAAATTGCATGGGGAAATAGAAAGAAATAGGATGAGTGAAAATTAGTCTATAATAGTTCTGCTTACAACTCACAGGGTGAGGATTTTTCAGTGCTCACTAACCATTCTTTTGGATGTAAAATACGTGGCTAAGTTACATTTACTGAAAAGAGTTAAACTGCATAAACATTTGGTGAGCTTAGTTTTCTCCTAGTAGTCACAAAAGAACTGATGTGTACTCCGAATTTTAGCAGCTTTTTTTAATGTAGGTTTGTGTATTCATGTTATAAAATACTAAGTATTCTGTGATTTTCTACAGTCAATAGAGCATGAAAACATTTTGGCACAGTGTTTATAAATAAATTATTAACTGCAGTCAGCCTTCCTGCAAGTAAATTGTTACTTGGACTTTTCCCTCTCTCAAGTTCAGCAAATACAAATTTCTCTTTTATTGAAGTACATGGATTCTATTATTTTGTCTCCCCTTTCTGGTTCATGCTATTAAGTGCTTTCAGGAGTCATTTTTGTGTATGTTATTGTTATAAATAGTTGGTTTTCAAAAAGCTTATGTTTAATTTAGAGTTCTGAAATTGTTACCTAAGTGTCATACTTACAGTTACCTATCTGCAGGCAATAAGTATTTTATGAGTGAAGAACAACAAAAATTATTACATGAGAGGCTTGGAAATAACTGATGATACAGCATACATTTTGAATTTCCTTGGAGTTAATGCTGTGGGGTTTTATTTTCAATAGTTTATCTGACTCGAGAAAAAGGACTCGTACAGGAAGAACTTGGCCTGCTGCAATACCACATTTGAGGAGGAGAGGCCGCTTTCCACGAAAAGCACTCCAGACTCAAAATTCAGAAATTGTAAAAGATGATGAGAGCAAGGAGGACTACCAGTATGATGAACTCAATACAGAGATACTTAACAACTTAGCAGATCAGGAGTTACAGCTCAATCATCTAAAGAACTCCATCACTAGTTATTTTGGTGCAGCAGGTAGAATAGCTTGTGGGGAAAAATACCGTGTGTTGGCTCGTCGGGTGACACTTGATGGAAAGGTGCAGTATCTTGTGGAGTGGGAAGGAGCAACTGCATCCTGACTGTAGGACTGAACATTATGTTCACTGCACTGTCATCTGTAAGTACAGTTCATAATGCAGAGCCACGAGAGAAATGGTCTTTAAATGTGTTTCTAAAAAAAACAAAAAACAAAACAAAACCAGTTTAGCCTTAACATGTAATTGTTATCATTACAGCTCTTGTGATAAAGACTTATCTTTTTAAAATCTGATCTGAGACTTAAATTTTTTAATCTGAACATTGTTAGATTGTTTTAGGTTGGGATATTTTGGGTTACAATTGCTTAAAAATGTGCATGGTGTTTAAAAAAAGATGACATTTTCTAGAGAACATTCCATGGATACAGTTATTGTGATTTAGAGAAAATATGTAGATAGCACAAATATTTGAAAAATCTTGGTTTGTTTTCTTACCCAAATGTTTGCAGAAATGTATTTCTATTTCAATACTTTCTAGATTTCATAAGTGCAGTGTATATAATGCCTACTGAAGACTGTAAAATACTGAAGTTTTCTTTCAAACAAAGTGTAAAAAAAAAAAAAAAAAAGAAAAAAATATATTGAGCCTGTAAATTGCTCTGTGACCAGACTTCATTGTCTTCTTAATATATTCTCTGTGTGTGTGCGTGTGCGCGTGTGTGCATATATACAGAGGT
Source organism: Melanocharis versteri (assembly GCA_013397845.1). NCBI lineage: Eukaryota > Metazoa > Chordata > Aves > Passeriformes > Melanocharitidae > Melanocharis > Melanocharis versteri. The sequence continues at coordinate 191,516 of VZTG01001104.1, forward strand.
GTATATGCACACACAGACCTGGGCGTGTATATAGATGTGTGATTGTGACCTATGCAATACAAATTATGGGATCGGTCAGCTTCTGAGAATACATCCCATAATTCTTTTTTCAGGAATAGTTGCCAGTATTTACACAGCAGCATTTCTTCTCAGGCTTATTGGGTGCTGTTGCTTTTTATGTACTAAGGAAAAGTGTCCAACCAGTGCAGCGTGTTCTGGCAATGGGTGCAGTCATTGATGTTCATGTGCTCTACATTCCATTATTTTCCATTTGAATTAACCGTTAAAAGATAATGTAGGATCTGAAGATTTTGAAATTAATTCTACTGGAAATAACGATTTGATAGTTCTTGTGGCACTCTGATTGTAAATTTCATGTCCCAGTTATAAAGTAAGTTGACAGGAGTCATGCAGGATTTCTACATATCTGTAGAAACAGTCATATTTTGATAAATGTAGTATGAACAAAGTGTATTATTGCACAGGGTCAACAAATGTTGCCATTTGAAGTAACATTACTGATTTTATTACAACATTACCTCTTTTGTGTTTATAAAATGTACCAAGTTTTAAATTGATAAGATTATTTTACTTGTTAAAAAAAAGTCAAAAAGTCTCTTGCCAGTATTAGATGTTTTTTCTTTGTCTGCTACTTTTGAGGGGGTTTTAGCCAAAGAGTAAACAGAAGAATATTTTTACTTTGGTGGTTATTCACTGTACTGTATAAGGTTAGTTTTCTTACATGCTTACAGTTTGCCACCAAAATAAAATTATGTAACATTAACAAATGACAGAGTGGTTTAAAGTGTACTGCCTGAGTTAGTACTTATTTATTCCATTACTTGGTTATTTGACTTTTTCTGCTCATCTTGAACATCTTGAAAAGGTGATTTTTTTCTGATTTTTTTTTTTTTGTCACCTTATAGCCAAAGGAAGCAGAGAAAACTTTTTATCCTGTGCTTGGCTTATGGCTGGCTGGGTTATATTAGCTTTATAAAAATGCTAATTAAAAACTCCCACTTCTGTTTACCTTCACTAAAATGTGTGGGTTTTTTTCTCACACCCTCAGCTATTAATTTAATGTTGCCTTGCCTATAGCTGCAATATTTTGATAACACAGCAACTTCATGTTAATTTTTGAATGTTTATATCTTGAGATAATGCAAAATGTAAAGCCTTTGTAACCTTACTCACACCATCTGTATTTGTCTTTATTGTTTCACTTTATCCAAGTCCTTTAATTCTAACTGAACACCAGCAGTATTTTTCATAAAGATTCATTTAACGATAAATCTTGGAATGTACTTGGGGACTTTAGCGGGGGAGGTGTGGCGAGAAAATACTTGTCAAATTTAAGCTGTCCATAGACCTAACTATTGTGAATGTCATTTCATTTTATTATGGTGGTTGACTTAACTCTGATGTTCAGTTTGTATTTTTGGAATTGCTTTTTTCTTAGAATTAAAAGACCAACATTAAATGTGTGTATTTTTTGAGAGAGAAGAATGAGTTTTGATTCTGTACTCTTGAAGCACATACTTGGTGGCATCCTCCCATCCATCATTTCCCGATCTCTAGCTTTCCTGTTCCTGTCCTGGAGACACTTGCCCTGCACATAGACACTAACTGGTGTTCCAGCTATGGTTGAGGGATGCTTTGTTACAAGGTGTCATGTACTGGAAAATGCTGCAATAGTGCTGCTGAAGATAGAGCTAGAGTAGTAATTAAAGCACACCTACAAATGCCTTTCTCATTTTATGTGAATTTCATTGTATGTGGTAGTGGTGTGTCTAAAGGAAAAAGACAAATGTTGCTGTATGTAATGATTTCATTTTGGTATAACTCAATCATTGTATGTATGCATGTGTGTAAATATATGTAATTCAACTTTGTTGTGGTCACTGATTTAGAACCATTTCTATGTGTATATTTAATATTTTTCCATTATGTTTTATTTGTATTTACAGTAGTATTTAGGTAGGAGAAGTCTCTCGTGATTGTTCTAAGAATATAGATATCGCATGAACAAGACAGCAAAGAAATAATGGCACAAATACTGGTCAGAATTGTAAAATACGCATCATAGCAAACTATTTGTCAAATCATTGTTCTCAACAAAAACTTCAACAGGAATTTTGAATAAAACTATGGTTTTTCTATGCATAACAGGCATTTTGAGTGAGATTACAAAGGAATTTTGAAAAATCTCTAAGCATGATACATGAAATAAAGGTTAATATTTTGATTTAACATGAAGACAAATAAATTTAAAAAGGCCTTTAAGGTGAAGACAAGCACTTTATTGTCTAGGGCGGGGGGAAGATAATTTAATAAACAGAAAAATGGTTTGTCTTTGGAACATCCAACTGAAGTGATCTTTAGTGTTATATTTTAAAAGGAAATTGGTGAATTGAGATGGAACATGCCAAGGCTGACGATGGAGCAATAGTCAGAACAGAGTGATAAGGATAAACTGGACAGAAGCATCAGTTCTGTGCACAGAGGGAAGAGGATGAGTCTTGCAAATGCTATGCAGGTAATATGTCCAGGGATATCTCTAGCTGACTCACATCTGCCTGAATGAAAAATAACATTCCAGTTAAGGGCATGATGGAAGGAAATTACATTTTGTATAAATGGAAAAAAGGGTTTAGGATGTTGCATTCAGTCAATGTTGAACTTACACTGATGGCTAAACACCCATATGGAGATGTCAGATCTATTGATATCCTAGTTTAGTTAGAAAAACATATTAATGCATGAGTTAAACTTTGGAGTTGTCAATGTTTGTAGAAAAGTTAGCTGGGTTTTTTTGTGTTTTTGTTTTGTTTGTTTGTTTTTGGTTTTTTGTTTGTTTTTGTTGGTGTTTTTTTTTTATAATTTGGATCATCTATAGGTGAGGTATAATGAAGAGAAAGACATGGGAAAAGAGTCTCCTTTGGAGTCCCTGAAGGAAGTTGGAGGGGGAAACAACTATCTTTTAGCAAAGGTAGTGCAGGACAACAGAAAGAAAAGCAAAAGACCAGTACAAGCTGTGCACAGTCTGAGAATGAGCTTGAAATTTGATGCTTTTGCTGTCTTTCAGTTTTGTCATTCAGCAACCATGAAACAAGATTTTTATATTGTCTTGGTGTTTTAGTGTTTTGCATTTCTGAATCCCTTAATGTTCTCAGCTAGTTCATCTCTGCTATTTTTTAAATCAGGTTTGTACATGTTTCAGCATTGAGATCCATATATCATAATATCAACAGTTGTTCTGGTTTTCATTAGTACCAAAATATTTTGCCTGCAGATACTAATTTTTCAAATACAGCTGTAGTTCATACCATTCTTTTCATTTAATCTTCTGATCTGTTTACTGATAGTATTTCACCAATGTGCATTTTTCTTTCACTTGTTCTGATTTGTGTTTCCAGCTTTTCAATTTGACAATATTCCATTTGCTTCCCATTGTTAACTACTTAGTGTTTGGCACTGATTCATTTCCATGTGGTTTTGGTTTCCTAGTCTTCTGTTTATTTAATGTTCAGCACAGTACCTTCCAATCCTGGCATCTGCAGTTTTACTCTTAACAAGCTCATTTACTTCAAAACCTGCTTTAAAGCAGGAAGCTAATTAATAGTTCTATCTTGCTCCAAATAAAGTTCTTCTGTAAGCACCATTTCCAAGTCCTTCATTTGTGCTTTGCCATTCTCTAATGAATACTCACAAAACTTGGCTATTGTTGCAACCACTTGTGTCACCATCCAGTGGGATAGTTATTGCTTTGCTATGGACCTGTTTTTCTCATTCATCAACATTACTAAGGTCGCCTGCTTGTGTTATTTGGTTGCTCTAATTTGGTATTCATAACTTCACAAACTGGTTGCATGATAGCAGAGACCAGAAAGCACTAAGAGTAAAATTCTAAAGATCATCAACAGTAGTTGGAAATTGTGGGAATTAATGAACAACTGAAAATGTTTTAACTATATTAAATCCTTTAGCATAAAAGAAAAGGACTTTTATTAGATGTTTAATTCCAGGTCCCTTAACTTAAGGTTGAAATGCATAGGTACATGCTTCTAGGACTTTTCTTTTGGCAACTGTATGCCTTCCTTATGCACCTGTGTTCCAATTTAGCAGGTAGCAGATGGAGAGTGAGGATGGATATCGTTTCCAGAAACTTGGTATGCACCAAGGGAAGCAAGGAGTTTTTGAACACAATGGGTTCCAAGTCTCATTAAGTGTTGTCAACTATAGCATTAGATAACATGACAGATGTAATTCAGATGCTTCTGGTGAAACTTCAGCAGTGTAGGTGTGCTTACTACTACTCCTAAGTTTTTTACCATTATTTAATTGTTTCATTATTTTATTACTATTTTATTATCTTTACCTTTGATAAAAATCAACAGTTATGTGAATTGTTAGTTTTGAAAACAAAATTACACACTTAAGTTATGTAGCTTTTGATTGCATTTTTCATTTCTGTAGTGATTTGTGTAAATTGTGCTTACTCACCTCTGTACCTCACTATTCATACAGCATTCCTCTTGTACGAATAGTGAATTTCTGTGAGAGAGTACTGGAGCCAAGGGGAAAGCCTGGAAAAGGAAGGGATTAACAGAAGCCATTTCTCAGCAGTAACTAAGAGTTGTATGTTTCCTGTCTACACCACAAGTTGCTAAGTTCTCAAATGAAAGTCTCGAGAACTGTTGTTTGGAACACAGGAAAGGAACTGTTAGTTTTTAAAGACATCAGCTAGAGCTCAGTCTTAGTTTCAGGCTGTCTTAAGTTTTGGGGGTAGTATGTCTGTAGAATAGATTGCCATATAAATATTTTAAAAAGCCAAAAACTCCAGAAAGGGAAAAAAAAAAAGTAATTGCTGTGACTAATTGAGTAAAATCTTTAAAAATGTGGTCTTAACACGGTACCACATGGTCATGGAGTGAGGATGGTGCTGCACCCTGACAAGTGGAGTAAAACAAGGCCGTGCTGTACTGCTGAGCACAAGAAAAAATGTGCCAGTCTGAGGCACAAGGCTGTGCTGTGTTGTACAGAACTGAAGGCAGAAGGTGTCATTTCTCATGGTACACACTTGGAGAGATCAGCAAAGGAAACTTCTGCAGGTATTTCTCATGTCTGTGTCCAAAAATAGCTCTTGAGAGTTTTTACTGCTCATGTACTTTTTCAAGTCACTGTTCCTTCTACCACTAATTGCCCAATCTGATAACATAACATTGTACCTTAGTATTTTATCAATTATTTCATTGATTCAAAACACAGCATAAAGGAAGTTCCTGTTTTATTACTTGAACAATGTGGTTTGCAGGCTTCCGGCGGGGCCTGGGTGTTTCAGGAGTCTTACAAAATGGTAAACAAGCTTGGATTTGTTGTGTATTACTCAATTACCCAGAAAGTTGCTCCAATATTTTGAGCTTTATTCTCGGGATCTTGAGTATTATTTTATGAATAATGCAAAAATATTACATATGAATAATGAGTAGTAATTTTTATTATGAGATTCTTAATTGTGAGATTGTGATACTATTTCCTGTTGATGTTTACTGCTGAAATAGAAAGTTAAATATCTTCAATGTTTTCTCTTAAAAAGACCAGAGGTTGGTGTCTTTCTGATCTGATGCCTGTGTGAATTTTAAGTTATTTGTACTGATAAAGCTGAGTTTGGGTTACAGTGAATAAGAACAGAATTTGAGTACTGCATGAGGAAGACATTAAAAAGTTGCATTACTAAAAGAAAAATTCCTGTTAGCTTAGCATCCTTGATCTTTTGCAGCATTCACAGGTAGGGCATTCTTCCTTCATTATAAAACAAAACACAAACACAGGTTTAAACTTGATTTATTGAAAATCTCAGCTTTGCATAATTATTCAACATCTGCAAGTCTTAAAACATTTAATTCTGAATAAAAAGTTCATTAAGAAAAAAAATGTAATTTATATTCTCCTTTGTAAATTTTATACAGTGAAAAGCAATCTACTCTTCAAAATCCAAACACAATGTTACTTAACTGCAAGTTTGAATGCCAAATCCTTCACCTATCATAAACATATTCCAGCTGCCAAAGTCAATAAACCTTTCTAGTTATTCCCTCTTTCATTTTCTATAGTGGACCTTGAATGAGGAGAAAATAGTCAGAGCTCTTAGTTGCAAAACAGTAATTTCTTCCAGATGAACTCTGCTGCTGCTCGTTGCATCTTCCTTCTCCCAGAGATTGCTGTTTGTAACAGGGGACACTGAACTGCAGCAGTCCTGTGTCTTTGATCAGAGCAGGCTGCATTCAGTAGCAGGTTCAACTCGGACACCAAACGGTCTTGCCACTGATGTGTAACTACTGTCAGAGAGGCACAGCAGAGCAGCTGGGGGACCCAATCCCTTAAGGTGCCCTTGGAAAACTTGGCAGAGCTTATCTGTTGGAATTCTAAGCTGAAATCTCGACTCTAGTAGCTTGGAGAGCAGAGGTAGATGTCTTAGTCACAGCTTCCCAGAGCTGGTTCAGCATTTTGCAGATGGTTTGTAGCATCACACATGGTGATGCAAGCAAAGATAACATGGTATAGTGCTACTGGGAGAGGGACAGGGAAGCGGCAGGAAAACATTATTTGCTACTCTAGCTGAAAGAATAATTTTTTCCTAGACATGGTTCTTATCACAGAAATAAGCTTTCTATTTCCAGGCAATTAGAATAGAAAGCATCATATAGAAGTAAGATACACAAAACCTTAAAGGAGTACAGTCTTATTTTGGACACAGCTTTGCAGAAAGATGAAGTAGCTCACCAGCCGTTGGAGCCCTCTATAACAAGTCCTGTAATAATAATAATACTTTTGCTTATAAAAACTATTTAGAAATATTATTGCTAGGTCCTCTTGTCTGAAGTTGAAGCTGAAGTGCTATTTCTATGTTCTGTAGCCCTTGCTAGCATCTGTTTCATTTGAACAACGTATTTCTTCAATGCACCTATTGACCCTGTTTTTATTTACAAAACAATATTTAATCACAGGAAGTCTCAAAGTTGCAACTCTGCCATTCATACAGATGACCCCACAACAGGCACAACACTACTACATATACACTTTTTTTAAAACACTTTTTTAAAAAGTGTTTTTAATAAAGTTTTTAAAAAACTCTTATGATGAAATGCAGTTAACACATTTATACAAGAAATTCCAATGACTTGGCACATTGTAAAAATTACTAACTTGGAACTACTAAAAAAAAGTTAATTCTCATGCACCAGGGGTTTTGGCAAAAACTTTATACCCTCACTACACTGTTAAAAGCCACTTCATCCAGATACTATAAATTTCTGAATTGATATTAGCTTTGCCTTAGTTAAGTGATACTACAAATTCAGTTGATCATAAAACTTGAAGCCTGTACTTACTGCTCCTGTGATTTGTGCCTTATTCAGATGAACAGCTAGGTCCAGAAACACTGGTTGTATGAAGAGAGTGTACTTACAAAGCTGAGAGACTTGTGAGGGTGAGCAAAAAGGGAAAGTTTAGGTGAACAGCTTTGGTTTTATATGCCTACGTAAGTCACCTGATTGTTACATTAGTCATAATTGTAATAAAAATAAAGTGGAAAATAAGGGGGATTTTGAGACTACAACAATCAATGTTTGTTTTGGCATACTATAACCCCCCTGCCTTCATTAAAAGGAAAAACATGAGAAATTACTTTTAAAAAAATTAGCTATTACATAAGGCTACTGTAACTAAGAATTTGCAAATCATACTGCAAAGTGTGCCTGTATTTGTTTGTATACCATGTAGTCACTTGTCTCATGTAACAGCCGAAAAGGAAAATAGGATTGTGCAACTACAGGACAGAAAGATTTGTGAACAGGAATTGTACCTATTTTCTCCAATTGTTTTTCAAGACTGACTCAATTTCACATTGATGGTGCTTTTTTAAAGTGCTGATATTAGTCATTTGTTATAAAAAGAGATCTCATGTTCTTACATAGTTAGCCCAGTGCTTCTCCATGATGCCAAAGAACAAAAACTGACGATTTTTGAAAACATATAACTTTGAAGAAAAATGACAGTAACTACCAATCCTGTAAACTTAGGCACATGTAAATTCACTCAGTATTTAACAGCAACTAAACCAATGTCTAAGTTACTACTTAAACTTTTATGTGAAAATGAAAAAAATGACAGTTACATTAACATTACTTTGCATATGCACCAAGTGTGCTATGCATAAGGTAGGCATTAACAATCATTAACAAATCCTACAAGTACAAAAAAATAGTTAGTAGCATTTGGAAAAATGGGAGAGCTTTGCAGGAGGCATTATGTTCATGTTTAAAAAAAACCCAACAACAAACCACCACAAAAAACAACAGAAAACCCCCAAACACAAACAAGACCAGCACCATCACATCCAAAAAGCCCAACATGAATTGAAAACCTGATTTTTACTGTCTGTTCAAAAGAATCTGAAAGGTCTTTATTTTCTTTACTGTAGTTTACTGCTCCCCTTCTCCCCCATACCTGTTAAATTGTTATGATCATAATATGAACATTAATGAATATTAAGTTCTACTTTTCCTTTTATCTTCAAAGAGACTTTTCAACATGTAAACCTGAACAGCTGATACCACCACCATTACTCCCAAGTTGACCATGGACCAGAAATTCACTCTGTCAAAGTTGCTTTCTTGTATGTTTCGGTCACGAGCCTCAAATGCTCTGAGCAGGGTCTGAATCTGGACACTTTTGCTTAATCTGGCTTTGACGCTGTTGATGGATTCCTGGTAAGTAACAGAAGAGTATTTTTAGGAAAAAAACACCTGAATTAAGTGTATAGCTTGCAGCACATACAAAATTATTAACACTGTATTACCACCTGTAATTTAATTTCTTGACAAGTGAAGAGTTAATTTCATTTTAAAATATACACCTCATCACAGTTTTCATTAATTTGTCTAGCCTGTTTATTGTGTATCACCTACACTTAAGTCTAAATTAATTAACGAAGCATTACTGTTTTGTAGTAATTTTGGTTTTTCTCTTCTATAGGTAGGGGGGTAAGAGCAATCTGCAGAACTAGTCTCAAAACAAATCATGGAATGGCAAGCAAATGTAGTTTTTGCTGCTGCATAATAAAATTAAGGAGCTTTTTAATGCAAACTACCATCAGGGATATACCTGTAGCAAAAGAAAAATACAATAATGTAACATTCCTGTCTTCTTCTGGTGTTTCCACTGTAATGGCTATAAACTGCTGCTTCAGCCTTGATAAAAAAGCAGAATTTTGACAATAAATTTTGAATAGGACAACTGGAGGTCCTACAAAGGACACAAAGAGTGTGACCCTGGAACTAGAGGAAGTACGTGAACGCTCCAGCCATGACAACAGCAGCTCAAGATCCGCACCTTATTCTGCACTTACTAAGTAAACGTCTGGTCCTATGACCTGTTGAAGTTTCATCCACCACATAATAGAGACTAACAACATAAAAGCTGATCTCATGAAGTGCTAAATTACGTTCTTGATATAATTATGGATCCTGAAGTAACTTTTAGTGAGAAGAGTAACATTTGCAGTAAGAGGAGGCTAATAATTTAAAAAAAACCCCAAACCATAAGGTTAAACCCAGCAAAAACATTATCTCTGTTTCATATTTAACAGAAATATTTCAAAATAGCGATTTTGGGGAGCCAAATAATTTTATGATGATAAAGTTCATTGTTACACAATAAGGAAAAGAAGACCATGCAAGAGCTTTTAACATAAGACACAATTCCCTATTTTTGCCAGAAAATGTGTTCTCATTAAGGAATTAAACTACTAAGTGTTTATGTTAGTCCTCATAGAGCTTGCAGAGAAATACTTGGCTAAGTAAACAATGGGATCAAATACTAATGTTAACTTTACAAAAATTACATACTTTGTAAGATTTTCAAGGCTCTCAAAGACAAGTTCTGCATTTCTTTTTCTTTTGGAAGAGATATCAGTATGTAGACAAGTATCTATCAAATCCATTCAAGTATTTTTTGTGATTAGTGTGAGTGGGATCTTCTTTACAACTTCACACGTAAACTTTGTTTTTTTCTAAGTGTCTGGATTGCCAGTTTTAAAGGTCTGGTCAGTTTTTCAGATTCTGTATTTGGTTCTTCTATTATTTAAAAGTGTATCATACACCTATAAAAGATTTTAAGCATTGTTTGTTTTGGTATTGAAAAATCTGGATTGTGTTTATGGCAATAAATAATACACTGTAATTTTCTACACGAGGTATTCAGTAAGTGTGTGCAGATGTTAGGCTTTGGGGTTGGTTTATTTTAAGATACCTATTGTCTGTAGCTAGGATCAAACAAACAATAGCTCACTGCATCCTACCAAGCATTAAGAACAGTGGTACTGGAGCACCAAGCAATCCTTTGCTTCTAGAGTAATCTAAATATTTAATGATCATAAAGGGAGTAAGAGCTTTGACTCAGCAGTAGGCTGAATCCTACATCAAACAGGGTCAGCATATTCAAACAATGTCTGCAAAGATGAACCTGTAGTTTATGCAAATTAACTCTCATTCTGTTTATTTGTTTGAAAAGATGTAATAAAATTTGGGGCATAAAACCTACTATAGCAATATCTAATTTACTGAAGATAGAAACAGTAATCCATACTTCTGCAAAGAAGTGATGAAGAGGCTAACACAGTATTTTTAAACATCAGTAAAAATTATGCAGTAATCCCAACTACATCACTGGGACTAAGTAATACTTAAATGCTCCAAGTATTCGTTTCATTGCTGCTAGGGAAGAATGTCCCGTTTAGGCAGTAGGAAGAAAGGAAGCTGAATTGGAAACCGAGTGACTGAGAGCTAGGCAGTTTCTTCTTGCTGATGAAGGGCCTATTCTCAAAAGATCTTCAAGTTTCTGTGTATAAACAAGAGATCCATGGTGCTAGACTTCCTGTATTAGTAAAAGCAATATATGGAACTGGCATACATTCCAAGATGACACAACAGACCGAGGCAGAATGGCTACATGACATTGAGGTTTTTATCCAAATGCTCTTACATTGGATAGAATTAAAGATCAAGTACTAACCAGAATATCTTCCAGTTTCATGTCTAGGAGATCTGTGCCTGTAACATACTTCTTCCAATCTTCCTCATCTTGTCCATCTTCTCCCATATTGTCCAGGATCAATTCAAAGAAAATTACCTTTTCAGAAATGGTACTGAATGTGTTGTCAAAGCAGAACATGTAATCCCCATCTTCTGTTTCCACCCTGTGTATATAAGCAAAATGTGATTAACTACACTTTCTGTGCTGGTTCTCAAAAAGTCAGTTTTTGTAAGCACTCCTTTCCCCTTAGGACTGAAGTGTGCACTTAGAAATTACCAAATCTTCTTTTCGTATAAAAATAAGAACTCTAAAGACACCTTACAGATTACACAGCCACAGCAAAACAATCTCACTGACTCCAAAGGCTCAAAATGATAAAGACAGCAGCTTGCTTTAATTTCTTTTCGGGGATTTTGAATCATTGCTTATCATTACAAAAATATACACAGTAAGTGGAATTCTTATGCTGTATAGTAAAATTACAGCAAATATTACATATTTTGACAAAAGGACTGGAAAAAATAGGAGACTTTTTAGCTTCTTATTTGTATGACTCGCATGATCTTTTGAAATTAGATATGGACAACTTTTTCAACTCCGTAATAGTTATTTTTATCCACTGAACAGTAACAGCTATCATTAAAACAAAAATACCCTTCACTTCATGGTACAATCCATGTAAAAAACATTCAGTGTTTATAAAAAGAAAATTTGTATTCTCAAACTGTCCTATTGGAAAGTCTTTTGTAATACTAAGGAAGAAAAAGTACTCAACCTTCATTTTAGTTATATTTGCTAAAGAAACCAGAAAAGTTCTTCATGTAACACTTCTGAATTTGAAGATTTTAAACTTACGTATGAACTCCATCTGATTTTCTTTCATCAAAAACTAGAGTTTCACCTTTTGGGGACAGCAGATGAAAATCAACATCTAATCCTGCTCCATCTAGAACCTGTGAAACAAGCAAAAATAACCAACCTCTGATGAGTGGAATTCCTTTTTGCATTGCTGACAGCAACATTTTTAGGGAAGGCAAACGTTTTTAAGTAAGAGAACAGACAAATAAAGAATCTGAAAGATTAATTTGTCTGGATGAGCTGACACCAAATTAAATGGAAACATTAAAAATGGCTCAACCTAAAAGCATTTTAGCAATTTCAGAATCTTAAACTGAATGTAATCTAAACCTGCTAGGCTGGGCTTGTATTGAACCGTTCCCTAATTACTTTTAAGAATGCATATGGTTTCATCAACAGGCAGGGTTAGACAACCTGTAAAATTACCAACAACAGATGGCTAAATCTGGCATTTTTACGGCAGATGTCATTGATTGGTAAGTACCTGCACTACCCCCATTTCTAGAAATGTTCTAACAAGTCCCTTTTCTGTATATACATGCTACACATTTGTACACTATTTGCTGTCACCCCTAAGATCTCTTTGTTGAGTGAATTAACAGTGTTGAAAACAAGACCAAATCTCTTACACCAATCAAAGCTGTACCACAAGCCCTTCTCACCTTTTGATGCACATTTAAGGTCTGGATTCTGCCAGGCCATTCTCTTTTCCCGAAGGCAGAAGGAATTGAAGGCATTTAGCTTCCTAAGTTCTCAGGGAGTGCCTACAGCATGACAAAGCTGTGCTGCTTTAACTGTGTAACACAGCTACAGCTGTATCACCACACCTGTTGTGTTGTAGAAATTCTTTACAGGGAAGGTAGTACAAGGGGGCGGAGAGGGATCATTTTTATGACATTACTTCAGTCCATGCTAGGGGAATTTTTTGTTTGCTTGTTTTCCAGTGAGTTTTTTGAGTACAGCAGTCTGCTCCTGCTGAAAAGGAGGGCAAAGTTTACACTGACTCAAACTGACACTGAAGATTTACCAAACAAAAAAAAGATAAAGGACAAAGAAGATTACTAGCTAACAGCTGATCAAATTAAAAACCATACATATCTTTAGGGCTATGCTCCAGTCTGAACACCCAGAAAAGAACCTCTGTATTAGCACAGTGCTTACCTTATGTCTTTGGAGAATGACCTGCATCCTATGTTAAACATTCCTATGCTTTAGCCACTAACATAATTAAGTACAAAATAAATCTATTTGCAATAATATACAGAGCTCCTTTTCTACACATTTAAATAGAAAGGTGAATCATTACTGTTAACCATAGTGCTAAGAAATTTATGCCTGAGTAGAAGTAAGTTGTGTATAATGTTCTACACATTAGTCCTTTCTAAAATAATGTCTTTATTTAGCTTATGATCAAAGTAAAATTCTACTTTGTGCAAAATAAACTTCTATTTGGCTTAGACAGGGCTCTGAACAAAGAACACCTCTGTCTTCCATTCTTGTTCAGTTCTGCATGTAACAGTATTAGAAATCAGAAATAATCACGAATTTCAACTTTGTGTTTCAGTTAGGAAACAGAGGGGAAAAACAGGTGGAGGGGAAGAGGGACAGATCCTGGCCAACTTCGAGGCACAGTAGTAGGGTGGGAGAATATTCAGTGCAGCTTCCCTCACTGTACCTGTTTCACTGGAAAAAAAGTCTTTGTTTTAAGGAAGAAAAAAAGTCAGAGTTCGAGATCTATCCCAGACATCTCTGGGAAACTCGACTCTTTCCAAGAAGGACATCAAAATCTTAATGACAGTCTGTTAAATTGGGTAAAAACTTTCATCACTGAGGTGAGAGGTGTTTAATATCAGCACAAAGATAGGCAAGTACGGGCTCTGTGCATCAGCACAATGTTCTTTACGCTTTAGAGCTACAACACAAGGTCACAACCGTGAACTTTCTACATTCTGCCCTTTCAAAGGATGGCGACTTGAGCTCTTCTAAAGCAGAAACAAAAAACTCCCCCCAAAACCACCAAAAGAACGTATGAGAATAATTAAAAAGGCCGGTAAGTTAATTTTTAACTCCCGAAGGCAGAACTTCTATCAGTGTACAATTCCAACGTGGCTTCGCGGGCGCTGCCGAGGCCGGCAGAGTGGCGGGCAGGGCCGGGCTGCCCGCGCCCGGGTCAGGCCGGCGGAGCCCCCGGCCGCTGCTGGGGCAGGCACCGCGTCCCTCGGCAGGCGCTGCCCCTCAGGGCCGAGGCTGCGGCCCCG
>VZTG01001104.1:205903-240512 GCA_013397845.1 Melanocharis versteri
GCCGCTCGGAGCCGAGGGACCCGCAGCTCTCCGCCGGCCCGGGCCCTGGTTTGGGGTCGTGCGGCGCCCCCCGCCCTGGCTCTGGTGCTGCCCGTCCGCCCGGGGACGTTTCGCTTTCGTCTCTCGTTGCGCCGGGCACGGGCAGCGAGGCAAGTTTCGCGCATTCGCGTGTGCGCCGTTCGCTTCTCGGGCTCCGCGCCAGGTGCACGGGGTTGCCGACATCTCTGAGATGCGCTGCGTGACAGATTTTTGGCCAATAACGTATAGCCGGTTTTTCCAGTTTTCATATATGGCGAGTCATGAAGCTTTTTGTACTTCATGAATGCATATAGAACTCCTGCTCATAAAAGAGACAATTTGTTATTTCTATCTAGTGAACATGGGAAGGAGTAGTGTGTGAAATGTACGTCTACATTTGGAAATTCAGTATTTTCTTTACTGTGTTTTTTCTCCTTTCCTTTTTTTTTTGTCTTTGCCAATACATTTAGCAATGTTTTAATATTAAATATTACTTTAGCTTTATGTGTGTTACCAATGGAATGTAGTATGTGGACTTGCTCTAAAAGTGGCGCTGACGAAGACCTGCTCGCAAATGTACAGTCATTACAGAACCAGCTGAGGAAAACTGAAGAAAACCTACAAACTGTAGAGAAAGAGCTTTCCAGGTATGATCGTGTCTGGGAATGAGAACCTCCTGTTTCTTTAGTGTCGCTCTGTCTTTTTCTGTGTGACGGATTACTGCAATTAGCTCCTTTTGTGATTTTCGTTTGAATAGTCTTTATGAACAACGTAATAAAGAAAGGAGTAGTGACTTTTTTCTCTCCCTCCAAACACTAGTACAAGTGCACATTACAGCCGCTGCTTCGATAGGGTGATAGACTTCCCTCTGGAGGACTTGGTACAGCCGAATTACAATTCTCAAGGCTTTTCCAGCTGTAAGAAGAATTCTGGTAGAACATCTCGCCAGGATTCTCAAAGAAAATCCAAAGTAAATATTGCTCTTCATTACTTCTTTTTATTACGTTGGCTTTCTATTCTTTGCTGTGTTTTTGGACGTTTTTTGGCCGCTGGTCGTGGAGTAGATACACTGTAGCATCAGCCAATGACATCCAGGGAGCACTCTTAAACAGAGTGTCATCTGAGCACATTTCTTCCGTGAAGTTGCCGCTCCCGCCTTTCAGCGCTTGGGGCTTGTGAGAAAGATGGGGACAAAGTTTTTAGCAGGTCCCGTTGTGATAGGACAAGGGGCAATGATTTTCCACTGATTTAAATTAGATGTAACAAGATGTAACAAGTGTTTACTCGCGAGGGTGGTGCAACAGAGGAACAGGTTGCCCAGAGCCGTGGTAGATCCCTCATCCCTGGAAACATTCAAGGTCAGGTTAGACAGGACTCTGAGCAAGTTGATCTGCTACAGGTTGTCCTTGCTCATTGCAAGGTGGTTGGAGTAAACGACCTTTAAAGTTCCCTTTCAACCCAAATTATTTATGATTCTATGATGTATTTTTATATAAGTGTGTATATATATATATACACATACAAATGTATTTTTATGCCTAGTCTTACTCAGTATCCACAACTTCGGATAAAACTGTGGAAGAAAATGAACACCTTCAGGAGAAGTTGGATGCCCTTCATGAGCAAAATGCATCTTTGACTTCTCAGAACCACTACCTAAAGAACAGAGTGCAAACAATGAACTTTGAATTGATGCAGTCAAAAACAAAGGTATGTATCTTTAGGGTATTCATGAAAGAGAAACATAAACCCCAGGACACCCAGTGGCCATGATTTTTGAGTTTAGAATTCCAAGCAGAATATGCTGGGTTTTGTCTTATCTTAATCTGTGTAAGTTAAATATTTAGTATATATTTAATATTCAATATTAACCCTGGACAGAATAGTTTGGAATCTATTTCTCCATGGGCAAAACAACTATATTAATTATGAATTCCATCTATTTATGTTGCGAAGTTTAGTCTAAAGACAGTAAGCCACAGAATGAAAAACACACTATGAGAGAAAATAGTTCAGTAATGTATTTAGTGCTGTACATTCACGTGTCTGAGCTACATAGACATTAATGGGAATAAAAATGGCACAGTAGTCATTTGTCTAGGAAATAAAAATAGTTGATCTCTCAGGCTGGATTAATATTGTTATTTTGAAAAAAGTGAAGATGAGTTGGAAGTGAATATTGTATTAATAAATCATTACTGATTTAGTGTACACTTGTCTGTACAGGTTTGTTTCAGGACAACTTTTATTTGGTTTATATATAATATTATATAGCTATGCTTAGTGTGTTTGGTTTGAGAAATGTTATCTCCAAAACAGTACAAATAAATAGATAAACAAAATGTTTGACTGCCTGGCACTGAAAGAAGAAATATCTGAATATAAACTTTTGGGGAAAAGCAAGAGACAAGATCAACCTATAAAGAAACCATTTTGCAAGACAGAATATCACACTGGAACTGGAAGGAATGTTAAATGAGCCGAAAATTGGAGTTAAGGTGGTGTAGATGAACAAACATAATTTTCAGTAAGGTTAAGAGCGCTGTCATTCAGTAAGCAGGCTTTTCTTACATTTCTCACCTGTATATATGTGTATATTAATGAAACCCCAAATATGTTTGTATTTCAGATTTCGTATCTTGAGGCCACTTTAGGTACACACTTAGTCAGCATTCCGAAGTTGAAAGAACAGATTGTAAATTTGGAAGCCGAAGTTTCAGCTCAAGATAAAATTCTGAAGTAATGTGTACTTTTAAGTCAATATTTTATTGTTGTCTTCCTGCTTGTCCAATCTCTTTTTATGGATGACATAATTACTGGTACTGTGTGGGTCATGTAATCCGGGGTTTGAAACTTCCATTTCAGAGCCATTTATAGGAGGAGGGAGGTGGTTTATTTTGTGCTGAATGTACCTCAAGAAACTGAGAAAAATAATAAAGACTGGTAAAAGAAACCAGTTTGTAATGTGTGCTGAATACAAAATTGCCCTTGTAACTGGATGAGGTGATTGTTTGCTACATGACCATGTATGTTCTCTTGTAACAAGCATATGTATTTCTGAACATGACTGTGTTCTTTGTGACATAAAGTATTCTTTCTCCATGAATACATTAATCCAGGCAAATGGCCAAATAAAGCTGATGTAAACACTGTTCAGAGGTGTCAGGAAGACATACCTGGTTGACAACTTGCCTTACAACCTCATGTTATGTAATATTCAATTAATATTTCAGTAGTCTGTCTTCACAAAAAAAAGTAAAAATACTTATGTTAAACTTATATTTTAGTGTTCTTTCCCAGTCACACCTCTTGGCAGAGAAAATATGATTTCTATGATCAGAGCTCATGACACGAAGTCAGCTCTCTGAGTCCTTGGCAGTTGTGACACCTGGTGCCTATTTATAAGTCTTAGACACGACTCCAGACTGCAGACATACTCCTGGGGAGTCTGGAGACTATTGGTTCCTAACCTAGTTTTGAGAGTTACAGCTTGTTTGTCTAGCACTTCTTGAGCATCGTGTGCACAAAAGAACAACAGGAATCTATTTTATTTACAAAAAGTTCTGATTTTTTATCATACTTTGTTTATTTGCTAGAGATGCAGAAGATAGACTAGATCAAAATCAGAAAACAGCAATGGAAAGAGAACACATGTTGCAAAGATATCAAAAGGGCTATGAAAATCTGAAAATGGAGTTAATTAAACAAAGCAAGCAAGGAAAGAGGTAATTAACTAATTTTAATAAATGGAGCATGAGTGTTTGTTTTCATTGGTGGCAGTTTGCTTTGTGGAATCAAATTACTTTTCTGTTATAAAGATGTTATTTTTTAAGAAAGGGGGAGATTCTGTGTGAAGGCACTGATTATTTAAATAGGAACATTTAAAATCTTGAAATCAGCTGGTAGTTGCAGGCTGATAGCACACCCTAGCACCCAGTTTATCAGCTGTTTTTTCTCCTTCAGAATGGATGTTCTGCAGTGGAAAGCTTCGATGTCCAGAATATATTTTTCCTGAAGTATTTTTGTCTTTGTCTTGCAAGAACCTGCAGTGTATGCTCACTACTTGATATTCAGCAGTATTCCTTGGTGTGAGGAAAATGATAAAAGAACAACTTAATCAAGAGAACATTTTTATGTTATCCTTAATCTTACCTGCCTATATGGTACTGTTGAAAAGGGTGCTGTAATTCCATTTCAATCCCTATTTCCCTTTCCTATTGCCTCCTTTAGCCTAGTGGCTCTGTCACTGCTGGGAGAGTTAGGGAATTTGGAAGTTGCTATGGACACTCCTATCACCTCCAAAATGTAATTTTAAAGAAGTGAGTGAAATAAATAAAAAGATCCCTACCTGCCCTATTAATTTAACTGCGTTACCTGGGGCAAAAAATTACCTGAATTAATGGCTTGAGAAGGCATTTCTTGAATCTTTTAAATGCAGACTCTTTGTTTGACTTGTGCCTCTACCCATGAAATTACCTCTAACCTTCTTATGGCAAGAAAAGCTGAAATACTGTGGGGCTTGCACTGCTGGTTGAAGAAATATTTTGCTTTATGATTGCTGTTTATTCAGAGCACGTGGGGTTGGAACTAGCTGTACTTAGTTACTAGTTGTAAATGTAAATATTTTTGTACTTCAGAAAAGCTGAGCTTCTACCAGGTGTTAAGTATGATGTGATGGTTAGTATCAAATATTATTATGGTTTACTTTTAATCATTAATTGCAACAACTTACTACCCAGGCAAACTGAAGCACTTTAGACTGATGCTATTTTGTTGTTCTGAAATGCTTTTATCCCCTTTTTTTCTGAATACTTTTGCTGTCTCCAAATGGGCAGTGATCCTCAGACTGAGAGACACTGATCCGAGGGTTGGCTGTACTTAGATGAGGCACTGCCCCATCCCCACAGCCCCCTTAGTGGAAGAGAGAGATGTCATTGAGCACAGCAATTCTTGTGTGCCCGTGTTGGCTGTCCTGAACAGACTGCACACCTGGGCTGTCCTGAGGCTGCGCTGCCAGCTTCTTCCCTAATGAGTAACAAGGGGAAGGGGCAGCGGCACGGAGTGATAGAGGTAAACGGGGGAGTCTGAGTGCTTCTTGGAACAGAGTCTCACGCAATATCTGGGGCTTGGAAAGCTGGAAGAAGAAAGGAAGTACCTGGGGCAATTACTGTAGGAGCTGTTTTTAGTAACTGGAGAAGATAGTTACATTAATGGCTGGAGTTTGTGGGTTTTAAAATTGGTTTGCATCTTTTGCTTGGCAGAGCACTACAGCAAAGAAATGAAGCTTTGTTGAATGTGGAGGAGCTGACAAGAGCTTTCACAAAGTATAAAGCAGAAATAACTGAAAACTTAGAAAAGGTGAGAGGTTTTCCTTCACTTGTATTTGCCATGGTGTTAAAGATGTTTCTTTCAATAGGCCAGGCAGCTAATAGCAACAGGTTCATCAGTGAGTCAGTTGCTTCTGCTTGTTGATGGCAAAGTCCTAGAAGAGGTGGGACAGGGTAAGCAACTGTTTGTGGTGATAAATTCAGTTATATAATTTTACACTGGTTTTGCACAGTCTGGATCTTTGGAGTATCCTGATACTGCTGCTGTTTCTTACGTCTCCTGCTTGCCAGCTGGGAAGTTTACATTTTAAAAATACAAGAGCCTTTTAAAAGGATCTTTTTCTCCATATGTATAAGCTGTTAAAAGAAACCGTGTGCTGAAGAAGAGCTAAGATTAAAATAAAGTCACCTCCCAAAGTTCTGATGATCAAAATTGTTAATGCTCCCTGCCTTGTGGGAGGAGAAAATACAGTTAGCTCTTACAGAGAATTTTTTTTATTAGACTTCTTTCCTTGTGGAACAAGGTTGCCAACCACAAATATGCCCTAAAATATTATTTTTTTCCTAAATGACAGAAAAAGAAAACTTCTTTGCCTCTCTCCTTCTCTTCACAATAGTAAGCAATAGTATTGTCTACTGACTTACCAGAAAGAGCTTACTGTTTATAATATTCTTTATAAAATAGCCTCTTGACCATGGAAGCTTAGTTTATTTCTGTACAGTAATGAAAAAAAAATTACTTTTTAAGGCTAAAGCTGAAGAAGTAGTATTGGAAAAACGTTTAATTAATTGTGAAAAAGAAAAAGAGAAGTTGAATGAAAAGTGTATCAGCTACAGAAAGGATCTAGACATCCTAGAAGAGCAACTAAGGTAACACAAAGACTTAAAAAAATTCTCTGCACAGTTGAGAAGAAATTGCATGTTGCAATTGTCACTATGAATGTGCTGCTGAATTCACGTAGCTCAAACCAATACATTTCTACTTATTTTCTACAACTAAGTTTTAAACACTTTAATCCCATGTGCTGCCCCGCATTCCTAGTAAGAAGCTCCCCCTTCCCCAAGCCTTCTGGGGCACTGGTTCCCTGAGTCACTCACTGCTCCTGGGCCGTGGGCTGCTCTGGTTTGCTGGGTACCTGTGCTCTGCCCGTGGCCGCTCCTGCACCTGCCCGTGAGCAGTGCCTGGGGGTCCCCTGGCACTGCCAGCTCTGGGTCCCTGCCTGTTGCACTCCACGTTGTCAGTCCCTAACTGGAATGAGGGATACACTTGGCATCTGATGGGGAGGCTGCACTCAGGCTTCAGTGGAGGTTGTGATGCTTACTGCAGCTTATGGAACAATCAAGCCTGGTTTTGACTGCTCTCTGTCCCAGCTTCAACTGTTACAAGTTTTTATGCTTCTTGTATGTTTCGTTTCAGGCTGAACCCCCCTTTTTTTCAGAAGTTCTTTGGTTATTCCCTCATTGCTTTAATGAGGGAAGACAACCATCAGCTGGTTGTCTTTAGAATTGTTAGGTTTGGACAAACATTTTGCACAGACATTTTGGGGGTATTCAATTTACATGCGTTGTCCACACTCACATTCCTGTCTTAATTGTTGTTCTTTTGGCAATTTTGGCAAGAGTGGGCAGTGTATGAACACCGTTATATTAGCTTGAGTCTCCTTAGTAAGTCTCTGCTTCTAGTAATGAAAATCCTCTATGTTGAGCTATACCTTTTAAATGTCTTTTTAGACAATTAAAGCAAGAGGATCACAATACAAAAGAAGAAATTAAAACTCTAGAGGCAAAGAACACTGAAATGACATTAATGCTGAGTCGGTCTGATAAGAAGATCATCAAGCTAGAGAGTGAACTTTCTGAAAAAGAAATAATACTTAAAGAGAAAAATGCTCTGATAAGTGAAAATGAAGAGCTGAGGGCACTTACTGCACAGCAACATAACCAGTTGAAATTATGTCGTCAAGAAATTGAGGATTCAAGGGAAGAGCTCAGCATACTAGAAACCATTATTTCTCAGTTGTCTTTAAGTACATCTGAAGAGGTAGAGTGACTGATATATTCTTAACAATGTATTATGTTTTGAATAGTTTTAAGGACTGAGTTATCTAAACTTTTAACATCCTGGTATATGTGTCTTAAAACTTATATGCCAGTATAACACGTGAATTAAGGATGCTGTGAAGCAATAAAAGGTTGATTTTTCATTGATCCTTGTTTTCTGTTAACTTTTAGTTTGAATGGCACCTTTTCAAACACCAGCTATTGAGTTCCTCAAAAAAAGAAGCTACCTCTGAATCTTGTGGTGAATCAAGTAAGCCTTTGATTGCAGACCTAAGGTACAACTTTCTGATTACTGAACTATGGCAAGAATAGGCAGTTAATAAGGTGCTATTAGAACTAGCATTTAGAAAGAATGTTAAATAGTTGTCTCCTCCTTTATAATAGCATTAAACCGGCAATGAAAGAAGCAGAAATTCAAAAGCCTTGTGCAAACTTAACTATCTGTACTGGAGCTGAGCATCTTTCTAATGGTAACGAAGGACAAGAAAACAGCAGGTTGTGTGACCTGGAAACAGAGCCTGTCAAATTGATCAGAAATCCAGGAGGTAAGCTTGCTGAAATAGCTGTGCAGTTCTGTCTTATTAATCCACAGAACAAAAATGTTCTGGAGGGGCTCAAGCTGGTTTTACAGCAGGTATGGTTTGGTTGAACAGGGAGCATTTTGCCACCTTGGAAAATGTCATGTTCTTCAGACACAATATATGTCTTTCTTCTGCTACTGAAGTTACTTGTTCAGCAAAAGCCGAGCTAGGAGTTGTGTTGGAATGGAACCATGTATTTTTTTTCTTTATGCAGGTTGTGCTAAAGTCTCTATATTTTTGTTGACTCTTTCCTCTGTATCCTGCTGTCACAATGTTTCTCTGATTGCCTCTGTTGTTACTGTTAGGACTGCTCCATGAAATTAGGTCAGGGCACCTATATGATGATGCTGTCTTCGTTTTCTTTGTTTCTTTCTTTCTTGGGGTTTTGTTGGGGTTTTTGTTCTTTGTTTTCATGAGTCACTGCTTTCAGTTACATTATGGGTTTGCATGTTCTTTTATAAATTAATCTTAAATTTATTTTTTCTTGAGAGAGGAGAAAATGTCAACAGTTGGAAATTATAAGCAAACAATTTGAAAAGGTGAGGCAAAAATTCCAGAAAGAGAGAGAAGAGCTACGCACTAAACTGATGAAAGCAGATGATGAGAATTCTGCTTTAAAGACCAGCATGGCTCAAAGAACCAGCCAGTTTCAAACCATACAGGAAGACCTATTGAAGAAGGCTTCAAAAACTAGTAGCTTAGAGAGAGAAGTAAGTTTTTAATAGCACTGAAAAGAATATGCCACTTTTTCTTTATTTCAGTAATCAAAGATAGTGAAGACAATAGTTACGGAAAAACTGCAATCGCCATAATAATTTAAAAATCTGATTAATTTGAGAAAAATTTAAACTAAACTTTCAGCAAGCAGAAGGACTCAGCAGCTTTAATTTGTTAGTTGTCAGAAATACTGTTTTAAAGCTGGTGCAGTTAGTAGGCTTTCCTGCTACTACTTTAATTTGTTATGCGGAAAGTATGCACAGTCTTGTTGCTTTGGTGTGGTTGAATTAATGGGTGATCCTAGGAAACAGATGTTGAAGGAACAGTTGTATTTTTCCTCATTAAATATTAGTGTACTTGCCACAGATGAACATCATTACTGTAGAGTCACAAAAGAAAAAATTTAAGCTTCAGCTTTTCTCAGGGTGAATAAATTAAATTGCTAATGTGTCCATTCTGGTGCTAATTTGTTTAAAGAATTCAGCATAATGGGCTTTGCAGTTATTTTCTAATAATGAATGTAAATGTTATAAATATGTAAAGCTATTTCACTGATAATTAATTGGATAAATTGTACGTAAATTGTCCTGGATCTTTCTTTGTAAGTAATAAAATGTAACAGATCAAAAAAATCAACCAAACAATTTATTAAAAATACTATAGTAGTAGCTAAAATGGAATTGGTGATAAGAAAGTGCATATAAATATTTGAATAAACCTGAAACAGTTGTCTACATGCTGTTTTGTGCCATATTTAATTTCAGATAAGAAAGAAGTCTTCTCAGCTTTCTGCACTTGAGAAACAGTTGGAAGAAAAGACTATTGCTTATTCCACTGCTGCAGAAAGAAATGCTGAGTTGGAACAGGAACTCATGGTAAGATGTTCTCAGTGAGAAACCACATTTATTTAAAAAGGCATAAAAGTTTAACTTAACAGTAGTATTCCCTGTATTCAAAATGTGTGGACATTCAGATCTGCTAAATAATCGGTGCAGATTTTAGGGAACACAGGTTTTAAAAACTGAATCTTGTTTAAAAGAAAACATCCTTCTTTCTGTGCCCTTGAATGTGGTAAGTTATTAATGAACATGTTACATTTTCCTTGTGGTCACATGTGCAATGAAGATCTGGCCCTGTTGAATTGCCATTTGTTTCGGTGAAATACATGTAGATTTGTAAATTAATAAGCCTTCAAAATGGTATTTTAAAGATTCCATCTACCCATATGAACACAGAATTTCTTTTTGTCTTTGTCAGGAATTGTCTCCTGCCTGTGCCATAGCACATCTTGGCAGACACCTTTTCTCTGTAGTGGCTGCATTTACTGACATTCTATACCTGTATTATAGGTGTGACATCCTTTGAGATGATGCATGCTCTGTGTAACTTCAGTATTTTCTTTGTTGTTCCTTTATGAAATCTAGAAACCAGATGATCAAATAAAACACTGTTTAATATCACAGATAAATATTTTTATTAAGTCCTTTTATTGTTGCTCCTTCCCAGAGAAAAAACAGACGCATTCATGAGCTGGAAACAACTATCAGTGAAGAACATGAGAAAATAACTTCTGCTTTTGAAAACGAAAAGTTGCTTCACCTTGAGCAGCACAAAGAAATGGAGAAACAGGTTGACCTAGTAAGACCATTATTGTGTGGTAGTACATATGAGTGTTATACTTGGTAACTTCTTCCTATGTTAATTTGTCTTGTAGTTTCGAGACACATCCATTTAAAAAGTCATGTTAAAAAGCTCTTTTTTCTCCCTACATTCCCTGATTTTAGTACATTTTCCATCCAACTAGCTATAGAACTTTCCCTCTGAAATATTCATATCCTGCTCAACTGAAGCGAAATAAGGACTTAGGAAGAGTACTGTTGTTCTTTGCTCCAAACACCCAGGAAAAAAAAAGTATAGCTTTAGTGCCTACTGGGTTTAAAGCATGACAGCTTCTAAAAATGTTCTCTGGTTGGCTGAACCTCTGCCAGTCTGAGCCTTGTGAGCATCTGCGTTCAGGGAGAACTGCTGGTGGTTTTTCAGTCTCTAGAGAAGAAGACTGTTTCTCCATGTGATTAGACACATGACTGTGATTATTTCTAGCTGTTCAAGAAGCTTCTCATCTTTTGCTAAAGAATGTATGCATGTCTTATTGTCTTGGCTGGTGACAGACAATTACACTCTGCCCTCATTCTCCTCTGGATTTAAGATATTAAGTGCTTGGGGTTTCTTGATAATTTTAAGACTGTACAATACTGCCAATGGCAGGCATGTATTTAATTTTCATTATAAAAATGATGGGTGAATAGAACGGAATCACCTATTTAGATTAATAAATTCTTATTAAAATAATAAATTACAATTTACTTCTGGACAGCTTCGGACACAGCTGGAGAAGAAACATCAACAATTCATTGAACAAGAGAAAATAATATCTATTTTACAACAAGAGGTTATACATAAACACCATCACATTGAATCATTGGATGGGCTGTTAATAGGAAGCAGAGAGGTAAGGTTGGCTTTTGACTTTCTTTAAATGCAAATCAAACAAGTGACTAAAAAATAAAAAGCATATCCATATATAATGGAAAAATTGGAGAAAATGAAAGATGTTTATGTTTTGGCTTCTTAATTCTTGCTTGAGTAATTGACTGAATCTAGTGTAGTCCAGTTACTGCTACTACTACTATATATTGTACAAATTTTAATGACCTTTCAGTATTTTCTGTCTTAGCATTCTCTTTATGCCTCTGGATTGCCCCTTGGGCTTCTCTCTCTGATGAAAGAAAAGAGATCTGGATAAAGAATGATTGCATCAATCCTGCACTGGGTGGAAACCCAAGGATGTTCTAGTATGATAATGTTTTATTCCTTTTAATAATGCCTACTGCTGCAGAATATGAAGAGACATCTATCAGCAACCAAATTCACTTCAGAGTATCATGTACACAAATACATTATACAAGCAGTTGTGTTTTAAATACACTGATCTGTGTTTTTTTCCCTGATTCCGAATAGGAGTTTTTATTAAATTACTTATAACTTCATAGCATTTTATTAATGTTATGTAATATTTATATTTTGTTCTCTTGAATAAAAATATCTGTAAAAACAGGAAATGAAAAATCAAAATGTCAAGAAAGATCAAGGATTGAAGATGCTGGAAAGTCAGTTAACAGAAGAAAAAATCAAAGTTAGTAAGCTCTCTGTAATTTTCAAATAATGGTTTTAAAGTTTGCAGTAACAGTGTATTTCCTCTTCTCTTCTATAGAAAAACTGTTTTATATAAATTTGTCTTAAGGAAATATTCCAGAAGTAATTTCTCTGAAGTATTTCTTTTTTATCTGTTGTTTCATTTTGCCTTGTTTTCTTTTTTTAATTAAAAGAAGTGTGATGAAACCTACAGTAAGAGATTACGCAACGCATAATTGCTTTACACAATTATTGTAGTTACAAGTAGGGCAGACTTGTGCTTATTGTACTCTTAAATTCTAGCATTGTTTAACAGAGCTGATATTATGTATGGTTTTGGTTTATACATGACATATATTTTAGATATATATGATACTATAATATTAGTCATGTTTTTAGCCATCTATAGCTCTTCCTAGTGCTTGCCTGATAACTATTTTCCATGCAGCACTTGCAAAAGGTTTTTAATAAACCAGTGTCATGTGGGGATTTACCCCAGAGAGGGTTCAAAGTCCTAAATCTTCAGGATATCAGTAGGAGAAGATACTGGGAACTTTGCTGTTTTCATGCTCTTTCTGACCTTGTGTTGGACCAATTTTCTATCCAAGTGGCTTTGTAGTATTTGGGATGTTTTCCAGAGATTTAAAATTAAGACACATTGTAATTTCTCTTCAAAAAGCTCTTGATTCAGCTGGGGATAGAGATACAAAGTCCAGTCTGGCTTAGAAAACTGGCAGTCTGATTGCAAAATTGAAAGAATTAGACATTCTGCAGCTAAATTCAGCACAGTTCTCATTGATGAGAAATCCTAGCACTGAGACTAAACAGTTAAGAAAAGCTTAATTGCTATGCTTTAAGATCTCTGGGGGTTTGTTTGTTACAGTTTTTATCAGATTGAGGTTATAAGGTATTTGTTAGTGATTACTCAAATCCAAATGAACGTTAAAAGTGTAAAATAGGTTGACAGTGTTGACACAGCTCAAAGCTCTTCCTTTCCTATTTGGCGAAACTCCCAGTGCAGAAAGGGAAATGATGCTGCTTGGTAACTTTGTGAAAAGAATTGTATTAAGATCTGAGTGGTTTTTTGGAAAATCCTATGTGTCAACTCACCTATGATGATAATTCCAAATTTATTTATGCAGTTCTATATGTAATAAAACATGATGGATTAATGATATGGTATTGACCCCATGCTTGCTTTTAAATTCTACTGACAAATGCTGCTATATCTTCTCATAACTGATTGTCTCACCTGATTTAAACACTAGTCTAAAGTATTATAATTTTGAATTTCACAAATAATTTTAATTTTTGAAGATTATTTCAATTTTAAAGTTTACTATAATCTTCCATGACTGTTTTAATACTCTTATGATAAAAATGTAGCTTTTCTGATATTTTACACAAAGCTGTCTTTTAACACAATTTTTAGACTAGTTAATACAAACCATGCAGTGCAATTTTAAATAATCTATTGCATTCACCTAGGTACGACAACTTGAGTCAGCTCTAAATGTATGTAAGGAAGAAGTTGCACTGTATTTGAGTCAGTCACAAGAAAATAAGGAGATGTTTGAAAATCAGCTGAAAGAAAGATCTGAAGAGGTAACAGATTGTTTTACAGCTCTTCCGTATTGCAGAGAACACTTGTTATGATTTTATCTATTTGATTATATCTAAAAGTTTGTGAAATAACAGCCAAAATTTGCAACAGAGCCTGTGAATAGGAAGTAAGCTGGGAAAAATGATACATTTTGTGAGGGTAAAGGGGAAAATCATAACTCAGAAACACTGGGTAAGTGAAGGGAAAAGAAACACTAAGATAAATGAATTGTTGAAAGAAGTAACAAAATCAGAATAATGTGAAACAAAGCATTATCTTGGAAAAAATGGAGAGAGCACTATTGCAATAGAAATTTAAGTGCACAAAATTGATCTGTTTTTCAACTGTCTTAATGGGGAAGAAGTCCTGCGCATAAGAAAATGTTTACTTCATGACCCTGAGTTTTATCATACTTCCCACTACTACATGAAAGCAAGGAAGAGTTAACTTTAAATATTAGAATGAATTTTTATTTGTGGGTGAACTAATTATATAGTAGGCCGATCATGTCTGTGCTGGCCTACCTGCTGAGAGAGGCTTTAGTCAAATGGAGATTGCTAGACCCTGGACAGGATTAGCTTGATGGAAATCTGTGGTTTGTGTCACACATAAGCCTGTGATATTTACTGCTGCTTCCTAAGCCCTGAACCCTATTGTTCTTACACTGCATATGAATGGACCGAATGCTGTGTGAAACATCAGGTAGCAAGTGAGGCTTTGTAACTGTGACCACTGTTTTCATAAATAAGTTCCAGTCACAACTTCTCTGCGGAATGAGCAGTTAGTGATTTCTTTTTGACTTTTTAAATTTTTTCTTAAAGAGCACTTCCCCCCTTTTGTTTTTTGTTCCCTGGAACAGTTCCCTCTGGCATCCACCACTGAGAAACCAGACTATTCAACATAAAACAAGTTAGGCACTCAAAATTCCTTTTTTTATTGGAATTACTATTGTCATATAGGCAGGAAGAAATAAAGGGGAGGACTGAGAACAAAATCTCAAGGGGAAAACAAGGACTTTCTGAGAAATAAAGAAGACTGGAAGAAAGAAAAGTAGTTCAGTAATTTAGAAACTAAAAATCTGTTATGTATGTTTTTTAAAATACTGACAAGTTATATTTAGAAAGCAAGAATCAAAACCCGGGGCTGAGAAGCTACTACTTTCTTCACTTTATAGAGCACAACTCAGTGATGAATTATGAGAGGTGTGTTGTGTACTGTTGAAACTGTAACGCAATTAAATTCAGACCCAAAAGTTTTATTGAATCACAAGTGTGATTCTGTACTCATTAAGAGAGAATAGCTGACACAAGTGCAAATAAAAATATTTTATTGTAATGGAAAATAAATGTCTTTTCAGCTTCACTATTTACAGAAAGAAATAAAAATAAAAGGTCAAAGTATTCGGGACATGAGTGAACAAAATATTCTCCTGCAACAAACGTTGCATCATCAGCAGCAAATGTTACAGCAAGAAACTATTAGAAATGGGGAGCTGGAAGATAATCAAATTAAACTTGAAAAACAGGTACAGTATGGTGAGAAGTGTCTACATATGTAGAGAAAATTAAATGCCTTATATATGTTTTCATAATACCTATAAAATCGGAATATTTCTTTGATAACTGAGTTGATAATTATTATTTAGATATATCTAAAACAAAGAATTTAGTGGCTTGTTTTATCTTAATCCAGTTTCTGAGCTATCAAAAATTCTAGCTAGTGTTAGAGTGGCTAGGTACTTGGAAAACCAAACCCTACACTGCAGTTAAGGAGAGGTGCATTTAAATTCAGAAAGTTGCATCTTGTTACATTTACTAGAAACTATTTGTCTTTCAAATGTGCAGAGTTTTAGTCTTAAATCACATACAGACTATAAAGAAGTCTGTCGTGTGAAAACTCTCCCTGTGAGTAGCAAGACAAGGATGTGTATTTCTTTGGTATGTAATTTAAAAATACTCTTTAAATGCCGTTTTAAATAGGTATCCAATTTGGAAAAAGAGCTTCAGAAGCAGAAGGCATGTGCAGAAGATGAGTTGAGAAAGGTGGAGGAGAAACTTCACCTAGCTGCTCAAGAAGCAGATTTAAACAGGCAGAAGGTGGATGAACTTAATTTTACAATCAGGTAGGTTTAGTAGAAGTGAGAGGTGTATTCTGCACATGGACATAGGGGTCAGAATGCTTGCTGTCTGAAATGGTGTTCAGCTGTGGGCTTCCACATTTCAGTCTCTCTGTGAGCATGAACTGGAAATCAGAAGGGAAGCTTCTGATTAGCAGAGACATGAGTTTCTGGAACAGTTTTCCAATGGAATTAATGCATGTCCTGGCACCATATTTAGCCTTAAGATAGCACTTCATAAAGCAGTTCATAACCCTATCAACTTGCTTGTAATTGTAGATAGTACATCCTACAGGAGCTTGCTAGTCTTAAAGAATATAGTTTCGATTACTAGGAAAGACTACTTAACATGACTTTTATTTCTATTTTATTCACAAACACTTGTCTTAGAGCGTGTCGCTCTTGTTATTCCATGGTTCATTTTGTTCTGGTTGCTTCTATTAGACAGATTAAATTGGAGATGGATCAGTGCAAGAATGAACTTACTAGCATGGAAAAAGAAGTAGTGCAATTAAAACGAGATGGTGAAAACAAAGCACTGCAGATAAATCATTTGGATATCACTTTGGAAGAAGCAAGATCAGAGCTCAATAAAAAGGCAAATGAGGGTAATTTGGCTATTTTGTTTCTCAGGCTTCCTTTCATTAAACTATTCCTCTGTATGTATTACACATTTTTCCTTCCCCCCCATTTCATAATCAAGTACATAAGAGTCAAAAAATTATAATATTTTTAAACCCAAACAAAACCAAACCCAAATGAACAACACGCCCACAACCCAAAAAAAATCACAAACATTTTTTAACATACTTTTGCAAATTCTCACTTTTGTGGTATATACCTTTACCCCAGGTGAAATATATAAGTAGTTTCCCTGTAAATTGGTAATGCAGATTCTTAATGTGATAGTCAAATGAGGCACTTAGATTTAATGAAGGCATATGCTAGTCACAAAAATGCAGCTCTTTGAAACAAACAGAAAACCCCACAAGTCTACGGAAATAACAAACTTTCCAACCCAACTTCTTCCATCTAGTTTAATTGTACCATTTTTTAAGCCAGAAAAAAACCAGCAATTCTGCTTGCACTTTTCCTAGCACTACATGTTCAGTTACTGTACTGTCTCTGTACTGTCTCCTTGGCCAGATGTTTTTAGTATATCCTTATGTTTCAGGTCAATTGTCGATTATGAACTGAGTAAAACTAGCAAATACTTAGCTACCATAAAATTTTTTTTGTATAAGAAGTCACTATTTTTCTAGATTGTCCTGAAAAATAGCGATACTGAAAATTTGTTATGACCTATGTAGTGGTGTTGCATAAAGACCCTGATGTACTGATGATTAAACATTCTCTTTTGTGGTGTGTGTGTGTAAAATAGTGAATGATTTAGAAGATAAGCTGCTTCGAACTGAGACTTGCCGCAGAGAAGCCTTACAGCAAATGTCAGAACTGGAATCTGCATTACAGAATGCCCGTGGAGAATTAAAGATCACTTTAACACAGCTTCAGGAATTGCAAGATGCATTACAGAATGCACAGTCCTCTCTGGAGGAGAAGAACATTGCTATCATGGATCTAACAACTGAGCTCAGGTAAGCTGGTATCTTTTCCATCCTGAAAACTTAGTTGTGTTAGTTATTCCTTAAGAATAGAAAGTAGTTTGGATGGGGTTTTTTAGTGTTCTTAGCAGCTCTCTGTAATTTTTAGGTGGTTTGTGGCTATAAGATAACTTGATACGTGAGATCCTCAGCTCATTCTTAATTTCTTAAAGTGGCGCTGAATTGGTTTTGGGGAATTCTGTTTTAAAATCTGCTGAAATTATTTTCTGAATCCTAAAGCTGTGAAGTAATCATAAGAATAGTCAAATTGTCCAGTTTCCTTTCTGACCACACATTAATGATGCTTTCTTTTTTAAAGAATCCTGATATAGCCAATTAAATAACTTGAGTAATGAAAGTATTAGGAAATCCTCACCCAGAGTATAGTTAACATAATTATTCTATTTGGGTTTGTTTCCTTGCAATCAATTCATGTTTAGGGTAATATGCTTTAAGTAACTAATAGATCTCATGATTTGCAAGCTGCATACTTGAAGATAAGTAACTGAATGTGCATTAAACAATTAAACATGAGAATTTCAGGTATTGCAAGGGTGAAATTGAAGACAGAAACCAAGAACTCCTTGACATGGACCAAGCACTGAAAGAAAGGAATTGGGAACTGAAACAAAGAGTAGCTCAGGTCAGATAATTTTTAAGCATATTACTGACAATTATTCCTGTTATATAGTAGATAACTTATAAAAAGCCTGCTAGGTTTGCTTTGATGTATTGTCTCAAACTGTGCTGGTTACTACAGCCACAGTGCCAACCCCAAACCAGCTGTATGTTGCTGAACCCTTACATACCAGGAAAATCAGAAGCCTTATGCCATAACCTGTCCCAACATTCTTCATTAGTGATAAATTTATGGGACAACTGTTCTCATCTTGATGTTTGCTAAGAGGAAGGAAAGATCTGTGCTGAAGAGTGCTTGGAGATGATAGATCCCTTTCCTTGTTTGCACTGGAGCATATTTGATTCACATTAAAGCAGCCTCTAAATATGAAATGGTATCTTTGTTGTGAATAATTTTCTGAAGCTCACTTGAAATATTTTCAGTCTTTTGGTCTGGCTTCAGGATTTGATGCCCATCATGGGAAAATTCTGCTTCTGTCACTTTATTATAAGCCTCTTCCCAAAGGAGTTACCAGCCTTTGTATTCAAGAATATTTGAGGTTCAGACAGAAGGACTGGGGATTTGAATAAATCTGTTTGAAGAACTGACACTGTAAGGAGGCCAGATCTTGCAATATATTTTCGGCACAGTACCCTGTGAGCTGCCCCAGGAATTCATCAAAGCATTTGACAAATTGAATTTTTTGGTTTGGTGAAATTTGGCACTTCCTAAAGGTGGATTAGTATAATAAACTAATCATATTTCTTTGAAAAGGAGAACTAGGTTTGCTTTCTGTGTATATGAGAACCTAACATATTCAGTTGTGGACTTTTTCCCAATTTTCCCCTTTTTTTTTTATGTTTGGCCACTATTTAAATGAAATAGCTCGGATGTAGCTTTATATTGACTACTCAAGAGAATACTCTTGAGGCTACAAAGGATTAATTTCATTCACTTTGCTCTCATAGTTTGTAATATTGCTTCTTAAAATCTGCATATTAGTTCAAAATAAAATATTTCCTTTTCTTCCTTTTTTACCTCTAGATTACACAATTGGATATGACAGTTCGTGAGCATAAGGGAGAAATGGAGCAACAAATAATTCAATTACAGTGCAGTTTAGAGAAGTCAGAGTTGGAAATTAAGGAATGCAATAAACAGGTAATTCTTCTTAATTAAAAACACAGTTTTCCTAACAAAGTGCAGCTAATTCTATGAGAAAGTCTGGTCCTGGGACACAATAGCTGGCCAGATTTAATCTAGAAGATGAAAACTTTTTTTTTTATTGTAGGGAGAGGGAAGGAAGTACCTTACTAATGTACCAGTAAAAATACTTCTTTTGTCAATTAAAACAATAAATTTTGCAAGGCTATAACAGTGCAAAAACAAAAATCTAATTTTTCACTTGATATGATACAGCTCCCAAACTGCTCTTTTAGTAAAGGAAAATATAGACAAAATAAAAAATTGACAAAGGAATCCAAAGTCAGGGGTAATAGTGACAATATTTGTGAGTTTTGCTTGTTTTGTATGTGTGTGGTTTTTTGGTTTTTGGTTTGTGGGGTTTTTTTAAGTTTGTTTGTTTGTTTGTTTTTGGTTGCTTTTTTGGTTGTTTTTTGTTTTGGTTTTTTTTTTAATAAAATTGTTCTGACTTTGGTGAAATATTGGTTCTGATTTAATTGCATTTTCTGTTCAGATCGAGAGCTTAGAGAAGAAACTCCAGCATTCTAAGGATGAGCTTCGTGAAAAAGAGTTTGAATTGCTCCAGAGAGATCAGGAAATAAATCAGCTGAAGAAAAAAAAATTGAAAGAAAACAACGTAGCCTAGAAGCTCCTGGAAAGGTAAAACATACCTTGGATAAACAACAAATTATCAATTTTTAATGCCATTACTGTACTGCCTAGAAGAAATGATATGGTGTCACTTTAGTGTAAGTGTCATTATTTCTCCCAGAATTATTGTATTTTATATCCCGGTGTTTGCTGAATCTTAATCCCTTAAAGTGAAACTAGTTAAATTATTTTAAAATTAAAGATTTAATGGCACACTCTTAATTGTCTGCTTTCTGTGGAGAAATCTGATTACTGGTTATCTTTAGAGACCTGATTTTCTGGCTATGGGTGATCTGGTCTTCCTTGAAATGAGACAAAGCAATATGCAGTATGATGAGAGCTTCTTATGACTTAGGTACCTATCTTGTGAAAGTTGTTGCATCCAAGAGCACTGAGCTCTAGCATGCTTGTAGGAGCGAGAAGTGAGAATTTTTTGGCATAGTGAATGGGAGCGTGTGGAGAGACTCGAGAAGACAGCTAACTTTGGGAATCATACAAATCTTTGGTTTGGCTTAGGAATCAGTCTCTACAAGTACAAATGTGATCTGAGATAAACAGGCTTTCTGCAGAAATAAGTTCAGTCAAGGATGATTCCAAGCTAGAGCTAAACACCAAAGCCAAAATGGCCTCTGCCACTTTGGTTATGCTGCATTTATGTGTTTGTTTTCCCTAGGGTGAGATATCAGAGAAGCCTCATTTCTGTGTGAATACCAAAGACATTTGATCTGTATTCTAGATCATGAGGGCTTGGCTGCGTCACAGCTGAATATGAAGGTTGTTTCACTGCAAATTAAAGCAATGTCAGCCCTTCCATTTTGAATTCTGTTAGGTTATTGATGATGCTCAAGAACAGGACAGTGACTGCTGCTACCTTTCACACATATCATTAACAATTTCCAACTTTTCCTAAGGGATGATTCTGAAAGAAAGAATTTCCTAGCTAGCCCCTGAACAATTGCTGACTAGACACTTTCTTTCCAGACAAATTGCCTTGTTTTCGCTAAGGAATACCAGCAGGGAGAGGCCTAAGAATGATATAAGCAAGGCTTTGAAAATAGACCTATTCCGGTCATGTTCCTTCCAAGACTTGGGATAAGGGGATGAAATTCTATTTTCATTGTAGTGAAGTAGATAAAAACCACTGGATTTTGGAAGCATTCTGTGTAAAATATGAAATATGTTGCAGAGGGCTTCTGGCTTCACTTAGAATATGATATGATTCCTTCTTTGTTTAAAAATTGAGTATGTTAACATAATGTAAGAATACACTTTCTCCATTAGTAACACATTGCAGACTGATTAACCAGTCTTCCACAGAAATGTTCTGTCCTAGTTCTAAAAACTAAATTGCCTAATCTATCTAGGGAAAAGGGGTGGAGAGGCAGTCTGTGTGACTTGCCCAGGGGTACAGTCTGTCTCATTCTTTTTCTTCTTAATACACTACCTTCCTTGCTTATTGCAGAAAATATATTAGTTCAGGGAAGGAACTGCTAGGAGGGTTGATTTGTGTTCTGATCCACTCTGTCCCTTTGGGACTCATAAAATAACCAGGTCACAGAGTTTTCAGTTGAATCATTCTTTGTTCTTCAATCTGCAATGAAGATTTTGTAACAATACAGCACTCGGCTACCCTTAGAAGTTGTAAGTATTCCAAATAAAGGAACTGAAAATATCTTGCTGAACTTTAAGAATGGCTTTTTCATTTTTCTTGGAAATTGAAGTAACTTTCTTTATTAAAAAAAAAAAAAAACCAACAAGGCAGACTGGACTTATAGCAAACTAATTTTTTGTGACCATAGTTCCTTCTGAAATGAGAAGCAAAACTGTATTAAAACGGTAAGTGAAGCAAGAAAAAATTAGTTCTTACAATGACTTTTTTAAAAAGTCACTTTTACAACGTTTTTGAAAAATTGTGCATAGTATAAAAAAAATTAGGAATTATTGTAATAATCTTTCACTCATTAGCTGTAAGCTGCTTATGTGCTACTTACAAGTGTTTCTGTAGAGTATGTATAGCATTCCTCACAAAGAACAAGCACCTAGCTAAATATGGATAGATGAACAGAGAACCAACACAATCTCTTTTTTAATTTATAACTAACAGGAACTTTAGTATAATATGATGTGAAATAGTGGTGGCTGATACAGTCTCTTGTTGTGCTACAGCACTAGCTAATGCAAACATGGCTGCTGTGTATCATATGCTAAAGACCTCTTAAACTCCGGTTTTTTTCTATATACACTTGTTTTTAAAAGGAGGGGTAGGGGGAAACTAAAGCTCTAGAAACTAACAAAAACCCCCCAACCTCAAACATATTGTGTTTTGGCTGCATTTATTTCTATATACAGCTTACATTCATGTTGCTATTTTTCTTGCTTGGTGTTGGTGGACATCATAGGCTTTTTTCCTCTTGTCACCTGATACCTTGATACTGTTGATGGGGTTTTTACAGACACTTCCTGAACGGACAGAAACTTTAGTTGTTAGCAACTTAAGAACAACGACGCAGCCCAACCTGAAATCTTAAGCCTCAGGCAGAGGAGTTATTTCAAAAGACGGTGCTCATTTAAACTGTACAAAATTTTTACAGGGATTTGCATATGAAAATTTCTTCTCAAAAACGTTCTGCGTAATGTTTTCCTATTTATCTGCCGGAACTAAATATGTATTGGAAAAATTGTAAGTTGTGCTATTTGAGAAAGCAAATGCACTTCAGTTACAAGGACAGTGAACAAAAATGCATTAATAACATAAATCTAGGGCTCATAATTTGAGAAGGCAGCCATGGACTTGAGACCTGCTGTTAGTTTTCTTGAATTTGTAAGATATTTTAATAATGAAAAGTAACATCTTGGTACAAATTGATTTAGATATGGTAATTACATCACAGCTATTTTGTTTCAGGGGCAATAACTGTGAAGAAATGACTGCTGCTGCCCACTGGACAAGCAGCAACCCAGGAATGCTGTTGCTGGCATCGTAATTATGCACTCAAAGAGGAAATTTTAACGTTGTATTTCTAAATAAGCAATGTAGTCATTTGTACTGAAGCAGATGACAACCTTTGTATTTTTCCAACTGTTACTGAGATTATTGCCTTCATATAATAACATATTTATTTTTTATACTTAAGAATAAAATTTATTTCTCTTAAGTTGTAGGGATTAATGTCAGTTGTCATCTTTTCCCAAGGTTTTTAAATTTTGTACTTTTTTAATATCTCACTTCTAATTAAAAGCACAATGGTACTACCTTATTAGCATTTTTTGTTTGGGAGTATTTTATCTTTTTTTGTATGCATTCAGTGTTGCAGACAGAACATCTAATTAAAATTGACCTGTTTGTAAGATGTTGTGGGACAGTGATTTGATCATAGACACTGGCAAAACCTCCTTGCTTTACTCCAAGCAGTATCTTTAAGATGCAGAGGGTTGTGGGACAGGGCCATAAAGCTTGAGCTTGTTTCTTTTGATATTTCTAATCAAACGAAAATCCATTCCACAATTCCTATTGATTAAATTCACATCATAACATATGCATTCTAAAACATGTTTATTTCCACGTTTCCAAAAGTACTACATAATTTAGCTGGTATAAATGGCTAGTGGCCCCACTTTTATATTTACGTAAGCATCAGAAACTGCAAATATGCTTTTGAGGACTCAGTCTAAGTCTGATTAGTGCACACATGATTTACGTGCATTAAGACATGTGATTCGTACTTCAGAAAATCAAGTCACTAAAGTTATTTGATGTAAAGAAGAGGAACAGAATTGAATGTATTTCAGTTTCAATATCAGGCCTCAGTTAAGTGGTTTGCATATAAAAAATGTATCTCGGTCAACAAACCTACCTGAGGTATTTCAGAAACTCCGCAAGTGGCAGTGTGCTAAACTCCTTGGGCAGTACTGGCTCTCTCACTTTATGTAAACACGTTTCATAAATGCCACACATTCTACATTAAGTGGTTCTACAAAACCAGCCACACCTTCTGCCACCATTGACAAGTCAAGATACACTCATCTAAAGTATTTCTGCAGTTTCAGATTATTTATTCTGCTGTTATGAAAATTATGATGTGACAAAACCCACTGTTACTTACAGAAATAAATATATTGTGTGTTTTAAATTAAGCTATTTCTTTCTCTACATAACTGTAAAGGAAAAACCTTAGAATTAGGTTGACCAGTGCAATAATTGCAAATCACACTACTTTTATTTTTTAACCCTCTTTATGCACATCACTGTGCCTTCAGCCTAGAAGTGTATGCATCAAATTTCAGACAGATTTTTTTAAAGCAGTGGAATATATAAGCCCTTCAAACCAGGATTTCAAGTGGAAAATGTAACCAATCTGTAATTACAGCTGCATCACAACACTAGTGGAATTCCACTAACTAGCATTGTATAAAGCCTCATTTGCTCCTCCTACATGCACTAAATATAGATGTGCATGAGCAGCAAAAGCAATTTGCCTAATCTCTGAATCAGCTAAATAGCATTTGCACTAAAATTTTGTCCGTATACTAACTGATCTGGTTAAACTGTGGGTCAAACCTGATAAATAAGTAGAATCATAATTATAATTTATCTTTAGATGTTTTGCTATTTTGTTGCTTGCCCAAGAAGTTAATGACTCCACTTATACTGTTCAAGCCAATTTATTTCTTTTGGAAAGGATGGACTTTTTTTTAAACATAATTTCAGTTAAATATTTCTGTAGTGTCCTACTTGCGTTACTAACCACTTTACATCTATGCAAATCCTGGAACACTAAGTTCATTCTTCTGAAGTGCGTTGCATTAATATGGGGTTGTTGAGTCTTTGAAAACATTTTTCTGTGTATAATGGCGTTTCAATTAGCTGAATGCTGTTCATAAGGCTAATTGCTTATTAAGGTCTTTCTTCTTCCTGTCACTCAGGGCAGAAACAAGGGACTGATTTTCTTCCTGAATGTAGTATGCCTACAGTTACTGTATGTTAAACACAAATTGCACTGAAGTGCCAGCCCAAATGCCCCTCTGTTTAATCCACAGTTCATATGCAAAATACTTTCTCCAAAACTTAGACATTGGGCTAGTTCTTACTTTTTTAAATTTCTGACTTGTCAAGTGCAGAATCAAAAACTTTGAAAGAGATTTCAATCTTAGCAAGAATGTAGTGAAGCTGGTTTGTTCAACAGTTCCTGTCAGTTCTCTGCTGCAGCATACTTGCTTACTTTCTCTGTTCTTGGTTGGGAACACTGCCAAAAGGAAATGTGAGGAATCCATCCAACAACTTTTCTCTTTCAGAATCCATATCCCATTTTTCAGTTTGGGGTTTTTTTTCTGTAACGCCTATTAGGACTCTCACAATAGTAGGGCATCAGGGAAGAAATCCATTCCTCAATCTGTTGCAAAAGAACCAGGAGGGTGCTGTAGGTGTAGGAATTCTGAACAGCTTTAACAGAGGGATCCCACTCTGCGTGCAGTTTACTTTCCATAGATTTGAGTGGAGGACTTAGCACTATAGACCAATTGTAATTGTGGCAAGGCTTTTCCTGCCAGTACTGTGCAAGCTGGTTATTCTATTAAAAAAAATCCACGTAGTTCACAAATGCCTCAATTTCTAGATTAATCAAATTTTGTATTAATCAGTTTTGATAATGCAGATTATAAGCACATGTAGGAGCATCTGCTTCTATTTTGTTTAGTTGGAGATTATCCCTTAATCATGCAAGGTCCAGGTATGCATTTTCAGATTTGTTGACTCAGGGAAGGTGGAGACAGTATTAAAGGCCAGTCACATTATGCTGTAGTTACATTTAAGTTGTTGCTCATCTGAAGAATTGAACCACTCAGCGAAAAGAATGGCAAGAAGAAACGTCCTCATTACAGGTTGCTCCTCAGGAATTGGACTGGCATTAGCTGTAAAACTGGCAAAAGATGAACAGAAAAGATTTAAAGGTAACAATCTAACTGTTCTTTATAAAAACATACTATTCGAGATGGTGCTGGATTTTTCTCTGTGATTTAACAGGTGGCTGTATTCAGTTTTTGGCTTGTTTCTGGTTCGTTTTCCTCTTCCACTGTCAAGAAAACACAGTGAAAATATACTGTTTTCTGTAAGCAGTTGATATTCCTGTACCTTTATTGAAATAGAACAACTATTGGAAC
Organism: Melanocharis versteri; assembly: GCA_013397845.1. Taxonomy (NCBI): domain Eukaryota; kingdom Metazoa; phylum Chordata; class Aves; order Passeriformes; family Melanocharitidae; genus Melanocharis; species Melanocharis versteri. Next base: position 231,728 of record VZTG01001104.1, read on the forward strand.
TGAATAGTTTACACACACACACACAACAAAAAAAGACAGCAGTATAAAATGAATAGCTGAAAATATCTGTAGTATTATGCTGCTTTGGGTGTACATTCACAGCTGTGGTTAGCTTTGCTTCTGGCTACTAAAATCTGTACATATACAGGCCCATGTCCATTTGAGGACCAAAGCAATGAATTTAAGTAAACAGTTTCTAAATTTGCAATTTTTTCCTTAAAACACATTTCATTATTGCAAGCCTGTGTAGGCATAAGAGGGTGAACAAAGGGGCTGGGATTTGTTTTATTGCTGCAAAGCAGGGTATTTGCTATGATTGAAAATAGATGGCAAGGTGAACGTAGCAATCTGTGGCAATTCAGTCTCTCATACTTAAGAGTATTTCACTGCTACCTGACTGGATGCAGATCTAGAGCTTTCTGAGCAATTAGGCTACAATAATAACTAATTTCAATTTTGAGAAGTAGCTTACAAAACGACATTTTTCAACCTAAGGAAGTATGTCTTCCACTTTTTAATAAAATGATGGTTGTTCTGTTAAGCATGTTGATGGTGATTTAAAAAAAAAAGGGAAATCTGGAATCCAAAATATCCAAAATTAGGCTTAGGATACCTAAAAACAAATTAGGTAGCATAATTTGATAGCTGTTTTTTAATGTTTTGGTGATAATATTATCTAGATACACTGCATATTCTTCATTATGCACAGCTGTTTAATTCTTTTGAATTTCTTGAAGATTTCAGAAGCAGACTGGGAAATCAGTGACAATATATGTTGAAAATAGAATCTTTTAAGTTTTACTTTTTATCTGGTTTCTATCAGTGATATTTAAGACCTGGATGTAAAAGCATTGTTCTGTAATACTTCTCAGTAAGACTGCCACAGTAAAGATTTTATTTCTGGTGTTGTTTCTGGTGCGTTGCAGTGTTTGCCACAATGCGGAACCTGGCCAAGAAAGAGCCACTGGAGGAAGCTGCAGGTCACAGGCTGGGCAAAACCCTCGAAATTAAACAACTGGATGTCTGTGATGAACAGTCTATCAGAATTTGTGTGAATAGTATCCCTGAGAGAAGGATTGATGTCCTAGGCAAGTACAGGATGTGTATGCTATGAACAGATACCAGATTTCTATAAAACATCATCTCAAATACCCTGGAGAAGTTTCATTAGTGTATTTTTTAAATTATCGAAGTAATAATAATTACATAGTATATTTGGTTCCAGATTCTTAAGACTTCATGCAGGCATGAGTGGATTAAATCTCACCCTGCATCCATGAAGTAGGGAAGCTTGTTTTCCCTGTTTACGAAGGAGAACCTCGATCACAGGGAGGTGTCTTGGATAAAACAATACATTTTTCAGTAAATGTGAGAAATTTTGCCTAAACTGGCACCTTCATGAGCAAGACTTTCTACCCTATTGATGAAGCATAGCCTTTTTTATAATGAAGGCAACACCTGTCTGTACTAAGAAAGCCACAGCATTTGGGAATTAGCAAGTAAAAGAACAAATGCAAAGAAAGTAAGGATATTTCCATTTTGTATTGAGAATTGAAATTGTACTTTACAAATCATTCAGCAACAAGTGTTTTCATACTGTTTTGCTAAAAATAAATATTAGTATCTTAGTGGAAATGCTTACGCAATCAGCTATTAAATCTTACCTCCTAGGAAATTATGGACCTGCCTTTTTTCTGATTAATTATTAAAGCAGTACTTAACAACTGTTTCTGCAAAATTTATTATACTCTAATTTGACATACTACTTCTAGAGCAGAATGCCAGTCCTATCATCATTCCCCACTTATAAATATCCAGGAGGCAAATAAAAATCAATGGAATTGTGTGTTTTGATTTGTTTGTTTATTTTCTTGGGGCGTTACTTCCTCTTGAAGATATGAATGCTAATAAAACAAAAAACAGACCAAAATATGGCTTGATCTATCACTTTTTGAAGACTTCTGTTCATTCCTATAGGTATTGACTGTAGCTTCCAATTCTTAATACTGAATTATAAACAAATACAGGCATTTCTTGACTCATTTTCCTGTAATCCTTTCATATGTTTTTAAAAAACGACTAACCAGAAATAAATTTGTTAAAATGCAAAATATCAGATAATTTAAATTTGATTAAAAGCACACTTAAAAATAAAGACATATGGACATGTCAAGTGTATTTGGAAAGCTCCAGTGACTAACATCTTGTAATAATTTCTTTAAGGATTATTTAGGATCATTTAACTCTTAATCCTCACATCACTTTCAAATGCTTTCCAGTAAAGATTACAAGTTTATGTTTATGGAGGTTTTTGCTTGCTGTTGTCTCCTATTTTGTTCAGTGAGCAACGCAGGGATGGGGCTCATTGGACCTATTGAATGTCAGACCATCGAGGAAATGAAAACTGTGATGGACACCAACTTCTTTGGCCTGGTTCGACTCCTGAAGGAGATCTTGCCTGACATGAAGAGGAGAAAGAGTGGGCACATAGTTATAATAAGCAGTGTTATGGGAATACAAGGTAAAGTTGGTTTTTCTGTTTGCTTGAACTAAGAGTTCAATATTCAAAATCTAATGCTTTCATCTTTCTATTAAAAAAAAAGAGAGTAGGGGCTGGCATATCTGAGTCTTGTGCTTTGTAATGCTGAAATTCCAACTATAAAAAGCACCTGATAGGTTTTATGCATCCAGGTAGTTTATTACTACACAGCTACCCTCACAGCATTTTAACAACAAAACCTGCAGGGTAAATTTTTTTAGAGTTTAAGCTTAAACTCTATTATTTTTTTTAAAAAATTATTGTTGTATTTTTATTTTCTGGAAAATAGGGCTTAGCATTACTTTTCTCTTTCCTCTTGGAAAAAATTATGGGTACAGACAAACATATTTACCATGCTCTGCACCATAATAATAGAATAAAATCCAATCCTAGACAACTGTACCACATTTTTGTAAAGTTTCTCATCTCATAACACTCAAGAGTCAAATTTTAGTGACAGATAATGATATTCCTGCTCTCGTGTCCCATCCTGTCTAGCTGTATTGTTTTTCATTTATTACAACTGTGACATTGCTCTTACCTGGTTTATTCTGGTGAGCAAGGGTCCTCCATCAAACTCCAAGAACTGGGATTTTAATACAACACTTACCCTCCACCTCAGTGGATTTTTCTAAATCACTCCGATGCAAGCTGGATCTCTTGCATAATTGTATCTCCTGCATTACACTCAGCCTCTGTGTTCATCCAGAGCATATTAAAGTCTTGCTGATAAATAATGGAGATGGTATTATATGTACAGACACTTTCATATCTTAGTCTACAAAATAATATCATCCAAGGAGACCACAGCATCAGCTGGGGGGAGGAAAAGCATTAGTCAAGCATCTTTGCTAGACTAAGCAATTTTGAGAACATAGGCAAAAATTAGTATTTAGATTCAGTATACACAAGGATTTTTCTAATGTTTTCCCAGCAAGGCTGTAGAAATTTTGGGAAAACACATGCGTTTTTAAAATCAAACTATTAATATGTTGGATACAATCACATTCTTAGGATGTTTTGTTTGTACCATCAGGCATCTTATTTAATGATGTTTATGCTGCATCTAAGTTCGCTGTGGAAGGATTCTGCGAAAGTTTAGCTATACAAGCACTCAAGTTCAAACTGCAGTAAGTATTGATCTACTGGTGTAAATGGCATTGATCCACTGGTGTAAATGGTATTGATCCACTGGTGTCAATTGTATTTTAGATAGTTTAAAGTATATTCAGAGGTAGTAAAAAAATCTTTAAAGCTTGTTGCTAAACAGACTGAGAAGCCCTTGAAAACTGTGTCACAAAAGGCACAGAAATGCCCACACTCTTCACATTATATAAGCAAATAAAAAGATCTAGATGCTAAAATAAACATGTTCTCTTGAACAGTTAAAGGCTATTTAGCTTTGGATAAAACACAGTTCATGTAACACTTCTGAAAACATTCTTACATACAATATCACAGGAATAAAATTATAAGATTGACCTGTGATCTTTTCCCTTAGAAAGGATGATGGCCTTCTTAGGCAATTCACAGATAAAAAAGTTTAGGGGCTCATCAGAGAGACCGAGCAAGTGCAAATCCATCAGATCGTTACACAGAGTGAGATACCTGTAATGAAGGGAGGTGGGAGGAAAGTGAGAAGTGTGGTGTACTATTCCTAACATTTTAGACAGTATTTAAAAGACTGGTCCTGTTCATCATCTGTGGGACTTCAGGGTTGATTTGTCCCATGTTTATCCACACTCATGTAATTCTGCTACTGTTCTTTGTGCAAAGTCCAATAACTGGTAAATGTCCATTACATCTCTGTGTGTCTAAGCATTTAGGTCTTGTGCAAAAAAGACAGCTGCTATTGTGGAATTTCAGAGACAAAACTGTGATTCTGCATGTTGCTCTGTGAAATTTGGAGGGATTTAAAATAAATGTAATGATAAACAGGATATACTACAATTCATAATGAGATTCCAAGAGTGTAAGACACAGCAGGAAGGAGGTTAAAAAAAGGAAGCATTGTAGGAAAAATTCAAGGACTAATGGGAAGAGTGATGCAAGAGAAAAGGCTTTAATTCCAGCAGTAGTGGGGATTCTGCTGTGAAGGTCAATAGCTTGATTTAGTTCTAAAGAAGAGCCTTTAGAATATCCCCTGAAGAACTCAAGTCTAATAAGACGCCCAATCCCAAAGAGTGTTTTGATAAACACAGTGGCTGGGAGTTATTACTGCCTGAGAAAAGAACCAGGAAACATCTGACCAGTAACTGTATTTCAGTGATCTGCTATAATATGCTACTGAGCAAAATAAAAACTTTCAGATTTGCCAGCAGCCAGAATCTGTCCACCCACAGTAAAAGTCTCTATATTGTATTTTATTATTATATACTGGTGGGATCTTAAATTATGTAACACTAACAGCTTGGCCAAAAAAATCCATGTTTGGGCAATTCCCCCACCTCTTTCAGCTACTTCTAGTATTATCATGAGAAACAAAGAAATCAATGGTCCAGAAAGTAATGAATTTTGTTACCATCCATTAATTATTTTCTTAATATCTGGTAAGTTCTTGTGAATAAATCACCCTTACATTCCACAGCTGCAAGACAGCAGGTAACAATTGCACTCATTTATGTCATGAATTAAGCTACAGCACTTCTCTGAAAATTAAACTATGCAGATTTCTACTACTTCGTGTGGATGGGTAGGAGGAGCAGGACAGCAGTAATTATGGATTGCCTTTACAGACGGTACTGTTATTTACTGTTTGCCAGTGCAACTCTTCAATATTCCTTTTGGAGAGGGATTGAGGGGTGTATTTTCCATGGAGGATAGTCAACAACCAGTTAACCTTGTTTTTTTGAACAGGTTAAGTTTGATTGAACCAGGCCCAGTGGTCACAGAGTTTGAAAGAAAAGTGTTTGAAGACGGAATGAAAATGGATCTTTCAGCGGCAGATGAAGAAACAGCTGAGATGTTTACTAACATTTACCTTAAAAATTACAAACAAATTTTCCAGAGCCTGGGACAAAGCGCTGAAGATGTTGCGGAGGTAACTCATCAAAAATTCATCTTCCTTTTTTTTTTTTCTTTTTTTTTTCTTTGTAATTTATGAATGCAGTGGTTGGTTGGGTTTTTCTGGTAGAAGCAGTAGATTTAATTAAATGTAATATACACAATTAAAAAGTGTTTTTAAAAATTCAAAAGCATCTTCAGAGTTTTAAACAAAAGCCTACAAAATACTAAAAGAATATTAATTTTGAAGTACTGAAGGCAACTATGAATTGTAATTTAAATATCACTGAGATATTAGATGCCCTTTACATACTCTGGTGAAGTCTGAATATTCTGCGCTGTTACCATACATCCACACAGGGTTCCCACCACTGGTAAAGCTCTGTCCTCTCCATCTCACTCATAATCCCTCCACTAAGGAAAGTTCACTCAGCCACCCAGACCACCAAGGCACAATAAAAGAAACATGGATGTTTCTGGTGCTTGGGGTTTCCTGCAGGAAGACAGGTTTAGGCAAGCTGTGGGAGGGGATGATGATTTCAGGTGTTTGCTGGTAAGGAATAGCTTCAGTGTCAACTGAAGATTCCCAGATCTTGCTGCAAAAGGCACTGTCCTGATCCTTTCCCAGTGAACTGTGAAACAGAGGCTCTACCTACTGTGGGCATATAAGCCCACAATAATTTGGAAGACTACCCAGGATACTTGGGTGTCGGCTGCTATCACCATGGTATAGAGAAACAAAAATAGAACTAAAAATAAAAAAGAAATACTTCTTACGGCCTTTAAATATTTTAAGAAGAATTTCTAATGAAGTTCTAACAAAACTATATACAGGGTTTTACATAATTCTAGCACTTTATTCTTCTACTTTTCCACAGTTTAACTGAAAATTGGGTTTTTACTTTCCTATCTTGGTAAAAGTTCTTTAAAAATTCTATTTTTCCTTCTCTACAGCATACAGTAAAGATAATTCTTTCAGAAAATCCACCTTTTCGCCATCAGACCAACACCATGTATACTCCAATGACAACTCTGAAGTATGCAGATCCAAATGGAGATCTACCCATTGACATATTCTACAAAATGGTTTTTCAGCATGACAAAATCTTCAGTGCAAGTCTCAACTTCATCAAATTGCTAAGGTGGAGAAGCAGAAAGAGCTTTGACCTGGGAAAACCCTCACAATAAGTATGAGATTATATAGTGCAAATTGGAATTACGTCTTGTAGCGACTGATGACACAGTATGTTGTTATTCAAATGCCTTTGCTCTGTAATTATGAAAAGGCATGCAAGATGTTTGAGCTTAGCTAAGATATTAATTTCAATGTGTATCTCTTGAATGCTACAATTTGCAGAACCTTGCAATTAAAATCCTCTAACTATAGCTTTATTCTGTTTAGTGCTTGCTTTCTCCAGAGATGTTTTCTTAGGAACATGAACATTGACTGATATTTGTGTATTCAGTGTTAACCCGACCCCCTGCACTTACTAGAATATAATACACACTGAGAGGTGTACAGTATGCAAACTATTTAGACTCTTAGTATCATAAAAATATGTTTTTACTTATTAGGATAGAATCAGTATAGCAATCCCTAAATCACATTGGCATTCTCATTTCCAGAAGTCAGATCTATTTATCAGCAACATAAGAGAAAGTCTCATCAATCTTAAAATGTAACAAGTAGAATATTTATTATTCATATATATTTATTATAATATTCTGAATGCTTCCTTTATATGCAATGGTTACTAGCATATTGCACTTAGTGAACAATAAAATGTTTATTTAGAACATCCTAAAATAAAGTATCTTCTTACTGTCTGGGTACTACTTTTTGAAAATGTCAGTAATGAGTAATCTCAAACCACTAAAGGCCTTCAGTACCTTCAGTGTCTGACACAGAACCCTCTTGTTCCGAGCTACCCTACCAAATAAGTATGTGTTAAACCAAAATTCTATCATGTAGAGCGGGTCTTTTCCCTCGCTTTTTCTGTCTAGTCCTACAAGTGGGCTGAAGACAGGCAGGGAGCCTGGGCTGCAGTGCTGTTCCAGCCTGGCATTCCCGTTCCAGCCTGGCACTCCCGTTCCTGCCCGGCATTCCCGCTCCTTCCTAGCACTCCCGTTCCAGCCTGGCACTCCCGTTCCAGCCCGGCATTCCCGTTCCAGCCCGGCACTCCCGTTCCAGCCTGGCATTCTCGCTCCTGCTTGGCACTCCTGTTCCAGCCTGGCATTCCCGCTCCAGCCCGGCATTCCCGCTCCTGCCCGGCATTCCCGCTCCCTGCCCTCCGGCCCCGCCGCGGGGCGGCCCGGGCTGAGGCGCAGGCCGGGTGTCCCTCGGGCCTGCAGGCTGCAGTTTCTCAGCACATTCCAGCAGCTGTGCTTGCGTCACCCACAGAGCCCAGCTGGAGCTCCCTCGCCATGCAGCAGCTGTCTCTCTTTCCTTCAATACTGTCTCAGTAAGCCAAAATCCAATTCCGTGCTGGGACTTGCAGCGGCCCTGGGCTGCCCTGCCCCTCCCCAAAGGAGCTCAAAGCTCCTGCGGGTACCAAACACTGCAGCTAATGCAGGGCTTGCTCTGCAGTTGTGACTCTTTTGGTGGGGCCGAAGGTGCAGGGGCATGCAGGGACCTCCCTGGACAGCAGGCAGGGGGCTGAGGGGACAAGAGCATCCGCCTCACCCCTGTGCACAGCTGGAGGCCCCAAGTACGCTCCTAACTCACACCTCCTGCAAAACACCGGGTGCCTGCAGCCCAGCATCAACGCATGGATGGCAGAGAGGCGGGAACAGCAGCTAGGCTGAAAAGGAGAAAGCAGAATTAAATGACAGGGGAGTGCTGCAGGGGCTGAAAGGAGCCCGGCAAATCGCCCCTCCGCAGCCCGAGATGTCGCCACCTGCTGAGGGTCAGCACAGGGTACGGCTTGGACAGACACCCGCAGCAGGGCTGGGCCAGTCAGGAGCCCCTCAGCGTCGCTCAGCTGGGGCTCTCTCCGGCCTGCAGCTCGGCTGGGCTGCGTTCCCGGGCAGCTTTCCTTTGCAGCACACAGCAAGGCACGACCAGGACTGTGGGTTTCAATAGGCCTTCCACAAACACCATCGTGGTCTGGCTAATTCTGTCTCATACAACCCCACACTACTGGTTATGCAGCGAGTGAAAGCAGGAAATACAGTGTAATGGATGCCGAGGAAAACCAGCCATGGCTGCAAGTCGTGAATAAACTGAGGATGAAGCGCCGAGCC
>VZTG01001104.1:240617-262866 GCA_013397845.1 Melanocharis versteri
CGGGGGGAGCCCGAGCACAGCTCCTGACGGAGAAGGCCGGCCAAAGGAGCCCCCGCCGCCGCTGCCGCCGCCGCCCGCGCGTGGCGCCGCGGCCTTTCCGGCGCTCCCGGCGGCGGAAGCTGTTCCGGCTTCCGGCGGAAGCGCCGTCCCTCGCAGGTTGAGCCGGAGCCGGAGCCGGAGCGTNGCCCGTGAGCCGAGCGCAGCCAGGATGGCCTCGTCGTCCGGCAACGACGACGACCTCACCATCCCCAGGGCTGCCATCAACAAGATGATCAAAGAGACGCTGCCCAACGTCCGCGTGGCGAACGACGCCCGGGAGCTGGTGGTCAACTGCTGCACTGAATTCATCCACCTCATCTCCTCTGAGGCCAACGAGATCTGCAACAAATCGGAGAAGAAAACTATCTCCCCGGAGCATGTCATACAAGGTGAGCTTCCGCGGGCGCTGTGCCGCTGCCGGGTCGGGCACCCGTGAGCCGCTCCTGTCCCGCTGCCGCTTTTTCCTCTCGGGTTGCTTGTAGCTGCGTAGAACACAAAAGGCAGGGTCTCGTAGGGGTGTGGAGGAGAAGCGTGTGTTGTCCGGCTTGCCAGTCGCACGGCAAGGGAGGTTGTCTTTGTGTGGTTAGAGCGGCTGCTGGGTGTGCTCAGCTCTGGTTTTGTGCTTCAGAGAAGCCTGTGATGCTGTGGGTGAAGTCACCAAATCTCTTCCTCTTTTTCGTACCTGTGAAACGACGTCTGCTTTTTCGAATGGATGTGCAGCGTGTTTTAAGATTCTGAATGTATTGAATGTCTTACTAGTTGGAGATTGATTATGTGGGGCCCAGGCTTTATTCCATGGTAGTCTTGTCTGGAATCTCTAAAGAGTGTATTTCTTTAGAGCTGTCCTTACAGTCTCATTGTTTAAAGTTGGATCTTCGTATCTGTTGCAGAAGGCATTTAAACATGACCTATGCCCTTGTATCTTTCTGTGCTGTTGGCTTCCACTTCTGCTTGCCTGAATAAAAGGCGCGCGCTCTCTCTGTGTCTCATTTGTTTTTCTTTAAATTCTGTCGCAAATTAGGAGTTTTCTTGCCTCATCCTGAAGTCTGCATTAGGCATCTTTTGTCAGAACTCATTTGCTTTGCTTCTTAAGACAGAGTTGTTGATACCAGTGTCTGCTGCAAACAAATTTATAGCAGCAGTAGTGAAAGAGTACCTTACTCTGCTGCCTAGTAGAGATATTAACAGTAGCATTTATAGTAGAGCTATTTTCAGGGCTGTGATGGTATCAAGTTAGTTTAAAAAATGTTGTTGTATGATTTTTTTGAGCAATATTTGCTGTTTGGAACAAAAAAAAATTTGGTTTGCTTGAAATTTATTAGCTTGCTCACCAGAAGAGGTTTGAGTACTTGACTGTGTCATGAACAGCAAAAGAAAATATGTAGCATGTATGAGCTTTAATATTAAATAAAATACATGTAAGCTTGAAAGTTTAGCAAAGTAGCTCCATTACAGAAGCCCAGGATGTGAAGTAAAACCTGTGCCTGCACATGGAAGCATACTTAAGGTGTAATGCTCTTTAATACATGGATAGTTTCTTCAAGCCACCACAAAAAACGTTTGAGGTTAGTTCTTAACACAGGAATAGACATGATCTTTAAGGCTGAGGGCAGTAAAGAGTTTATGTATGAAAGTATTTTGTGCCCAGTAGTGGTGGTCCATATAAAAGATTTCACCTATTGCTGTCCTAGGTTTAGTCTAGGTTTTTTGGAAAACAAATTGAAACTAAAGTGAGTACGTAACATCAGCAGGTGGTCCCATGTCAGGTATTTTGCTGGGTTCTATGTCCTTGTGTTACCACATCTTAGAGTAAGGAAAAGTTATTTTCAAATTGAATCTATACTTTCTAGTAAGATATTGCAATGTATCCATATTTGTAAAGTTCAAGAAATGGAAGTTGCTGTTCTTGGATTTTCTGCTGTGCTTATGTTTAAGGAAGCTGTAATTGCTATTAGCTCCTTTCAGGTGCTGGTCAGTTGGCACATGATCCCTCTGTGGGGTCTGAGGGTTTAGACTGCCAGTTTTGGAAACAGTGATTGTGTGTATAGGTAGAGTATTTCAGCATTTTCATCCATCTTCGTACGTTCTAGATACTTGCTGTTTTGAATGCCTGTTAATGCACCTTCATGACAGCGGTGCTAACAAATCAGGCAATTGAAGTGTTGTGGCCGTCCGTGTATCTTTTTCCTTCTGAATGCTTAGAAGTCAAATGAGGCTAATGGCCATCACATCACACCTGGTCCAGCCTAAGCACAAGGTGCTGCCAAGAGGAGTCTTTTTGTACCTTCCAAGAGCTGGATCTGGCAGTTGCAGATACAATTGATCCTGTGGCTTTTGAGAATTTAGGGCAGAGCAGGGTTTCCTCTCAGGTGAGTTTGCTGGCTGACTGGGGCTGTAAACAAGAGGCTACTAGATTGTGAACAAGAAGCAGGAAGGATATTTTGCTGGGCCAGAAGGAGGGGAAGGAGGCACTCTGCAGTCGGTGACACTCTGCCGTTGGACTGTATTAGAGGTGAGGTGAAACTGAGCTTTGTCACTGTGCTTGGGTGTTTGGCACAGTGGTGCTTGAGACACCCCTGCCTTTGCTGCACTGTTAAAATAATTGCGTGGCCACGTACTGAGCAAGAATTCTCTCTCTAGCCTTGGGTTGTACTTCAGATAGATGAGGTCCTTGCTGTGTTTTACTGTGGTAGCACTGGCACAGTGCTGTCAACAGCACAGGGAAAGGAAAGCAGAGGCTTCTTGCCTCCCATTCGAGATCTGATTTGATAGATGTACTCAGACTATGCCAAGCACTCACTACTGGTAACAAAATGCAAGACAGCTTTCTTGGAGAGTACCCAAAAGCATCAATATATATCATATAATAGTTGTAAGTGGAGATCTCCAGGTTTATTGTTGAATTCCAGCATCAGGAGCCCAGCTGTGAATCTGCAGCTCTAGTAAGCAAATGGATGTTCTTCCATCCTGGAACAGAAAATAGCATCATTTGAGTGTTATATGACTTGTAACAAAGCAGGCTTTTTATGAGAAATGAAATTTTCGTTGAATTCTGAAAATGATGACTTGTAGAATCACAGTTTTTATGAAGTTGGTTTCTTTGATTTCTTCGTCTACATGGAACCATTGTGTGGTAAGGTAGGCTGTGGATTGATGTCAAATCTTGTAGCTTCTTTTCATGGACTGTTGGGATACTGACAGTGTGTATATTAGCACTTAACTTAAAAAATATCCCACACCGTTCTTGTTTAGGATTTTATTTTGGAAGTTCTTTTTTCTTTGACAGGAGCATAAAAATTTAAAAGTGTCAGATATGAATTACTTGATTTTATAAAATAAAAGTAGTACTAACTATGTGTCACTGATTACTCAGAGACCTGCACCTTCATGCAGTCATTAAGAGTAGGAGGAAACTGGGGAAAGGGTAATTGTGATCTGTTGTTTGTAAATATGAGTTGTGTTATCCCCCCAAATGCTATGTTTTGGGATTCAGCTGTTTACATTCAGTGGAATAATTCTAGCCTCAGTAAAATAACTGAATTTTCAGCAATGTGGGAAGGATGGTATGTTTCAGACTCAAAAAATAGAAAGGCTTTGAGTTTTGATGAAATAGCAGCTCTGATAAAGTAGTAATCACTTGTCCCACATTTTAGCACCATGCTGGTATAAAGGGATCCATATTCCTTCCATTCATGTGTTCTATAAGCCTTGATGTGCTTCAAGAAGATGGTAAATTTTATGAGTTGTTTCACAGCCAGTAGAATTTTGATGCAGTAGATTTATGATGCAAATGTGGTTCTTCATAGCTTTGTTATATTGAATAATTGTAAAAATCTGTCTTGGTTGTATCACATGGGGGTTTTTAATTTTTTTTGTCTGTGTGTCTGTGCTATATTCAATACACAATTGTAAGTTCTTTCCATTCATTTATTTTCTTTTAAGGACCGTTTAAAATTTCTGTAAAAACACATCTTGCTGTTCACTTCAGACTTGGCAGTTGTTCATACTCTGATACAGCAGATTGCCAGCCCTGGTCTTTTGACAAACACCTCTGGTTTTGCCGTGATGGTTTGTCTTAGTGATGTTAGACTTCTTCAGTTTGGATAAAAAAGTATGAATTTAAAGAGTTTAGTGTATATACTGTTTACATTTTAAAATTGAATGAGTTCTTAAATATCTGTAGAGTATTAAGATAACCAGTTTTGGACTATGAAACATGGATTTGCCTCCTCTCTGCTGAAGCTGGATGAAACAAGTTTCTGAAGTTTTTTTGGTAATTCTCCTAGAAACTGTGGGCTAATTGGAAGAAGTGTTTCCAGTGTCTGTGTGTGGGCTGAGGCTGAACTGGCATACTGTCTCTGAAGTAATTTGATTATCTCTAAATCAGTTTGTCTTTTAACCTTATTTTTTTTAAGAAACAAGTATTATGTAAATTCCTTTGCCAGGTGTTCTCTGTTAAAGGGATGGTAGTGCTGTATGACTAGACAGCAGCACCCACAGCCCTGTTGAAGGAGACTGTGTGAGTTGTTTCCCTGGGTACAGGTTGGAAGCTGAAAACTTAGAGAATGCCTTTGGGTTATTGTTTGGATTATGATACAGTGACATGCTGCTGTAATTATGGCTAGGAAAATATTGCTTACAAAACTAGTGTTAGAATATTGTCTGAGTTACTGTAGGTAAGATCTTGTTTATAACAAGTTGTTGATTGCTGTTGTATAGTTTAGTGTTATTTCTTGAACAGCTTGTCATAAAAGGTTGATATTAAGATAAAGGTTAAAACAACTCTTGTACTCTAAGCTCTGAATTGTGTAAATGCTGGAAATTAACTATGTTTTTTATTAAACTGATACTTCTTTCTAGTATAATTGGTGTTTATGTAATGTTTCCAGTATATTCTGAAACAGGTTCACTTTGGGTGTGTGTGGAGGCATGTCATAGTAAATGATACATGAGGAAACTGTGCCTTTTGTCACATGTGCTACCTGGGTTTTTATAATCCCTTCATTCTTTTTTTATAATCCTTTGCATTCTTTATAAAAGCTGTTGTTGCAGGATATAGCGGCTTTACTGATTTCTTTGGGCAGATAAAAGTGCAAGATTTCAGCTTCTGAATACATTTTAATGCAGAGATAAATGGAAGGTGTTCTGTTGAGAAATAAAACAATAAGGAGCTTATACATAACTTTATATAGCTTTATATGTGTGAACTATGCATTTTATATATAGGAATTTAGATACTAAAAGACAAAAGCTAAAATTAAGCAACCCAACATAATATTATTTATTTCTGCATTTTTGGAGGATCTGTGATCATTTTACATGCATCACTTTTCCTCTGTTATAGGTTGCTAATTTACTTTCTCCTGAAGACTTGCAAAAACTGGAAAGGTAGAAGCTCTTAGAGATTATTCAGATAGAAATTCAGATAGGAAGGGCTTCTTAGCTGTATAAATTATGTCAATTCTGATATAGACAAGATGGGGAAAAGATGTCTTGTGGAGAATAATGCCTGTCTGTAGCAAAGTGTATCTGAAAGCCCTGAATCCTCTGCAAGTGCAAGCTTCTTTGGTTGTACTTGACAAACATTAATTTTTTAGCCTAAAAACATGTATTTCTAAAGGACATAGCAGAAGAGAGAGGGGAAATAGCTGTCAGATCTTTTTAAGAACAGAGATTTTTGTCACCAGATAATAGGAAAGTTATCAGATGTTTTACTTTTTTTTTTCTTTTAAATAAACAAATCAATATCTATTATCAAAAGCTTTGTAAAAGGTAAACAATGTCTTTTCTTTCTTTCTTTCTTTCTTTCTTTCTTTCTTTCTTTCTTTCTTTCTTTCTAGCACTAGAAAGTTTGGGGTTTGGCTCCTATATCAGTGAAGTAAAAGAAGTCTTACAAGAATGCAAAACAGTAGCACTAAAGAGAAGAAAGGCCAGTTCACGCTTGGAGAACCTCGGCATTCCGGAAGAAGAGCTACTAAGGCAGCAACAGGAATTATTTGCACAAGTAAGTGAAGCAGTGTTTGTCCTGATGAGGTTGGAATAATTAATGCTGCAGGTCTAGGGCCACACAAACATGGGCACACCTCAAGAAGTATCCCCTTCCTTGTGAATTGATGTAGCATCTAAGATGCTATTGGCCCCAGCCTGTCTGAATTGGGGAATGTGAAGTCAACAAATAAGATGCTGCTGCTAGATACTTCTGTGATTTGACGTATAGGACTTTGTATGTGAACACATTTCATATTCTGGCTTCAAAAAGCATGGGGGTTTGCTGCTATTTGGGTGTTTCCAGTCTATCATGGAGAATACATTAAGAATTAGTTGAGAAAGTAAAAGAATAACAGCTGGTGTTCTAGGAAATTACCCGTTTTGAAGCATTAAAAAATAGCTTTTCTGTTGCTGACCATCAGTGTACAAATGTTATTTCTTATACTTGGAAAGAAACTTTATTCTTGGCAAGACTGTAATTGAGTGAATTCATGCATAAATTTTTAAAGAGGCCATTGAGGCATGGAAAAAGCGTTTGCCTGCAAATAGTATACACACACATGCACACACACACGTTCTGCTTCATCCCAGCCTTATCCCCTTCCAGCTTTCCCAGACAGTTTAACATCTCCCAGTTTAATTGACTAAAACTCGATTTTATTTATTTATCTTTCTACACCATCTTTCTCTCTATTATTCTCTTAGTTTGACAAGACCATTCTCTAAACTGAGATGGGAAAGTTATCTGGTATTTCTCTTAACCAAGGCCAGAGTCTTATTTTCTCACTTTGCCTACTTTGATTTCCTCTGATGAAAATGCTTATTCAGTTAATGTCTGATTACTGTGACCTTCTCTCTCCTTTGCTATACTTGTATCTTGCTAAAACTGTTGGTTTTTTTCTTATGACTTGCCAACTACTTTAATCTTCATTGCATGGTGAATTTTAAGACATTTAAAATTTCAGCAGTGAACCAGTAGCTATTGCAGTGAACTAATTATAATCAAGCCACATGTGCCTAACTCTCGTTTGACTGTACTAACATTAGAAAGACTAATATGGCTGCTTCTGGATTTTGGGTAAGATTTAAAAATAGTCAGTTTGATACCCGTTTTTCACTTATTATTTTGTGCAAGTAACTCAGCATGATATGCAAAATAAAAAAGCAGCAAAACCAAGGTGTATTAAGGGAGTACTTGCTCCAGAGTGTCACTGAAAAAAATAAATTAAAAAAAATTGCTGAAACCACCTTATGCAAGCCACACTTTGTCTAAGGAATGACAACTTGAAGAATATTCTTTTAAAATTCTGTTACTGTGCCTTAACTTCTAATTTAAGACAACGCATGCCAGTTTGACAAGATTGTATGAACACTTTTTAAAAATAGTGTTTGGTAATATGGAAAATGTTTGCTTAGATTCAAGGATGACAGTCTCATTTTTCAAAAATAGTAGCTGTGATGTGGTGTTGGAGGTACTGTAATTAGTCTTAAAAATAGTTACACAAGTGCATGCTTATTTATTTGTGTTAATCTTTTTAATATTCTGGAATATGACACTAATGCTGACTTCTTGCTCTAGTTTTAAAATACCTGCCTGTTAATGTCATGAACGTTTGACACCTCTGGCTTGGATGATTGTAAATATTTGAAGTCAGGGGAATGTCTTATACTGATATTCATGCATGTCTAAGTTTTTGTGCAAGACAAGGATCTTGATAGATTTGGGGTTTTTTTGAGGCTTCCTCACTGGAGTTGTGCAGTAAATGAGTTAAATTTACCAGATGCTTATAGAGCTTCTTGGTCAATCCAACTCAATGGAATTCGTCAGTATGTGGGGTTTTTTCTCTTCCCATTTCTGAAATGGTGAAGTGTTATCATGCCAGATATGGCAGTGAGGGTGGGCACTGACAAAGTGATCCATCCAGTGTGAAGTGCTGAGTCTCTGTTTCCTGGAGCATGCATGGGTATCACCTCACTGGGTGTACAGTAAACTTCACTGCACAGGGTCACTAGGGAGCCCTGTTGTTATCTCCTGTCTGATAAATAGTTGTGCCATCCTGTGTTTACAGATGCTGCTGTCTTTCCTTTAAAACTCTACAGTATCTTAAATTGTTTTCCAGCCCTTGTAACTGTGCTACCACTTGAAGTTTGAAATGCTGGAAAGTTTTCATTGAGAACAGATTTCTACTTCTGTAAAATATTTTTTAATTCCTAGAATAGAGGAAAATGTGACACTTTGTAATAATAAAGGAACACTCCCCTTTTTTTCACATTGCTAAGTAGAAAAACTGGGTTTGATTGTTTTCCAGACATCATCTTTTGGCATCTTATAGTTTGCAAAACTGAAAAAAATTGATACTTTGGAAAAAAATAGGAAAATTCAGTGAGTGCAGTAGGATTAGAAAGGAAATTACTATAGTCTTAGTGATGACTTGTAAAAGTAGAAGACTAGAAAAGACTTGAAATTTTTCTTTTTGGGAACTTTTTCTTAATATTCACTCAAAAGAGAAATTGAAGTTGTAACTTTAACACAATCAATTAGTATAGTGCTGAAATCAACAGGAGTTACTAAAAAACAAGTGAAAACCCTGGATGGAAAAATGAAGATTCATCAGTTGAACTATTTGAAATGTTTTGCTAGAATCTCTTGTACATTTCAGTGAAAGTCTGTACCTTTCTGTAGCAGAGCCATCCTCAGTTGTCATACCTGAATTTGAGAAGACCTTGCCTAGCTCTGTTTTGCAGAGATTGCTTAGCAAAGTGAGATAATGGCTTTCTTTGTTTTTGTAATAATGTGTGCCTCTGTAGTTCAGTTGGATGATTTCATAATTGGAAGTTTTGTTTTTTGTAATCAACAAAGCAAGGCTGTTCTCATCTCTGAACTGTGATTAAATGTTAAGATCCCTTGAAACTGATGTCTAAAGTTTCCTTTGCTTTGCCTCAGATAAATTTTTCATTAGTTAGTGGTTCAGCACAGTCCTTACAGTGGAACTTAAGTACACTAATATCTGTCTGTTGTTTTTGTAAATGTAAGGCCTCTGAAGAGTGGTGTCTTCAGAGGAAGAGAGAATATAGCTAAACTTCTTGGTACAAATAATTAAGGTACTTCTAGATGTGGTTTTGCATGTGCAATTAATAAAAAAAGTATATAAAAGGAACCTGCAGGTACAGATAAAAATGCGCTTGAAGACAATTTGTTCTAGAGATTCTTCACAAGCTGTGTATGGCCTTAACAATTAAATTCGTGTCTCTAGGCTAGACAACAGCAAGCAGAACTGGCACAGCAGGAATGGCTACAGATGCAGCAAGCAGCTCAACAGGCGCAGCTCGCTGCTGCCTCAGCCAGTGCATCCAATCAGGCAGGATCTTCTCAGGATGAAGATGATGAAGATGATATCTGAAAATCACCAGCTGAGTTGTCTTACTAAGAAATACTTTTCCTGCACAATGAAAACAGTGAAATGAATGCTTACCTGTAAGTTTGTATGCATCGTGGACTGGCAGTTGGTATTCTAGGGGTGTCTGCTGTTGTGTGCTGTACATGTATAAACTGTCTTTTTTTGAACTCTTGAAGATTTAAGGTTCAGTATCATATCAACTTTGGATTTTTAATGGTGTATATGGAAATTTTAGATAGCAGTGCGTCATTTATTTGATCAATAAACAGTGTTACAATAAACAACATGTTTATAAAATATAGTGAGATTTATACAAAAAGCTCTAAATCCACATTTGCATTTCTTCCCTTTTAACTAAACTATAAAATCTTGCTTAGAATTTTTAATTGTTTTTTGGGGGAGTGGTACAGTAGACATAATCTGTTAATGGGAAAAAAGTAGAGTTCAGCATAGACGAGTCTGAATTCTTAGTTCTTTTTAAAATGAGGATGTATATGGCAATAAATATTATATATGCTCAAATACCACACTTGTTAAAATTTGAAAATGATACATTTTCACCAAGCTAGGAAAAGGTATGTTTAATAGGAGTTGTACAAATTCAGTAATTTTTTTTGTATAGCGGTGAAACAAAATAAACCCATGGTTTTATTATGACATCCTTTTGACAGTCCTAACTGAGTATTTCACTTCAAAGACTGCCTGGTTTGAAGAACTAACTCTTCTATTACTTCACTCCAGTTTAATGTTAACTGTTGTTGATGGTATTTTGTAGTCCAGATTTATTCATATTGTTGAAATATACAGCTGGAACTTAAAGGAACAAAATTGTTTGTTCTGCTGATATGACTGGGAGTGATTAAGTATTCAAGCCCAAGAAGGCAAAAGCTGACCCTAACAGCATGTTTGTCATAAAAGAGATGATTTATTTAACCTTGATTAGTCATTGTCAGCATAATGCTAACATTCTCCAGACTAGATTGCCACTGGATTACTAAGATACCTTGTTGAAAGACAACATTTTCTTTACTCAAATTGGTTTGTAGGTAAGTCCAGGTTTCTAATAAACCGTTCCCCAAGAGTGATCAGCAGCAATACATGAAACAGAAATGATGTACTTGTCCTTTTGATAGTTCTGTTGATTTAATGGATGAGCAGCTGTCCTTTGTGTTGAAATAAAGCACAGTAGTGTCCATTGCTGAGTTTTAATGTGTTACTTGAAGTAATACTGGCATATCTTCTGGTACCCTAATCTGAGCAGACTAGAAAGGCCACTTGCATGCTGCTGTAGATGACCCCATAGCTCTCTAACAGTGTGGATGGTTTTATCAACTTATATCCTCAGCAAGTTGCCCTAGTTAGAATTCCTCAGGAGGGCTGCAGCAGTCTGTTTACATAAGGATGCAAACAGCAAATGGTGGGCCCATTTTACATAAAGATCTGAACAAGATGCAATTGGCATTTATTCAGATCTCAGTCACATAGTGACTTCTGATTTAAATTTGAGATGTGTTAAGTTGCATATTGAATGTGAACGTATCTTTAAATGCAGTAATGCAGTGAAAACTCGGAAGAGTATTTGTTTGAATGTTTAAGTTTAAAAAAGAAAAAAAAACACCCCAACTTTCCTGGATACTACATAAAATATGTTAGACAAGGTTTGACTGAGGAAGTGGTTTTCTGTAAAGGTTTAAGTACCAAAGGTAGAAAATCTAGTCTAGTGATACAATGTTAATGTGCAGTGTTGGCTTTTCTAATTTGTACTGTAACACCTTCACACTTTCTATTTTAAATGAGTCTTTTCCTTCTAAATAATACTAGGTATATTTTCACACCTTTCTTTTCTGATGCAGAAATCAGGTTAACATTTTACTGCATCTGGTATGTATGGTGTAATGTTTGAATTTTTGTGACCTTTCTTTTTGGACATTCTTGTGCTTTTTCATATGCTGTATTCTTCAAGCAATAAAATTCTGATGTGTTTTTATAAAATTGCTTTTATATTTAATGAACAGTCTGTCGTCTTCATTGCCTTTATAAACAAAAAAGTTAAGACTACTTAAACCCTGTTTTTATTTTGGCTACTGAACACATTTTGTGACCTGCAGTCTTTACAACCTGAGTGCTGTTGGATGGCGTTGCTGTTCACGGGGGTTGTTATTGCTTGCAAACAATGTTTCTGGGATTGATCTGCTCTCTTTCCTCTTGGGAATTGCGTTTATTACATATGTATTCTTATAACCTGACATTCTGCACCTGAGAAGTTGCACAAAAGCCCTGTAGATTGTGTAACAGCTGCTGAAATACTTTCACAAAGTGAAAGGCCACAGGCAGAGGCTGAGGTAGTAAGAATTTAATTTCATGTAGATAGTCATGATTACAGATTACTTATTCAGCCATTCCTCCCCAAGTATGAAAATAAACTCTGGCACTTGCAGGGAGAATCTTCACTGATCTTTCAACAAACAAATTTTGTATTACTTTGCTGTTGTGCTTCCATGCAGGAGCTGCTTAGTGAAGACAGATTCCTGAATTTATGATACCCCTGATGTTTTTGGTGCACCAGGTACATGGAGCATAAAGTTTGGTTAGTGAACTGTATTGTTGCTTTGTCTCACAAGAAACATGTGTAAGGATGTGTCTTGTTTCTTAAATACTGAGTTGAAGAGAATATCTGTGGGTCTTCCATAATTATCCTGACAGTCTGTTTCAGAGTGCTCAAGTGACTTTCTTACCAAATCTTTCTTTTCTATTACTTTAATAAAGTGCGTGTCTGCATGACATTGTGGATAATGGATATAGTTGTGTTTACTACACTGAGGTAGTTTTATAGGAGTATCTTAGGGATTCTAAACATCAAATGCCTAAAATGGTATTTGAATTTCAGTATTTGCATGTGGCTAACTGAGCTTAGTTTTGGAACACTGGAATTTCTGCCACAATGGAAAATGTCCCTGAAAGCCACAAACATAAATTATGTTCTTCAGATTTTGTAAAAGTACCTCCACAAAGGAGGACTGTATGTAATAATGCTTGGTTGATCATTTTGTATGGGAAGATTGTTTTCATTTGAAACAAAGCCAGGTAAAGGTGACTTGGCATTTGAAACAATGCCAAGTAAAGTGACTTACTCATTGTGGAACAGCCAAACCCTTACTCTGAAATATGTACATCATTTTTGTTTCCTAGTGCTGGATTGTGATTTTGTGTAAACCATGCACAAAATGATGTGGAAGGAGGAGGAGGAGAACAATGTGTAATATGAAAAGTAAAGCGTGCTCTGGTTAAATTTACTTTTGATATTATACTATTAACCTGTCTAACGTGGAAAAGTTTTACTCTGCAGCTTTACAGTGAGTGCACATCAGTGAGATGCTGGCCAGTGTTCAGATGGATTTTGCTTACAGTCAGTACTAGCTCTTTGAGCCCTCGGAATTGTTTACAGTCCCCTCAATAGATGTGCCATCTGGGAGTAAAGGATGCTATGTGGGTGCAGCTCAGTGATGAAAAGGAGTGTCTGTGAGCCTTGTTGTAGGCCCAGTAAGGTTTGCTGGCACACAGGACCCAAAAGTTCCTTTTCAAAATGTTTATGCTTAGTTTGAAATTTTTTTCCTGATTTAAATGAGTGCTTTTCATTTTGGTTCCATGCCACCACTGCTACAGAAATCAGTAACTGAGAATTTAATAACAGCTTTGGAAGTACTTACCCCAGTTCTTGGATATATGGGGCAACAAGTGTGCTAGAGCTGTGCATTTCTGGAAAGGAACAGATTGAGTGAAAATGTTCTGTTCTGTGGTACTGTGCTGTAATACAACTGAAGCCAATACCTGGGGAGTGGAGGTTTTGCAACAAAATAATTAGACATTGAATCCAATTGGATACACCTAATTCCATACATCAGTCATGGATAAATCCAATAAACATGGGTTTTGCTGTGTGGATGAGCCTAGCAGAAACTTTGGTAATCTGAAAATCTGTAAGAGATGATGCTCCTGTGTATGCTGGGGAAAGAGACATTTGATTTTAATTTTTCATGGCCATGATTTTTTGTTGCATCAACTACAGGAATACATGAAGACTTCTATCTCACAGCTTGAACCAAAAGTTCAGGTAAGGATGGACCATACTTGTTACAACCAGTTTGGGGTTTTTTCCTGCATTTTAAATGGGAACAGCTTACCCTTAATTTTAAGGCTGAATGTTCATGTGGTTCATTTTTGTAATACTTCAGAGATTTCTTTTTTTCTTGTTTCAAAGGAAATAATTGATTTCTCCCTCAGCCCCCACCCAGAGTGACTAACCTTGGAGTAGTAATAGTGCATGGTGTAACTTTGAATGATTTCCACACTCATTTCAGTAGTAATTAGTCCAGTTTTGATATTAGTTCAAAACTTACTGGTCAGTAATCATAAACTTTTACGTCTTCAAAGCATGATACAAGTATTAATTAGGTGTGGGCAATGTTACACTGTGCTTTGAAGTTAACACTTTCACATGCTACAGAACTAAAAGGTGGTGCACTATGTAGTGGAAAAAGATGTTATCTTCATGGTAGTGTGAGTCATCTAGAGAGCAAGTAATTGGGAAAACAAACAGACTTGTAAAAGTCATTGTCAGAGATGACAGTATTTATTTGTAATAGCATAGTGCTTGGGATTGCTGGTTATGGACCAGGACTTGGTTTCATTAATGTTGTGTTCAAGTTTCATTCTGTCAGCTCAGAGTGAAAAACCACAGTTGGATTAGAAATCAAATTCAGTGTTGTTTTAGTTTCAGGTAGTTTGTTTTCTCAGTTAGGCAGCAATGTAATCCATGGAAGAGAAGTAAATTTGTCAGGGCAGTGGCAGTGTTAGTAAGGCAAAATCTGAAACTCTTCACCATTCCAGTCTGCAGTAAAGGAGACATCACTCTCTAAAAATGTTAGAAAATATGAATGAAGGAGTAATGTGACCAATAAATATTTAATTTTTTTATTCCACTGTAATGTAAACATCTAACTGGTGCAATTTTCACACACAGATAATTAATATTCAAGCAGGTAAAATTCAAAATTTAAATACAGTTGCTTCCAAAATATGTACTTACATATATCTTCCATATTATCTGATGGATTAGCTATTCTATACCTGTGGTAACTTAATTGTCTGGGATTGCTGGGCAAGTTATATGCAACTAAACTTACTACCCTTAAATCATTAATAATTTGTTTTCAATATGTTCTAATATTGGAAACAATCATATTTTCATTTCTACAAAAACTTTACAGTTTTTGAGATGCCTTTTTAAAAAAAATAGTTCTAAAAATGTAAACAAAATGTTATGGACAAAAAAATTAGTTTATCTTGATACTTAATATCATTAAAAGGAAAGGGACAGTTTTGGGGTGAGTATGAAAAAGGTATTTATCCTGTCGGCAGGATGTGAAAACAGATCTAAACTCAATGTCTCTACTGTTAGCGCCTTACCTTTTCCAAAGTGTGTAAAAAAAATATTAAGTATTATTTTACCTTTTTTAAAAAGTGCTAGTGGATGTTCTGAGGCAAAAATCGCCTTTCAGACTTGGCTCTCGGGAAGATGATCGCTGGCATGCATCCCTTCCAAATGTGAAGGATCTGGGGCATGAATCACACAGTCCTGTGGGAAGAACTATAGGAGCCGACAGGCCTAGAGGGAGGACATTTCACTGATTGCTTTAACTGTGTTTTTGCTTTACTCATGTGCAAAAAGGATTGAGAATTGGACGTTTACCTAAAATTAAATCTCTGGTATTGAGTGTGTTACAATAGCATAGTTAAAAGTTTCTCCTTTATGGACGCAGGATAAAGCCTCTGAATGATGAGAGTTTTCATATGTATCTGTTTTGGGATGTATTTTTGTAACCTGCTTCGGTACTCTCTGTATTACAACCCAGAGGGGCAATTTACTCCTCAGATTTAGTCAAATTTTTAATTTGGTGCTGAAAATAGTGCATTTTTTAATGTGAAAAAAGGACATAGGAAATAGTGACATGATAACTTCTTTTTGTGGATTAGGTATTAAGGACACAAAGTAGCAACACAACTCAACCCTTATGTTCTGTGTATTTAATTTTTGGAAATTCATCAGCTGATGAGATCTGAACATGAGAGTTCCCAAGGTAGTGGTAAATCCAAAGGGAAAAACCTTGGCTACTGGAAGATGAGTGTGTTGTGGGGGAAAAGAACAGTCTTAATAAGTTGTGTATATTCTTCCCTTTGCATGTAACCTCGTCTCAAAGGGAAAAGTGTACAAAGACAAAGGGATGTAGAGGAAAAGTATCTTACTAGGTCACAATTGGCTACCTGTTGGATTTGATCTGCCTTTGAAATCCAAACAACAAACATTGTTCTTTGAATTTAGTTAAATAGAGCTTCAAAAGTGTAATGTCACAAAACCAAAATTCTTGCAGAAATAAGTGATTTCTTTACTTTTGTTTTTGTTTCTCTGTGATTATTTGAAAATTTCTGTAGTTAGTCTCTGATCAGAATCTCACTTGGAAGAAATAAAAGTGATAAACTGAGTTGTAGCTATCTTTCTTAATGTGAGATGGAGACATAGAAAGGTAAATTATTTGCTTAGTGGGATATCTATTCTATGCACAGCAGACTGTTCTCATTCCCATTGTTGATTTATTTACTGATGCCTATTCTTTTAAAGTGATTAACAGTGGGAAGGAAAGAGTTTTCTTTGACACGTGAATAACTTTTGAGTTTCCCTACAGATTGTGATCCTTTGGAATTTTTTCCATGCATCAATTAAATGTGGTATTATGCAGTGGACATCAGCTTTCTCATGAAAGAAGGAGGATCCACCTCAGATGTAAAATAAGGGAAAGACATGTGAAATTAAACCCCTGGCCACTGAAGTGAAATCCTTCAAGGGAGAGAAGTGAAGAGCTGCAGTTGCATGGAAGGTAGGACAATCAAGGGGTGGTTGGCGCTCTCGGTTTCGCGTTAATGTGACTCGAACGGCGTTCAGTGGGACGGGACCCGGCCGGTGCAGCAGCAGCAGCAGCAGCAGCGGTCGGTGTGGGACGGGACCCGGCCGGTGCAGCAGCAGCAGCAGCAGCGGTCGGTGTGGGACGGGACCCGGCCGGTGCAGCAGCAGCAGCAGCGGTCGGTGTGGGACAGGACCCGGCCGGTGCAGCAGCAGCAGCAGCGGTCGGTCGGTGCAGTGTCCGTGCCGCTGCCGGGGCTGGCCCTGCCGGCAGGCGGCTGTCGAGCCCAGGAAATGGCTTTAGCTGCGTGCGCCCAAACTACTGAAGAGGGTGACCTGAGCCGCTCTGTGCTGATAATGCGTGAACCAGTTCTAAATTAAAACTCGCTAGGGAGATTAAACAGTAACCTAGGATACCGAGCGTGTTCAAATGGTAAGGCAGATTTTGCACAACTGCACATACGCTTGTTTCTGATTGTAATTCAAAGTCAGATGATAGCAAAATACTGCTTAGCAAGTCTGAAAATGGGTGGTGCTGATCCTTTGCTACACATTCATCCACTATTCATTTTTCTACAGCTTGAATTAGTACCATGACAGAGTCTCCATTTTCCTTATTGATACATACGTCAATCCATACACTCTGCTTGAAAACTGTTATTGATGCCAAGAGCAGTGACTGTTCAAGTTTTTGGTTATTATCTTGAAGCTAATAATCTTTATGCCTGTTGATAATATGATAGTGAAAAATAATTGAATATCAGAATTCACCATGGCCATACTGAACTCTGCAAATTAGATACAGCTTGATGTTCTTTTAATTTAAAGTAATGTGCATGGAAGGGGTTGATGGGAGAATGGAGAAGACATGGGTTAGGTGAACTGGAGGTAACAGAAATTAAAGTAGCAAAGCCATTTATGGTTATGTTTTGATACAATTCTGAAGGGATGTGCAGTGGAAGCAAATGGATTTATAGTATTCAAGCAGGCAATGCAAGCATTAGAGAGTAGAAAATTGTATTTTAAAGTCATGATTTATGGGTATTTCCTGATATTTTGTAATTGTCCAGCCTCCAGGTTGGGATACAGTTCATATTATCAAAAAGAAATGCTGAATTATCATGTGATGGTCTTGTTTCACTGGGAAAAAAGTAAATTCCTGTGAAATAAGGCTGTTTATACTTACAATATTGCTAGTTGATGCTGATTGACAACATATTTTCTCTGCTACATATGGCATGGAAAGATGTGCTCTTGGCTATAGTGCAGGCAAAAAAAGAGTGAGCACAGGATATTTCGTAAAAGCAGATGGAAGTTCTCATTTTCCTCCTATTTATAGCTGGTGTATTTAGTGTCCTTTCAGTTCTGTTATCCAATCACTGTTGATATATTTCTGTTTGCTGAGATGAGAGGGAAATGAAAGAAACAAGCCTTTCTTTTGCTATGCAAAATGCATTTCAATACAGGAGCTGGACTGGAAAAGATGGAGGGGTACAGTTCTTCCCTCAAAAATTCAGAGATAGGAGAAAAATTAGAAATAGGTCATTCCAAGCAGTGGCTGGGTTTGCACTGATAAATGAAGTTTTCCTTCTGCCTTGAAGCAGGAGTGGTGTGGTCTAACTAATAGAGTTTCCTGGTAATTTTCTGCTTCAAATAAAAAATAAATCAGAGTAAAGCCGTAAGTTTATTTTGCCTAATAGTTGAAATAGGAACCGAGTGGAAGTAAGTCTCTAGGCAGACGCAGAGCTCCCAACGCTTTGCATACTGCTGGTTATGGTTAACCAGCCTCTGGGAGACACAGGAAGTCTGTGGGGAGCTCAGCACAAGTGTCAGGACACCTATTCTTTTGTCTGAAAGTATTTCCTGAGCTGTGAAGTAATGATTACCCACTCACCACATGGAAGTGTTATGAACATCAATATTTTTTAAAATTAGAGCACTTAGAGTGCTGGTGATGGGGGAAGTACATGTGTAAAGGAAGAAGGGAGCTAAATTCTTTTGGTTTTGAAGTAGAAAGAGATAAGATGGTTTTTGCAACCCTTCTTTTTTTAGGGGGAGTAAAAATCCAATGTTAATATGACAGAGACTGCTGGCTAGCAGAGAAAAGGATTTAATGGCACCTCACACTGAGACAGAGATATTTGGAAGTAATTTGTTTGGTCCTGCTGAGTTTTGTGGCAGTGGAAAGCTAAGCTGCTTCTGTCTTTAGAAAGTGTGCCCACAGGGAGTGCCAGACAGCTTTTCTGACACTCCAAATTAATGATTCAGATTGTTGTTCTGCCAAGATAATATCCTTAGGTACACTTGGAAACTCAAGTAGATTCCGTTGAAAAGCGAACAGAATTAACAAAATACACAAGTACTGTAATAATTAGAATTAGGTGGATTCAGTCCAAAAGCAGAATTGGGCAGTTTTCTTTTAAAGCCTGCATTAATGAGTCAATGATGGGGGAAACAGCTAAATATAAAAGTAAATTTCCTAAGCTAAAAATAAGTTGTCAACATCTGCCAGAAGAAGCAAGTGCTTTACAAGGATACTAGAACAATGCAATCTATCATGAAGCCTTTGCTGCGTGTAAGATTACTTGGATATGTCTTTAATATGTTCTTGAGTCCTTTTAGTTGCATCCCCTCCTTCATCTGATGATTTTAAGGATGTGACTATAAGAATAAAAATCTTTAGGGTAATATTTGTTTAATTATTTCTAGGCTTAGGGTCAGCTGCACTCCCTGATAATGGAAACAATGTCAAAATTCTAAGTGGTTAATTTTAACATTTCCGGCAATATTCCACAGAGATGTGGTAGACTCTTCCCCTTGTCTTACAGCTTGGTCATTTCACATCCTCAGCTGCTAAACTGGAGGAGAGCATGCCTCAAGATTTATATGGGAATCTCCTAAAGCAAGAGTGTGCTCAAGCAGGAAAAGGAGGTAACACTGACTGATGTCAAACTTCTCACTAAGCTGAAGTGGTAAGTATTATGCTGCTCACATGGTCTTAATATATTGTTCATGAATTCCAAATTTTGGAATAATTTGCCCAAATGCTTTTTGTCTCTCAACTAACTTCAAATCAATTACCTGTGTAGCTTATTGTGATGAGCTATGATCTTTTCTTTACTGATTGACTTTTAGTTAAGTACAGGTGAAATGCACATCTCTATGTATGTACCTGACACATATATGTGCTTCTGTTTTTGGAAGAAGTATGGGTTAAAAGCAAACTAAAAATCAGAAAGCAATCTTGAAAATAGTTGTGCCCATATTTAAATTCAAAACTACTGAAATATGTTGGGAAGAAATAGGCTTTGCACTTGACTTTTTGGAATCTTCTTCATCCTTTGAGGCAGATTTTGTGCTAATTCTCTACAGAATGAGAATCACAATGTCTGCAGAAACACTAGGTTGGGTCCCAGAAACAGTATGTTACTGTGTACAACTTCTGATCAGCCTGACTTCCCAAGTCTAACTGTTAACTTCCAAAGTTGAATAATTAGCCAGACTGCAGCAGTGCCCTAGAGCAGTGATAGTGTCCTACTCTGGTGCTAGCTTGTTCAAAGCCTGCTCAGTATATCTTTTGATTGCTCCTCTTTATCGTGTACATGTGTCTTAAAAGGCAGGTATCGCCCAGAGGTTGCTGAGCTAACACCTGTCCTATTTTACACAGTATTTCAGAGCAGCCTCTCGATCAGTCCTGGAGGTTGTGGAGTTACTCAGAATCTCTGGAACATCCTCCAGCCACTGATGGTTGCTTTGCCTTTGGGTTTGTAAAGGTGTTTTTTGGGGAGAGCTGCCTGGAAAGAAGGAATCCTGTTTGTCCTGGGAAAACCTCTCATTGCTAGAATTAGCCTTTTTAAGCATTACTGAGTAGGTAAGTACTGCATTAATGTACCCATGATACAGGCTGCAGTTTCCTTCTCCTAAAATGTCTACAAATCACCAGCAGACATTTGATTTTGTTACGTTGCTCTAAATAGAAAACAAATTCTGACATGTTGAGAATGTTGGCATTGCACATTTTGCAGAAATAGGAGTAATTAGTTAATTCTCAAATTAGAGTTAAGTAAAAGAACCTGAAGGTTCATGTATCAATCAACCAACCAATCACAAATATAAATATAAATATATATTATGCATTGAAACTCTCTTGATGTATATTTAATGCAATGGAAGGCCAGTATTTAAATCTGAGTGCCAACTAAGTGCCTCAGTTCCAAAACTTCTGGACCCATAGATTTAGAACTTATGATCAATTTTCCAGCAGATTAATTTTAAATACTCTACTAGGGCTTCTAAAGTTGAAAATTTTAACTCTAAAGTTGTTTTTCTAGAGTTCATTTTTAGATATCCAAACTGAAACAATTGGAAATCTGAATTTTCCTGAAATAACCAGGAAGTGAAAAATCCTGTCTCTCCAAGAGCTGGCAACAAATTTCAAAATCACATCAGGACTCTTGCCTCTAGTGGTTAAAGGTTCAGTGTACATTTGTTTCTCAAAGTGACCCTTCTTTAAAAAAAATAAAGTGCCATATCAGGCATCCAAAACCAAAGCTGCCCAGATCATTGCATGAGTTTATAAACCTTGGTTGGGACACAGTGGAGTATGGATTACTGTGTGATTAAAAAGTGTTGAAATGCCTCTTTCTAAAATTATTACATGTGCAGCAAGTTGTAGGTATTAATTTACAAGAGATACGCTGAAAACATATAAAATGAAAAAATTCTTTTAATTTTTACTTAATTGTGTTTTGAACATGTGTTATTTCATCATATCATCTAGTTATATTTTTTTAAGAATTGTGTAAAGATATGTGACAAGCTGGTAGCCAAGCAAAAGGCTGATGGATCTTTCCAGCATTTAATGGAAATTGTTTTTTCCCAATCCTGAAAGCCATGTAAGTTGAGTGAATTCAAACATATTAGTAAACAATGAAAATTATTAATAAATATTTCTGCTTCATTACCGGAATCCTCACTATGTGTTCTGCTTGCTGAATATTTTCAGTAATTAATACAATCTACCGAGTTAATGTGGCAGACTTCAACTGAACTGTGCCCACATGTGGAATTTCATCTTCAGAATCTAAAATGTACAGGGTTTATGGCCACTACCTTGCTAAAAATATACACAAAGCATGTGGCACATTTACTTATTTTGTGGATTCCTACGGACCAAAATGGATTTCTGGTGTAATGTGAATACCTTTAACATCTTGTTCCAGAAGTTACATTCACTTGTGAGCTCCACTGCTTATTTTGATATTCTGATGTTAATATTGTTGTAGTACAATAATTTCATATCAATCTGAAAAAATTTGCATGTTCTTTTCGTATGGAAAATAGAACTAAACCTAAATTGTGATGCAAATGAACATTATCTGAAAGGTGACTTGGGAATCAAGAAATGATTGGATTTAAGTAATTTTTGTTTCATGATATAGAGACTTAGCAGTATTTATTATTTATTATATTGAGTTTTCACTGCAGCTTATAAAAATTATTTCTAAGCAAAAAAATGAGATGAAAATTACAAAATTCATGCCCCCAGAGGGGAATTTAATTCCGGTCGCTTTCAAAACATTTGCTTTCTCTTAGCAGCTTTATAACACTTTGGTGGAAAAATAATTTTTGACAAGGATTTAACACCCGTCCTTTTCTAGTTGCTGAGGAAACTCCCTGTTACAGGCAATGATCTGATTCATCCAAGCACTCTATCAAAAATGGGCTTTTTTCCCCTCAGCTGCCAGCCTCACCTTTCCTAACACCTCAATGTGTGATTTACACATAGAGCTGCGATGTAAACAATAGAAAAGTCGTGGTTTATGTCTCTGTGTCGGCGCGGTGCCCGGTGCGGAGGGGCCGAGCCGGG
>VZTG01001104.1:263254-314354 GCA_013397845.1 Melanocharis versteri
TCGGGGCGGGGTCCCGGCGCCGCTCGGGCAGCGGCCCGCACCGGGCAGCGGCCCGCACCGGGCAGCCTCGGGGCGGCGGCAGAGCCGCTGCTCCCCCGAAAACCGCCGGGCTGCTCAGATGAGCAAAGCGTTTTCAGCTGCCGGCCCTAATTAGAAGCAGCTACTATATAGCTTTGTCTCTAGAAGTACCGCAGAACGTTGGCTAACACGGCATTGTATTTGTTTTAAATACGAAGAATTGGCAGCAACGAGGCAGGCAGTGTCTGTCTCGCGTTAGGGCTTTCCTTAAGGCTTCCCCGGTCCCCTCGGAAGGCTCTGTGGCTGTGCCGAGGACGGCAGAGAAGGCGCTTCTCCCGGGGGAGTGCCGGGGCCGGGCACGGCGATGTCTGCTCGCAGTGCCCGGGTGTTGGATCTCCTCTGTCCGGTTTCCTGCTGTTGCCGCTCTGGCTGGAGCTAACACTGATCGTGGGAAAGCTTAGGCAGAAAAAAGAATAGTACCGAGGAGGGTTTAACGTCCCCGCTTTAAATGCCGCCTGCCTTCCATTTATTTGCTTTTAAAGGCGGTGAAGCAGAGACACTTGTGCTAAGAAAAAAAAAAAATGCAGAAAGCTAAACATTGCTGCTTGAAGTCTGGTCCAGGAACTCTTAATCTGGACCTAACATTACAGATTGTTTTTGTTTAGCGGTTTGGTGGTTTTTGTTTGTTTTTAAAAATTTTTTTCTGAGTTGCGTTAAGTGCCTTTATGAGTATTTTGTAGTGCAGGGCTGTTAGTCTCTAGAGGAGCAAAGATCTGCTCCACGCCGAGACAAGTGGTTGCCCGAGGAGCCGGGGCGGGCGGGGTGGCTGGGTGGGGCGCGGGGGCTGGGAGTGCCGGCGGAGCTCCTGAAGCCACCTGAATTAAGTTGTGTCTGATTATGCAAAATGAACATGTAATAGCATCACGTGTACTACGTGGAGAAGCTTGATTTAGAGGTATTTAAGGATTACTTTAGTGTTTTGCATAGTACCTTGTACTTTACTAGGATTTGTAGGCACAATGAGAATTCAGACAAAATACACTTTTTAAGTACTGATGGCACTGCTGTAACAAGCCTGAAATCTAAAACTATTGTAACATTGGCGGTAAAGAGTAAGGAAGAGCTGCGATTTATATTGGCCACTCAAGAGTGTGTGTGTAGCTCATGCCTGTAGTACTTCAGGTGAGAGCTGAGTGTCGCTTGAGGAGAATGGGGGTTGGCATGTGGGTGAGCACTGGCTGTAAGCACTCACATATATATTGCTTTAGAAAACAGAGTTTTACTTTATTCACATCTGCTCATTTTTGTAGCCTCTTAATTTTTTTTTGTTCAGCTTGTAAATGACAGTTGAAGGTTTTATACTCTGTCTTGTGTTCGGTTTTGTATGAAAGTGCTTGTCTTTGTTGTACGTTTAAGAAACATACGCAAAAAGATGGATTTTGACCTCAGACTTCCTTTTAATGATAGGCATTTAACTCACGGTGTTGTGAAACTAGCTGGAATTTATTTTGACCTACTATATTTCTTTTCTCCTAAGTCACTAATTCTTATGCATTAGTTGGAAGAAATAATGCCAGAATTTTAAGCTAAAAGTTTTACTGCAATACTTTTATTTTAGCAGAATTTAATATATTTTTTGCTTGATATCAGGAGATGACCTGTAACTTGCCGCTGAGGTAACTTCATCCATAAAATGGTCTGTTTGTAACTGTATGACTACACTTTGACAATGCAAGTTTTTAGATTACTGGGTACCTTTTAAATGGGTTATTTTTTTCAGTTGAATCTAATCATACTTTAAAAAGTCTACTATGTTTATAAATCAGACTGGTTTCTTAGTTGGAAGAATATTCAGTGCTTCTCTTACTGACTGTAAAGTGTATTAAACTTTAATTGTTTTAACAACTTGTGCTGGGCAAGTAAATATTATTTTTTTAAGATCTGGCACAAAATCAAATTCATTAAGAATTATCTTAAATCTAGGTTAAAAACACAAGGAAAAACAGTATTTGTGGGTCTTTGAAGACAGGGCTCTGAACAAGATAAAAATAAACTCTTAGACATGTTTGTGTTCTAGTGTAGCAATTCCTTCATCATTTCCTGTTTTTAGCATCAGTGGAGCTTCAGGGGTCAGCTGGAGCTGCTCTGGGTTTGCTGCTGGCAGCAGGGGCACAAGAACTCGCCGTGTTCAGTCCCCAGCTGCAGGGAACTCTTCTGCTCAGGTTTTCTGGACACCTCATTGGGCCTAAAGCCCTCCTTCGTTAGTGCTTTCACCTCATAAGGTGGAATTTTGCAGGGTTAAGACTGGTATTTAGATCATAGTTTTTCAGAACATTTGCACTTATGTGTGTATGCTTTGCTAATTCCTTGAAGCAAATTTGATGATTCTGTATCAGGCTTTAATATCTCCTTAACTCTGCCTTCTTAAGTTATATCTCTTCATGCTGTTTTTTTATATTTTTTGCTGATTCACAGTTCTGAGGTATTTTTTTAATTGTCCTGGAGTTTTATACTGTATGCTATTTTGGATGAAGTAAAAAACTGAGCATAGATGAATATAGAGACAAATAAGGATCCAGAAGAAGAATTAGGGGATAAGGAAAGCAGCTCATGTCTGGAACTTATGTGGTAATTATTAAATATAGCAATTCTGTTATTGGAGTTATACGTATGCTAATTAAATGGTTACATCAGGGACAGACAAAGGAAAGATGTTCTTTGACTGACCACTGTTTTCTAAATTTTTAAATATGGTAGCTGTTTGTTTTTCCGGCAAGGTGTTTTTTTATAAGTAAGTTTTTTTTTTACCATTCTCTGAAGTGAGTGTGCATTGTACAAAACATGTGTCTTGAGTAGGCTAAAGCATGTGGTGCTTTTCAGTGTGTCTTGGCCAAACAGCGTGCTCCCTGTTGTGTTTCTTTTGATAGCATTTTATGAAATAATGTAAATTAATAATAGCAAAATAAATGTCAAATCATACAGGCCCTCCTGTGATTAGAATGGTTTCATTCCACAGTATTTTCTGTGCTGTGGGGGATATGCTCCCCTTTTCTGCTTTCTTACTACAATAGAAAATTTTGATTATGATTTGAAAGTAATATTCAGCAAATAGTTTTATTCTCATCAATGTGTATATCTTCGTGGTCACTCTGCAGTATATTCCTTATGTTATGACCGCACAGGACCTAAGATACTTCGGTGCATAATATTCTCTTAAGGATTAGAACAGAGTAGTGAGAACTGGGAAGTCTTGTCTTCTCTAATTCAGTTGAAACACATTTTCTGAGAATTTGGCTGTTGGGTCCCAAATTTTCCTATCTCTAATGTCTAACTTCTGTGTAGGTAACGTTTGTGGAGCAGTAATCATCTGAAGAAAGGGGGCACATAATCCCAAAGTAGCATTGCTGCACTTCATTAGTAGTATAAAATTGTTGCTGTTTATTTAGATACAGACACTTTCCCAAATTAACTTTTTGGAGTTTGTCATGCTTTTTTCAAATACCGCACGCTTATGTTCACCTCATGAACAGTAGGAGGGTTTATACATTGAAGTTGTGGTTAGACTTGCATTTCTGCTTTATAGAGTGCCCTGTCTGACTTCTGTCAAACTGTGCTGCAATATCCAAGGCAAGAATAGATAGATGGAACTAAATTTGGGGGGTGCGGGTTTAGTAACTGTAAATATTTGGAAATAAAAATGATAAATTATGATATGTTTAAGAATCTTCTCAGCATAAGCATCTGTTCAGTGTATGGTTCTGTACATCTGGAGTTCTTTTTGTGGTGGGCGTAAAGTCTACACATAACATTAACATAGAATATTAAAAAAAATACATCTGGTTATTGTCATCTTGGGTTATTGTGCAGTTAAATTGAATATGTAGTGCGTTTGCTTTGATGCTAAAGGCTTACTAAGCTTTGGAGGCTGGAGCACAGCTGATAATGAAGTTCTTGGTGTAATGAGAGGAGACAGTGTGATTGGCACTCTGAAGTGGCTTCTCTGGAAATTAATTAAAGAGTTTGTACTGTCTCTTTAAAAAAAAAAAACAACCAGGAAGGATGTTTTTTGACTTTGGATTCACGTTCTGTCGTTCCAACCCCTGTGAACCCCTTAATAGCAGTTGGCAGAAAAAGAGTTTGAATACCATGTCAGAACATTTTCAGTCTGTAGAACCAGTCTAGCCATCTGTTTCTCACCTCTTGATAAATATTTAAAACAGAAATTTTGCTGAGGGCTTTTATGCTGAGATTTCATGATTAAAAAGAAATGGCTATAGAAGATTTAATGATACTATTGTTGTGAGCTGCTTGGGGCCAGAAGCACACCATCTTTTATAATTAAGAAACCACTGGCACTGTAGAGTAGTATTTTAGAAATTAGTTATGTTGGACCAAAGAAAGATCAAAGTATATTTGGTGATGTGCTCTTTTTAATCTTTCCTTAAACAAAATCCATTCTGTGCCTAAACCCAAATTCTGTTTTTAAAAGTATTAAATAACTCAGTTGCATCAGTAATTTTTCAAAAGCTGTTTAAAATTTTCTTATGCTTTCAGTCCCACTTGCAGATTTTGTTTCCTTCTTGTTTTAAAATCATAGTCTCTTTTTGTAGAAGATAAATCATGTGGTGATACTGTCTAATCTTAAAAGTTGTCAAGTGCAATTATATATGGAAAACATCTACAGAATGTAAATATGAGTTAGCTTCAAATAGTAGCTAACTATGATGTAGCATAACTCTGTTGTAGTAATTTATTGTATTTTTGTTCACTAGATTAGAAAATTTATTTTTTAGCTAAATAAAAGGTTTTTTCCAAGCAAAAAAAAGTTTTTTTCTCATGAAACTGAGAAACCTTTCTTGACAGTGAAAGTGAATGTGGTTAAGTAGTTACTAGTATTGTTAATACAGATGACAAACCACTGTAAATATTTCTAATTATCAAACCATATCCCATATGGAAGTTCTATGTTTTTGGATCTTAATATTTTGTAAACTTACTTTTCAGTGTGCTGACATATACTTTGTTAAAGGCAATACTCCATTTAACAGGGGGATGTTTGAGAGATGGAACATGGGATTTTTTTTGTCCCCAGATTTCTCCTTCGACTTAACCCAAAGATTGCAAACAGTACTCTGTATAGATTCCCTCTTCATTCAGTTCTCTTGCTGTTGTGGCCTGCAAATGTGTGCAAGGGATGTGTCTTGTGGCTAAAGTGTAAGATTACAGAGTTTTCCAGATGCATGGGATGGTTACACATTTCCCCTGTCTTGGGTGACAGGCTGGATAAAGTCCCTCATTGCGGTGAGGTTCCGGTCTTTCATGAGGATTATTGTGCGGCTTACCTCATTCTTGTGAAGACCTCTGAGACTTCCAATTAGAAAGTTATGTGAGGATCAAATACTTGGTTATTGAAAGTGTAGTTACTTTGGGCTTTGGTGTGAAAACAGTTGTACTGGGTTTTAGTTAGGAAATGTTTGTCCATATTTTTCCAGCAATTGTCTGGTTCATAAACATCTGACCTTTTTACTGGCTTTTCCAGGAAGGGGTGTGTCATTGTCATGAGGCTTTATCAGTTTGGGTTTGATGTTGAACATGATTTAATTTAAGAATGCATACGTGTATCTTTGACTATCTATTTAGAAAGGGGTTTTTTTTGGGTTTTGAAAACTTTATCGCCTGATATCTATTAAAAAGGCATCTGTTATTATTTATGACCCCACTTGTTTATGTACTTGGAAGTGTATATGCTTTTCAATGAAGTTTGTACAAACATACATGGGACTTTACTAATCTGGAAATTCTGAATACTGGAAAAGTATTGCTGTCTTGTAAAAAATGTATGCAGTATCCTTGTTCACAGTACGAAATCTGAGAGTTGCCTGCATCAAGATTCTAAATGCTGCAGCTGTTATTTGATTTCCTGAGTGAGAATAGTAAAAAGGTTGTTGGAGATTGCAGGATCTTTTATCTCAACCAAGCTGAGGATTTCTTTAAAGAGTGTATCTGTCAAAATAATGATCCTCTGGAATGGCAAATCCCTCAGAATTTGGGATGGAGAAAAGCACGAGTAGAGAAAATCTGTTGGCAATGTGCTCACGAGCTGAGGGTTGCCCGAGTAGGTATGATTTGCGGTTTCAGGTGTTTGCAGGTAAATACTGGAAGACAGAAAGTTTGTGTTACTGCTTGTGCAGAGTTGTCACTGATGCTGTAGACCTACTGAAATAAGTCTAAAATATCTAAATGTTAATTAGTGTTGTATTTGAATTAGTTCTTATACTGGATTGATCTGGGTGAGACCTTCATTTGTTAATATAGTATCTTTAAATACTTCAGTCCTTACATTTGCAGGGCACTTTTTGGTGTTCTTGGTAAAGCCAGTAATTGAGTAACAAAGGGTGTTTTATTTTTTTGTGGAGGGGAAGTTATTTAACACATTTCAGATTAAGTTTTCATTGTTCATGCAACACATGTGCATACTTTTTAAAGAACTTGAATTCTTTTTGGTAGAGAAAAGAATTCCCCAAAGTCCAGATATGTTCAGCTTTTTCCTTGTAATGGTGAACAAACTGTTCAGTGAAAGCTGAAATTCCGATCAGATTGTTTCATTTTGCCCCTAGTGAGTTTACGTACCCCAGTCCCAGTGCTCTCTTGGCAGAAGGTTTAGAGGTTTGTCTTCAGACATATGTCAGTGCTTCAGCTGGATGGGAAAAGAAGGAAAAAGAAGTATTATACTAATAAAAGCCTTCTGGTTTTCGTTAAAACGCAGACCCTCTACACTGACTTTGTTTATGGAATTATCTGCAATAAGTTTCTGAGTTGCTGGCGTTCTTTTCAGCTACAAGTTCTAGTCTAAGAGGAGTGGCAGGAGTATTACATTTCCTGCTGGGTGACTAGAACAGGAAAACGTTTAATTTTAGGTGTACTAAATTTTCTGATAACTTCTACTGTATGGAAATTTGAAGTAGTTACATGTAAGATTCATTAATACCTTTTCTTTGATTTTTTTTTTTTAAGTCAGAACTCTGCTTTGTCATTTGCAATGAAAGGGGCATTAGACTGATGAAACTGCTTTCTGACATGGTTTGTACATTTGTCAGTAGTTTTATTACTTTTTACATCTTTTGAAGGAGAAGTGCAGTCTTACTGTGAGCTAAAAAGCTGATATTGCAGGACCTGAATTTTTCTTGGGCTTTACTGTTGAACTCTTGTGTCATCTTGGGCAAATAAACTTACTTTTTGTCCCTGTTAGTGGGGTTGTAGAATTGGAATACACTTTGCTTGTTTTAATCAAATTAATATCATAAAAATATTTGTAGAATACTTTAACATTATCTCATGTGTAAGGGCTCAGTAATATAGTGTTTTAAAATGTTGAAAGTAACCCTTGCACTTTTATCCTAGTTTTGGAGGGGATAGAGGTAATTTACTACTTAGTAGCTGGTACAGTTGCTGTGATTTGGATACTCAGGAATGTTTGTTCCAGAGGGTAGTACCATGCCAATCGCTTCTCCTTGGCTGGTACACAAGAAATAGTACAACATGCTTTTTTGTAGTTCCGTATTTAAGCTAAAGATACTTTCTCGGCATTGTGCAATGAAATGACATCCACTAGGTTTAAGTTTGGAGTTAAGTACAAAGTAAGAACTTAGTAAGTTCTTAAGTAAAGAACTTCTGAAATATGACAGCAATTGCACTGGAGAGTTGAGAGGCAGCCTTAACTTTTGGCGTATTTGAGGTAACCAGATGTGAGTGCAGGTGATGAAGATGGGTGTGCCTTTTGGATCTCCATCTGCATCGTAAATCCTTTGGAAAGAGAGCATTTGATTGCTGGATTCTTTCTCTTGATGGATGCCCAATTCAAGTGGGTGTGAAAACCTCATTTTGTGTATTCTGGTTGGTAGAGTAATTGGAGGGCGTTTTCTTTGAATGTGGGTGTGCTTCTTGTATGCTTTGTGTTTACCCCAGATGCCTCATTTCTTTCAGAGGAGGTTAATAATGTTTTACTTTTCTAATAATATCTTCAGATAAGCATTTGGTCTAGGTGGCATGGGGTTTTCTTGTGGCAGTGAGTGGGAAAATAATTGATGTGTGTGAACCCCAGGCAACACCTGTGCTGCAGCGCAGTTGGCTGTCTCTACAGCAGGGAAATACTCTGGAAGAGGAAATTGTAATATTTATAATATCCAACACTTTTTAATCCTTACAATTATTAAAGTGTTCCTGTTTCAGCTATCTATTATGGCATCTGATTGTCCTGCAATTTCCCCCCCATTTATATGACGTCAGTCACAATTAGAGGAATATTTAGGATATTTGACATTTGTCAGTCAGTCGTGGGAGCGTATTTTATGTTTGTATTTATGTAGTACCTAGTACCGGTAGTCGCATGGTGTCCTTGTGTTGTGCTGCATTCTACACAAACGTAGTGTGAAGAGCATCCCCAATCCAGTTAATTTTGAATTCCAGCAGGGCTGGGTCGTGTAGTGGTCGTGCTGTGTGAGAGTTGTGCAAACCCCAATATTGTTCAGCACAGTGAGCAGTGATCTCAACTGCAGCCTCTTAACTGTTTCTTTTGGTGAGCCTGGCAAGCAAAGGGTGGCAGTGGGGCTGGCCTCTGTCATGTTTGCAGGGGATGAGCACCCAAACAACCTAAGAGAATGCAGGAAATACTTGTTGAAAAGTACAAGGGAGTGTTGGTGTCTCAAGCGAAGCAAGCAGTAATCCTTTGGTATGATGAGGTAATAAGCTGGAATCAGCCAGCAGTGCCCTTGGAAATGAGGTTAAGAAGCTAATGTTTGATGCGATAGAGAAGGAAGAGATAATGCTGGGTGAAAAACATGTGGGTGAAAGGATAATCTCTCAATACCAGAGAAGAGGATGTGGTGTGGTTGAGAAATGAGATGGGTAGAGAATGCGTAAAGATTGCAGATAGTGGAATGGTTAGAAAGAGACTGATTAAAAAAAAAAAAAGGAGAAATTGTTAACAAGTTTTAGGATGGACACAGATTTGAGATTCAGGAAAGAAGTCAAATAATCAGGTAAAAGAAAGGTTAAAGTTTGAGACCTTAGTATAAAAGGTATAAACCGGTAAAGCGCGGTGGCTGCAAAGATATGATGCACATTATATGCTTTTAAATGAAATGTTTTATCTTAGTTTTTTCCTGAAAAAAAGTTCGAATTTGTCATTAGTAAATGGAAAACTGTTTGAAGGTCCACTAAGGACGACTGATAAAACAGTTTTGTTCTGTAGAGTCAAATATGGGTTCCCTCATGCCCCTAATATCTACTTTATTTAGACCCTAATAGTGCAGGTACTCATTTACATATTTAATTTTACCAATACTTATTCATTTTATGAGCAAAGATCTCACAGGATCAGTGAAACTCATTAACATGCTTGAGACTCAATACTGTATTACCAGGAAATTTTCAAAGCAGTTTTTTGTTTTTGAGAAAGGGAATATTTGCAAACTAGCTCTACCTGTAGCTTGTAGTTGATGCACAGCGTTATTTAAATCAGCAACAATTACTGATATTATTTTTCTTTAATTTAATGGGTCTTTTTTCAGCTTTATGAGTTTTGACTGCTATGAACTGTGAGTTAGAAGAACAAGGATACATGCTTGGATTTATGAATGAAAATTTTATTTTCAGAGTATTTATAATTTATTTAATTAAAGGTTTTATCTCAGTAACTGTGGTTTTTATTATCTGGGAAATTTGCTGAACAATTAGTGATGACATTCAAGATCTGTGCAATATGGTCAAGGTGTTACAAATTTGTTTGGAGGAGAGCAAGGAAAGGATGAACTTGTCTTGAAAAGTTCTTCAGCATGTTGTAATAAAATGGTAGAAACCAGACTGGAATATCTGGTTAGGTCTCATGTCTAAGAAGATGGCATGTTTAAAGAGGAAAAATTAATTTCTTGAAAGTAAATAGTAACTTATCAGGAAAATCCAAATGTTTGGGATTTTTCTACATTGTAGTTATGTGAGGTGAATGTAGACTGTACAGTTCTGTGAAACTTAAATAGAAATGTCACCATGTGAGGCAAGCTGAGCAGTTTTGTGAAGTATCCTGGCTCTGCATGATACTCAAATATTTACTCCTGTAGCAAGAGGTGTGGTGGTCTGATTAAGTGTTTAGGTTGAGACTGAGGAAACAGGGGTTGTGGGTTATTTGTTTTGGTTTATCTTGATTGCTTCTTTGTTTTGTAAAAGCTGTGAGGTCTTCTGTGTTATTTCTGCTGAAGTTTTGCTATCCCATAAACTAGATCTCTTAACTTACCTCCCCAAGTTTGACCCTGTTATTCTTAAGACCTCTCTCTGGTAACAAGGGTAACTTCTTTCCAAAATGGCTTTTTAAGAAACATACTCACTTTGGTATTGGTGCTCGGGAGTATAATTATCATCTTAACCAGGAGCAGCACTGCAGTTCCTCCTGCACTAGCCTAGCACTCACTTGAGAGATCTAAAGGTGGTTTCCCCAGGTTCCAGCTTTATATTCTGCATTCCTGAGAGGGAAGCAGTGAGGTAGGAGTGGTTGAGCGCAACAAGAAGTTTTTACTGGAAGAAACATCCAGTTAGTGGATTGGAATTGGAGTTTTGTAAAACCAGGGTTTAACCAGGGCTCTGTATATTAAAACTGTAGTAGATGCAAACAAAGCTGGTGTTAGGCTGAGTGTGCTACCTGCTCTTCCTGCTTGGATCTCTTAGCACCCAGTGACTTCTGATTATTTTGGTTCTGCAGGGTTGTCATTCAGTTTCACTGAAATTTCAAGAGTTGAACTGAAATAATTTTCTTAAAATAGTTAAAATAGTCTTAAAGATGAGATGCCAGTGGTATTTAAGCTTAGTGATTCTTAGATAAAATATTTTTCCATGTTCTCTCTGGTTTATACTTCAAGGCTGTAATTGTGGGCTGTGTAATGAATACATTTTGACATCATTTGTATAAAATCCCTTGCAATTTTTGAGAAAACATGTAATTGTCTTAAGGTGGTAGTGCTGAAAGGCCAGGATTCGTGCTTTTTACAATAACGAGGTATGATGGAATATCAGCACTCCAAACTCGAGTTTCAACCTTGAGTTTTAATTCTGAAAGGAGAGCTTATACAGACCTTAATGCACACGTTAGGTGGGAATGCTGCTGTTAGTTTATATATACTGGATGCTGGGAAACGTGACTTTTAAGACCTTATATGTAAATGTTTCTTATGATCTTGATAGACTATTCGTAGTGCTTTGTACTTAGCATTTCAGCTTCTAATCATGCAGGCATAATCAGCCTGTAAGTCAAACCTGAAACTTGTGGCTTTCCTGCCTGCTTTTCTTCGTTATGTCATTGGAAGAGAGGTTTGATTTTTTGCTGACTTGTGTTCATTTGTGGGAAGAGGATCATGCTCCCGTATCTCGCTAGTTAATCTAACAGTTGTTTGGATGTTGTCTGTTTTCCTTTCAGGACTGTTACTGGTTACTCTGTTAGAAAGACAGCATAGCTTTTCATAATGTTGGTTCTTCCTGTCCTTTCTTAATCAATGTAAAACAATGTTTCATGTGGTGTAAAGGGGTTTTTGTTTTTTAAGGAAGGTGGTGAATTTTAAAGCATTTCTTCAAGAGCACTTTGCAGATTTTTTTCATTTATTTTCAGTTGGTTTAAGTGATCTCAAAGTAGCACGGTATGTAGTTTACCTCATTGCAAGAAATATTTTTTTAAATATTACAGTATTTTGCAAAAAGCTGATAAGAACACTTGAAAAATATAAGTTAAAAACCTGTGTATCCCTTCTATAGTAAAGGGGTGTGAGGCTTTGCTTGTAGTTGGATCCTTTATCTTTCTATAGTCTCTGCCACTAAAGCTAATCCAATAGGACGTTTATAGCAGGAAATGGCACCCTAACATCTTAAACAGCTTTTTTTTTTTGACCATCAAATTCTGCTTGTCTTTGTTTTGGAAAGAGTTTCTTCTGATCTAAATTTTTTAGATGTTCCTAACAGTTTACTTGCTCCATTTTTAGTTTGTTTAGACTATCTTCTTATGTTATTTTTATTCATAATCTTTTTTTCCTTTGGTGTTACGATTCATTGTTGCTTCAGCAGCATTACTTTCTGTATTCTGCTTAGTCTTAATGTCTGTTTTATGAGGAAAAGAGATGAATAAAGGGGATGGCAGGTTAACAATGAAGAAACACGAATTACACAAAGTTACTTGTAAGGTCCTCTTTTGGGGTACAGCATGCTTTCTGATGTGTGCAGTTTCCTTCTGGGCTTTGTATGATCTGTCTTTATAACCTCTATAACATGGTATAAAACATCTGCAACACCTGTAGAGGTGTTACTGAAGGCTTGCATGTTAGTATTTCAGAAGGCTTTCATAATCACTGTTTCCATATGAGGGATGCTTTTCAGTAGCTGTCATTGCTTTAACATTTTTGAGTGGAAACAATGGTAGATACGTTTTAGATAACCTCATAGACTGCACATTTAAGCACTATCTTTTGACTTTAAGGACAGTATATTAAAAGACATTTCTAGTAAAGCTGTATTTAATACCAGCTGACACAGAAGGTAGTATTTCTTATCCAATTACAGTCACCTGGCTGGAAACTGTTTACTGTTTCAGCTGCAAGTAGTTTGTTTGAATTACATTTCGTGTGCTATTGCCCTACATTAATATTAGGAATCCTAAGTTACACCTTGGAAAAACACCTTTATTCAGTATTTTCTCCACGATTTTATGTGTCTGATTTCATGCCAGTATTTGCCTACTAGTTGTGCATTTATTGATGTTGTGGCCCAGTTTAATTGCTACTCAGTTTTCTGCGGTAGTTCCTGGAGATCTCCTTGTTTCTGTTAGAGTTCTTTACCTATTACACCTGTTTATTGCAAAAAGCTATTACTAGTTTATGCATTACAGTTGTAAAAATTAGAAGAATTGTTTCCAGGATACACAGATGTAGAAATCAGAGATGACTGTGCAGATGTTGTGATAAGTGTATTTTGTAGTCTCTCCAGTGTTTTGTTGAAGTGGGGAAAACTATTTTGTAGCATGGGTGAAAAACATTTTAATTTGCATTTTAGTTGATTGTTGAGTTTGGAATCCTTGATGTGAAATGTTTGCAATAATCTTGAGCAACAAAATTCTGTATCAATCGGATATGTGGCTTAGTTAGAAGTATTATTGTTAAGATATTAGTACATGTTATCTCAGCATGATTTTAACATGGAAGTAAAACAAATGGCACTGATGTTGGTGACAGCCATTTAAGATGGTTGCTGAGAACCACAACAGTTTAGAGAGCATTAAATTATTTCTAAATTGCTCTTATATTACTGTTGATTGTCGCTAGGAAGTAACTAGCTGATACATTTGTTTGTGTGAACAAGCTGGTTTGCAGAACGCTAGAAATTCAAGTATTTATTTTGTGCTACTATGTATTCTCGAGAGGCATAAAAGTTTTTGATTGTATGTAACCAGAAGAAAAGAAACTTTAATTTTATTATCAGGAGTGTACTTTAATTGCAGCAGGTTGATAGTAAATGAGTATTTCCAGCCTAATGGACTAATGCCAAATGTGTGCCAGCCTAATGGACTAATACCACTAGTGCAGGGCACATCTCGTGTGAGTTGATTCATGCTTATATGTATAAAATCTAATTTGAAAACGGAATTTTTAAAAATTACAGTAAAACCAAGTCCAATAGAACTTAGGGAACTGAAAAGAAAATAGATTAAGGATAGGCTTTATTTTTGCAATTTAAGAAATACCAAGAATTAACTCGTGTTTCATGACACTAACATCAGGGTCATATTCATTT
This sequence comes from Melanocharis versteri, assembly GCA_013397845.1. Classification (NCBI taxonomy): domain Eukaryota; kingdom Metazoa; phylum Chordata; class Aves; order Passeriformes; family Melanocharitidae; genus Melanocharis; species Melanocharis versteri. The sequence goes on from VZTG01001104.1 coordinate 277,091, forward strand.
AAGTGATTTGGGCTCAAGTCTAGTTCTCTGGATGACTAGATGGGAAGATCAGATTGCGAGCGGTAATCATTCTCTTCTGTATTTCTCTCCTTGTAGAAGTGTTTCTAGACTGTACAAGGTTATTTTCAATTTACAGAAGAGTGAAGTTGCTTCAGAATAAAGAAACAGAAGAAATCTAGCATTCTGAAAACTTTGCATTGAGAATGTAATTGCTAAAGACCTGTTTCAGGATAGTGCTGACAAGTTAAGAGAAAAATATATTCTCAACTTACTTTATCCAATTTTACTGCCTTTGTTTCGATTTACTGATTTGCTTTGTTACTGGGTGACGGATATACTTAATCTTGGTGCAAGATACTCGATATATTTCAGTTTATCAGTTAAGTATTTTGTTTATGCTTTTTTATGATATGACAACAAATATTGCTTTCACAATTAAACTTGTGATATTTTTAATGCAAGTTGTGCATTCTGCTCCCATAAAAGTATAATAATTTTGCATATTCTTATAAAGCATTTTAAAGCATCTGGGAAATTAAAATCCTTCCTGTGACTGTTTTGTGCTATGGTATATAATACCGTAAGAGCACTCAAAATTTAGTCAAATATATTTTGATAAATGATCTTTTGAATGTTTTAAATATTTAGTATTTCTCTGAGGCTGATGGGGACAATCGTATCAAATAGTTTCTTTTCCAAATAATTCTCTTCAGAAAAAAGTAGTTGACTGGTGAGTGTCTTTAATTTTCCATTATACGCTAAAGATGCATTGAATTCAGAATACTGTTACAGATTAATTATATTAATTACATTTAATTTTAGTTTTATTTATTTTCTTTCTGAAAGATATAAATGGTTTTACACAATGATATGTAATGAAATAAAAACTAAAAAAAGAGATACTTGGGGAAGAGGCACTTGATTTAATTTTTTCTACCGCAAAATCATGATGTGTTTTTGATTACAAATTGGCATGCTTTAATTACTGATTTTTAAATGTTTTTGCTAACATATGAAGTGTTAAGGCTCCCCAGATATGAAACATCAGGTTTTAGTGGTTTTTTGATCAAGCTAGTAATGTTAAAAACGAAGTTGGAAGTCTCATGTGCAATTAGATGGTTTCAGTTTATAGTCAGTGTAATAAAAGACATAACAGTTTTAGTCAGTATGGAAGAAGTGGGTTTTGGTTTTCTCATTATGTCATGGTTTATTCAATATTTGAGGCTGTTTGTCAGAATTTCTTTAGTATTTCTTTGACAGTTCCTAGACCATTGATTATTTACAGAGATTTATCACTTATCGGTTAATATTTTGCTATTTTTATTCCATGCAGACTTAGTGAAATGAGTGCTTAGTAAAGACAGGAGTAGCACTTCATGTTGAAGCATGAAATTGCAAATAACTAGGTTTTCCATATAGAACATAATGAATGTGGTGTGGCAATGACATAAAATACAGGAAAGGTTGTATCTTTAGGTGACAAAAGGACGGCCACTTTCCTCTACTTCCAGGTCAATGTATAATAAGGAGTGTTAAGTTTCACAGGGTTCTTTGAGTAGAACTGGTTTTTGAAAGGAAAGTACAAGTACAAAGGTCTGGAGGTGTTCAAGGCCAGGCTGGATGAGGCTCTGAGTGACCCGGTCTGGTGGGAGGTGTCCCTGCCTCTGGCAGGGGGTTTGGAACAACATGATCTTTACGGTCCTCTCCAACCCAAGCCATTCTATGATCCTACATAGTGAATTTGTAGTAAATTACTGTTCTGATCTGCGGTATTCGCTGCGGTTGAATTTTGAACTACATCTGCAGTATATATTGAGCACTTTTTTACTGTTTTGCTCCTTATTGTTTCTGATTTGGTGATACTGAAAAGTCATTAGGAAAAAAACCTAGCAATTATTTACTACAGTAGTAGTTTTTCTGTGGCTGTGGTCAGTGGAACAAGATGCTTTGCACGGAGTATAGAATTAACATAGTATTTAAGATGCTGCTGTTAAATTGGATTCCCACAGTATTTCTTTATTAAGGCAGGAAGAATGTTCTCAGTATCTGCTTTTGGAGTAAACAGTGAAGTTATGTCAGAGGGGTAAGCAGTGCAAAAGAGGCTTAAAGAAGGAATTAAAAAGGAAGTAGTGGATGAACAAGAGTTGAAAAAAATTAGACTAGAAGAATAAAAAATTATCCCGAGAAATTATGAGAGGGAGAAACTGGCAAAGATGCATCTATTTCAGTCACAGAATCATGGAATGGGTAAGGTTGGAAGGGACCACGTCATCTGGTCCAACCTCCCTGCTCAGGCAGGGTCATCCCATAGCACACTGCACAGGATGGCATCCAGGTGGTTCTGGAATATCTCCAGTGAGGGAGACTCCACACCCTCTGGGCAATCTGTTCCAGTGCAAGGTCGCTGCACAGGAGAAAAGTTCTTCCTTGTGTTCAGGTGGAGCTTCCTGTGCATCAGCTCCTGTCCATTGCCTCCTGTCCTGTTGCTTGGCACCGCCCAGCAGAGCCTGGATCCACCCTCTGACACCTCCCTTCAGGTGCTGACAGACATCGGTGGGGTCCCCTCTCAGCCTTCTCTTCTCAGGGTGAGCAGGGCAGACTCTCTCATCCTATCCTCATAAGAGGATTTCATCATCTTTGTTGCCCTCTGCCAGAGCTGCTCCAGGAGCTCCGTGTCTGTCTTGTACTGAGGAGCCCAGAACCGGGCACAGCACTCCAGGTGTGCCTCGCTGGGGCTGAGTAGAGGGGCAGGATCACCTCCCTCACCTGCTGGCAGTGCTGTTCCTAACAGTCCCCAGGATCCCATTGGCCTTCTTGGCCTCACGGACACTCTGCTGGCTCGTGGGCAGCGTGTTGTCCACCAGGACCCCGAGTCCTTCTGTGCAGAGCTGCTCCCCAGCAGGCCAGCCCCAGGCTGTGCTGGTGCCCAGGGTTATTCCTGCCCAGGAGCAGGACCCTGCATTCACCTGTGTTACATTCAGATGTTCTCTGCCCCTCTCTCCAGCCTGTCCGAAGGGCTGCACAGCCCCCTGGGCTATCGGCCTCTCCTCCCGGCTTTGTGCCATCAGCAAACGTGCTGAGGAGGCATCTGCCCCTTCATGCAAGTCATTGATAAATAAGCTGAAAATACTGGGCCCAGTTTTGAACCTCGAGGTTCAGTCACAGATAAAGTATCTAGATTTGGTGCTTGTTTATCTATACCTTTCAGATCTCCACTGGATCTAAGTGTGAATACCTTTCTATTTTGATCAGTTTAGTCAGGAAGAAAATAACTGAAGAAGGTAGACTTCTGCTGAAGTACCTTTTAATTTCTGCATTGACTGTTCATTTGACTCTCAAAAAGAAATTGGCTCTGAAAAAAGAAATTAATGCGGTCTGGTGTCACTATTGCCAATGTGACCCTGTCGTTCATGTTTATTTCTGTCCCGAATGCGAGTACTATTTGTCTTGCTTCAGAAGTATGGGCACTGATTATGCTATAAATTTACTTGCTTTCAGTATGGAGCTCCTGGAGTGGTGCAGAATATATTTATGGACCCCACTGTCTTTTTAATGTGGTGGATTACAGAAACATTATGAAAAATGAGCTGTTACGAGTTTGGACTTTGCACATGTTTTGGAAAGAATGAGGAACCTAGCTATGACAGTTCAAAAACATGGCTTTTCTTTTCAGAACACTGAAGTTTTTACTCAGCTTTTGTGTATGCAACTTCAGTGTCCAAATATGCTGTAATAGGGTTGTTTCACTTTTTGGAAATTGTAACTCTTTCAATGGAAGTGCATATGCTTATGGTGAAATTACATCACTCTTCTTGTTTCCTTTGTAATTTAAGGAAAAATACCTTGTTAACCAAGGGAAACAGTATGTGTTTCTGTATGATTTGATTTATCAGAGGAAGTGCATTTCTACTAGAAATAGAAGTTGTATGAATAATGTTATTCTTACAATACAGGTTATGATTCTGAAGTCTGTGGTGAAATAAAGGAGGACTTTACTGTATATTTCTAGGCTTGTATCTTAAAAACTCTGAGAGAAGCTGATACACGGCACAATTGTGTTACATTTTAATGTTATCTGAATCACAAAACCTTGAAAAATTCCACTGTTTCGAAGGTGCCAGTAATAACATCTGGTTTTAGTTTAAATTCTTTATTCAGTTATGTTAATGTTACTGTGAATTTTGCTTTAAAAACAATGAGTACAGTAGATTCCATTGCAAATAGAGGACGTAGAGGGTGGTGTTGCTTTTAGTTTTGTTTTGGGTTTTGGGTTTGGGTGTTGTTCTGTTGTTTCTGGGGTTTGTGTGTGTGTGTGTGTGTGTGTTTGGTTTGTTTTCTGTCGGGGTATTTATCTGTGTCTAAAATAATGTTCCAAAGAATAGAGGAAGGCTCTAATTTACTGCCGTGTTAATTCCTTGTTAAGTGTATGGATATGGTTTTATAATCAAGTTTGGAAAGTATTTACTGTTGTTAGCAAGATACCTGTGAAGGAAAAAAGGTGTGGCTGCTATAGTCTTTCTCTTGAACACTGAAGTGTATTCACAGGTGATACTGAAAAGGAAAGTTCACTTTACAGTAGGACTTATCCTTTCTCTTGTTACAGAAAGATCCCCTCGTTCATTGGTTTGACAAAACAAACAGCATATGGCGAATCAGTTAACAGCCTTCGAGTTCTGTAACTATTTACAGAACTGGTCCCGTGATCTCTGGTCTTCTGAAGTATTGAACAGTGTCTGCTCCCTTTTAGTGAGGAGTGTGCTCAGAACAGTCCGTGGTGATTAACTTTGTTAGCATTTGCAGCCCTTCCTACACCATAAAAGGCTAATGATTTAATTCAATAAAATTGAAGGGCTGGTCAAAATACCTATGTATAGGTATTTTAGTCTGAGTGATTTAGAAGAGCAAATACTTATTGACAAGCTATGTAGGTATAATTTTATCTTTTGAATATCAATAGGAACAAAGGTAAGGTTTATGCCTTTGTCTTAAGTCTGTCTGATGGGAGCTGATAAGAACACTAGGAAATACCTTCTCATATTCCAGTTGTATTCATTGTAGCTTCCTACGTATAGGAGTAGAGGGTAGTTGAAACAGTTTATCAGAGCTGTGCTAAATGAGGAGGTTTTGTCTGGGTCTCTGTGCTTAGAGCTAAAAGATTCATGTTACCAGAAGAACCACTGTGTATTATTCCTGTACCAAGTTCTTGTAGGTTTACTGGGTGTTGTAATTGTACCTATTGTTAGAAATTAACTAAAAGTTTAGAGTGGGATATGTTTGTGTTATTCTTGTGCTGTAAGTTTTATTTTATGAGTTCATTGTTCACTCCAATTGCTGTGTAGAAGTAGTGCCATGAAATGTGATTTTTTAAGGAGCTGTTGACATGAGTTTAAGCTAAATAATGTGCACCTTCATTAAATACATGTGAGGAAAGTTATAAGGAATATACCATGGATATACCTTGCTCTCTGTGTGTTGAAATGAAGTTCTGCTGGTGATACTCAGTGCCTGGATTCTGTATAGATATTTTTACACTATATTTGCCCTAATTGTCAGAATCATAAACAATATGATTCAACCCATACCAGGTAGGTTCTCTTCTTTCTGATTATTCTGTTGAAACAAAGCCTGAAGGTGCATCTTTTAAGTGTGAAACACACTAAATTCACTTGTCTGCCTGGGATTTGTGCATCATACTTGTTAAACACTTTATAGTTTTTGAGTCAGTTGAAAATGGTATCCTACAGTCTACTTAATAGCTGAGCAGATAAATACAAGGAAGTGATATTTGGATGAGAGGGAAGTTGTCACTCTCCCTTCTTTTTCACCTCCCCCATCCGGCAGAAGGTACTTCTTGTTCTAAATTTGTATCAGGCATCTTGGCTTTTTGAAAAGTTCAGAGCTGTGACCCTGTTATAGTTCTGAACTGTAGCAAAGTCTATAGAATAGCCTCTAAGAATATGCAAACTAAGTTATTTTAAATCTCACATTTCAGTTCAGTAAAACTCACTAAATGGTGCAGTGCAAGCTGGGTTTCATGGTATTGCAGCTGGACATGTTGTAATACAGTTTGTACAGAGTTGTGTGTGCACGTGCGAAGCTGGTGGATCTTGTTTTCTGAATTTGTGATGTAGGGCATCTAGGTGTTCTGTAATGTTCCATGTGCAAACCTTTTATCTTTCCCCTATTGCCTTGCTTTGTAACATTGAGACCACTCCCTTCTTGTCTTGAACGCTGTTCACTCCCTTAGTGTATGGGGAGGAAAAGACCAGTGCATACTCTGCTTGTCAGATGCTATGCCAGACTGGTCAGAGCAGGAATTTAACCCTTCACGGAAGAAGTTGTCAGTAGGTGAGATCCCTTTCTTGTTTCTACAAGTTTTTAAAAAACAGATCCTCCAGAATGCAAAAATAGATTAAGTCACATGTGCAAGAACTGGGGAGTGTCAGGGTTGCTTGCTTGGTCAGTCTCCTGTGGATGCATTTTTAATAATAATGTGGAAGTATCTGTAATTGGCATTTAAAAGTTTTGAAAGGTTTCAGTAGTTTCACCAAGGGTTCATTAGTCATACACTAAAACATTCACCTTGTACATAGAGTGTCAAGTCGTGTAATAATATTTTGTAACTGAAGAACTAGATGATTCTTTACACAATTTTTCAAAAATAAAAGTCTTGCATCAGTGTTTTCCAAGCCAGATACTTTGTTCTTGCAGATTTTCTGTAGGCTACCATTAATCGTGCAGTAAATGTGCTTGTTTTGCACAGAACTTATGCTTCACGTGAGGCCTCACATGGCTGTTGGTCATACAGCAAATTCAGTGTTCTGCTGCTTCATTGATATATAGTCTCACTGCTTTATAATCTAGTTATTCTAGTGTTGCTGGAAAGATGGGATTTTCTCCAGATATTTCTTATCATGAGCAGCAGCATCTCTCAGCATTGTACAAACAGTAGTAGCATTTTTTTACTGTGATGCATGATATTGCGCTCACTTCATTTAGGGTTAAACATAGTCTTCCTGTCTCCTTTTTCAAGTGACATAACTAGGACTAAAATGTACTTATGCTTCAGTCTGTTTATTAACAACCTTCAGCCATTCCCAGAAGACTCAGGAAGTGCCTGTTTTCTGGCTTGGCTATGGTGAAAATAAGGTTTCTTCGTGTTTAGGGAAATGGACATAATTATGTCCTTTGTGTATACGAGGCAAGTGTAATACTGCCCCTGTGCTAAAATGGCAACTATTTTAATCCAATAATGCTCGAAAGTGTATGGTTTGCGATCTGCTATTGTCTTGAATACAGATGTTTGAAAGTGGTCTTTTGTGTGTTAAAGTGGGAATTAAGCTTAAAATAGAACATGTTTCAGAATTAAGCTTTGGTTCATATGCAGATAAGACTCAAGTATTCTAACAATCTCTATTAAGAACATATGTGAAAAAAATCTGGCTAAGTTTCTTTAAAACACAAAATCTTCTGAATTAAAAGTTGAATGAAATTAAGGGGATGATTGAAAGCTAAGTGAGTGGCTTCTGATCCAGTTTACAAAGTAGGATTTCCTGGTCTTTATGTATGCTTGCATTGTAGTGATACTTAGTTCATATGAGTGTGTGTGTGTTAGCATTTTTCTCAGGTGGTGGTGGTGGTAAGGGAGTCCGTTCTGCTTGCTTGGAACACAGTACTTACCTGCTTCCTAACTTGTAGGTGAAGGTGTTAAAGCTGGTACGCACCCGCAGGGAAGAACCTGTTCATTGACCAGCACCATGCGAAGAGGCTGTGATGGGTAGCAGAGAGGAAGGAGGCCTGGAGCTGTGTTCTGGCTGTGTTGGTAGAAGTTCCTGAGGAGGAAGAAGTGGTGTTTAGGAAGTAGCTCTCCCTGCAGTCTGTGGCAGGCTGGGAGCCTGCTGTAGGGCTACAGAGCAGGGTCACCCGAGTGAAGGAGAGAGCAGGCCTGTAGGTACTGCAGAGAAGTGACGTTTTCCTTACTTACATTTGCATCGGGATACAGGGGGGTAAATACACTGTTCTGGTTCTTATGGATGTGACCATCTAGTAACTGAAGAATTCTGGAGATTATTCATTAACAGGGCCGATAGGAGTGGTTGTTAAGATACCCTCTGTGGCAGTGTGTTCCTTTCCTCTCTTGTCTTACTATTGGTGTTCAGTTGTGAACTTTTTCAGTCAGTTTGCTCTGCTGGTAGGAAACTGTTGCTGTTAAAGTCTAATGATTAGTCCAGCTGATCCATTCAGTGCCATGGGTGAACTGGAGTGCACAGCTGTAATCTCTAATGTTTTTCAGCTGGTCTGCTAATCTCCAGAAGCAGAACTTGATTCTTTTGTGATTATGGCTGCTCATTTCAAAAGCAGTCACAAATGTTTCCACCCATATTCTTTCTGTGGTAGATTCCTGCTCTTTCCTGGAAAATAAATGTGTCACACCTGTGAAGTTGTTGGGTCTCAAGCAAGACATCCCCTCCAGACCTCACTTTCATCTGGTGCTTCCAGAGCAGTTCCTTTGCTGCTGGTCTGGGGACATCTTTATGGAGAAAACAGTCTTTGTCTTTCTCTTCCTCAATTGCAGCTTTCCATTTTTAGCTTTGCTTTAGAAACCTGATTTGCTGTATGCATTATCTGACAGCATGGCTGGATCTCCAGTGGTTCAGTACTTTTTTGAGTTTTTTGCTCACTTTATCATTCAAATGTTTCTCTAATCATAGAAATGGACTTTTTAAAATTAAAGTTGACGGTGATACTGCTTTTTAAAAATATATGCTAAAGCTTAACAGGCAAATGGATTTTTCATACTGTGTTGATAGTATGAATTTAATAATCCTTTATTCCTCAGAGCAAATTAGTCTTTTGTCCAGCTAAAAGTGATTTTTTAATTCCTGGTTTTTTTCCTTGCATATTAGGCACTGTGCATTTCTAGCAGAGTTTCTCACTTAAATATTTTCAAGCTACAACATGTTGTACTGTTAATACTAGTGTCTTAGTTTTTGCAAGCAAAGTAGCTCCATGTCCTGAAGGTCAGCCTACAAACGGTTTTCAGAAATTCTTTTTAGGAATTACTTTTCTTTTCGTGTTTCAGAAAGACTAGTAGATTTTCTTCGTAGTATCTTGTACATTTGCCTGTACAATCTATAGTGAATTCTTGTTTTAATGTGAAATTAAAATGTGAAGTACTGTTTAATCTATGTATATGAACCTGTAACTTTTTTCTCATCTTAATCTGAGTGCCTCTGCTTTATTTCCGGTGTCGCTATTGCTTTTGATGTTGCTGCCCTGAACCTTCTAATTGATATTAATCTTTTAGTCTATAAAATACTTAGCCTTTAAGTTGCTAACAGCCACATTATTTCCTCTCTCCTAACTGTAATACCTAGATTGTTTTCAGAGAGGAATGAGGTATAATTTGCAGATTAGTCTGGAGCTACAATCCAGAACTGGTAGAAAGCAGAAAAGCAAAACACTTTCTTTTTTGTTCTTGATACAGAAACAGCTCTTTGTTAGTTTTTAGATGTGAAACTAACAGGGTGTTTTGAAAAGATAAAGTACTGTTTAGCTGGAAGCAGCTTTTGTCTGCCTGTTAGGAAGAAGCACATTGCAGTTGCAAGGAAAAAAGAAAGACCAGACCAAATTGATAATTATAAAAACAAACAGGCAGGAATACAGAGAAATGATAATCGGTTCAGACAGGGAAATAAAAGAGCTATTATCCTAAGATAGAAAAGGAAGCAGGAATGCATAAAGATAGAGACAAAAGTAGAAACCAAAAACAGTTAGACAGTGAAGAGGTATCCACAAAGAGAAACTAAAATGTCTTGTCAGAAGTAGATGAGTGTAACATGCTCTAATTAAAATACAATTTTATGATTAACTTGTCCTGACGACAAATAGGGAAAGGTATAGTATATTATACTGGTAACTTCTTATTAATATATTCATGGATGATTATGGTTCCCATAACTTTTAATATAGCACATCAGGTAGTTCTTTGTACAAACACTGCAAGAATTTTTTGTTTCGTTTTTTGAAATAAAGAAATTTACTTGGAGATATCTCCAGGTAAAATGGCGAATCATTTGAAGGCCTTGATCATTATCTAAAAAAAAAAAAAAAATAAAAAACAAACTGCATAATGTTTCATAATTCAGTTATTTCATAAGAGTTTTATAAAATCTTAATATGTTACATAGTCACTTTATAATGTTTTGTAACTTAAAATACTTCTTGAATAGAGTTGGGTCTTTTTTTCTTTTGCAGTGCTGCTCATGCAGGAAAAAAACACATTATGCAGAATTTAACCTATCATTTAAATTTATCCATAATTCAGGTTCATTTGATAAACCCTCATGGGCTTTAATTGAGTAAACAAGAACTGCTAAGATTGGTGTTACGTTATCTAATCACCCACATTTTCTCACTTGGCTTACTGTGGACTTGTAGTTGTGTGGTTAAGTAAGTCATGGCTTTTCATAAAGTGACAATGAAACACAACATTTATATCCACAAATGCACTGGGGCTTTTTTGATGCCTAGTGTTTTCAAATTTTTTTTTTTTCCCCCCTGAACAAGACCTGATTGCTGCTTTTCCATGCTCTTAACACTGGCGTAGTATATATTTCCTTATACCAGACTGCATAAGGGTTAAGAATTTAGAGAGCAAAATACAGGATTGAGTTTTTAGTCTCCCACTCACTGACTTGGAAGTTTAGACTGGCTGTGCAGCCTGGAGAACAAAGGATTGGGAAAGAAACCTCATCTTGAGCCAGTGCTTCAAAAGTGCAAATAAGATCACTTGGGTAACTGCAGACTAAAATTGTGGTCAGATAAAAGTATGGAAGTAATAATATACAGTTGAGTCAATAGAGAATAAAGTGAGGGTAGAATAATTAATGCAAAATAGCCCCATTTCAAATAAAATGTTTTATTAAGTATATATTGCAGATGTAATTAATTGAGATAGGTTTCTGAAACTTGTAAGTCAATGTACTTCAATGTTTAATGTGATTCTTAAAACTTTCAACTGCATTGTCTGGAGGTCAGTGAAATGGGAGACTAATTTGAGAGCAATTCGATGTTAATGCAGTTAGCTAGTTTACATATGGTAAAGGAAAAGATTAGTGGAACAGAAGGATTTTTTATAGAATGATACCACAGTCCTAGCTTTAAATGCAATTAGAGTTGCTTTCTGAAGTTTATGAAAGCTGGGAGCATTAACCCTTTAAAAATCTCAGTCTCGTTTAATGCCTTTTATTTGAAACTCCCACACTAGCCCAGTGTCTGGACTGGTAGCTTTAGGAAGACTAAACGTTCAGTATTTATGCTGTAGCATTCCCTCCATGCTCATCCCTCTGAAGAGATCTCCCATGTTTTTCTTTTTATTGGTTCTTGAGGCTTGTTTGGAGAAAAAACAAGTGTCTGTAAGAGGAGGAGAGCAAATCTGGAGTTTAACCCGGGAGAGTCTGTTTTGTCTTGGGTGCAGGTTTGAGTCAGGTTCGCTCTTGGCTTTGATGCTTCAGCTGCTATTACTGTAAAGCTTCCTGGTATCTGCAAATACGTGATAAGTTTAGAGCTGCAAAATTGAAGTATTTCTAACGCTGATCTGTGGTTCCAGTAAATAATCTGGAAGTTGAATTTAGGGAGGTGACATTTGTTTTGGAATAGTCTGTATTGACCTACTACAAACTTCTTGTCAAGTGTCAGATTTGTTTGTTTGTAATGGAGAGGCTTTGGACTACATTCCACTTTTGAGTGGGCAGTTTCTACGTAGGGCCACCATCCATTAGCTGACCTTAACTGCTTTAATAATAGTCAGCTGCAGTTTTAATAAAGTTTTTTACAAAAATTGTCTGCTCAGCTGGCAAGGGATGTGGGCAGTTACTAGACAAGCAGCAATATATATATGCTTGGAAATATTGTTGAGAACGTACTTCATTATCAAGGCGTAGATAGCCAGATATTGCAGGATGTGATCTTTTTTTTAATCACCTTTTGCTGATCTCTAGTTAATGCAGTTTTCATATTTCTTAAAGGAGCTAGCCAAATTGATATACTGATACATTTATTTTGAAAATACAGACTTAAATTTTATTGGAACTGTTTGGTGTATTTTCTTGTCTGTACAACATTGCCTGATTTTTGACCATTTTTTTCCATTGAAGATATCACTTGTATCTCAGTGCGTTGGTTTGATTTCCTTTGTAGCAGTCTGGAAGATTTGCTGTTCGTGTTCTGATATGAAAAGCAAGTTTTTTGCTTAATCAAGGCCCAGAGCTCAAATGTGTGCTTCTGGAGAGAGATTGAAAGGACCATGAGTAAATTTGTGACTCCCCTCTAGAAGCCTTTCTGAAAAGGCCAGTCCTTTTTGCTTATTCATTGTTGTTGCCTTTATCTTCTGTTCATTTATCTCAGTGGCTTTACAGTGCAGTGTAAGGTGATTCTTGTGACTGCAGACTTTCATTCACTGGTTTATTGTTTATAGAGAATTTGAAAACTTGTGAAGCTGTGGGATAATCCGACAAAGCTGTCTTTGCACAGAACATACTGTTTCTGGAATCGGATGAGGAAGAGGAATTGAGTGGAAAAAAAGTGGTTTTTGTCATGTGGTCAGTGATGAAATACTTGTAGTAAGGCGTGATAGCTTTTCAAATGTAATTTTCATATTAATAGCAGATCTTGAATGAAGTTTGATCAGTGGTGTCCTTTTTTGTTTCAGCAAAATATTTGGAAAGCCACTGTCTCTGGTTGCATGTTTGGAAACATAAGTAATGTGGTGTTCCCTAATGCTAATGAAACCTTAGCAGCAAATGAAAGCTTTGTGGTGTAAAGAGCTTAAGTAGGACAGCAAAGGCTTTGTTCTGCTGTGTGCTGAAGGAAGTCAGTTCTTTTTAATGGTATTAGGTATTGACTTCATGCCAAAAGCACCTTTTACAAACTGCTGTTGGATGCTAGGTTAATTTTGTAAGAGTAATTACACAAATGAGTGGAGTATAAAAAAGAAAGGCTACTTGAGATTGATGTATTTTTTTGCATATTTGCAAATGTGGTTTGACGCCACAGCCTGGTAACTGTCTCCCTATTCCCACAGTCAAACAATGCATGTGCAGCTTCTCTAAAAACAGTAGCAGAAATGTCACTTTATTTGACAAAAGATACTTCCAGTGGAAATGTCCGGTTGGTGTAAAGTGCACATACCAGAATAATGCGAGATACACGCCGTGGTTTCCCAAATACATTGAAATCTTGTCTTCAATTCCTCTCCCATCTCTTGGCTGTTTCTGTGGTTCTGTGGTGAAGCATCAGGGAAGGTGGTTGAGGTTTTGGTGGAGAGAGTGGTGCAGAGGCTGGTGGTGGAACAGGATGGATACTTTTGGCTGGCAGTATTTGCATGCCACTGGGCTGAAGTGTTCAAGGCGCCGATGGCTGTGGGTGTTAGTCCGTGGTGTAGGATACTGGGACCTGCAAGGCAACATTTGAGAGCAACCTTCATCTTGTTACCTTGTTTTTTCTTTTTGTTGGTTATATAGTTGTGTTCACCTGGTATCTCTTTAAGTGAATGTGTGTGCCTTGAGTCTTAGGCCTTGCAGCATTTTATGGCATTTTTTGATTTAACTGTAGATCATCTTACTGCATGTTGAAATTGAACTTAAATTGCTAATGCTAGAAGTCTACATCATTCATTAGGTTCAGGCAAGGTACTGAATCTGCAAGAGATAGCCTCTGATAAACTTCCTTTAGAGGTTTTTTTTGTAAGTTAATTAAAGTTTGAACTTAATTTCTTCCATAGCTTTTTTTCTTTTTCTGCTTTTTATTTTTTAAGTTTTCAGTGAAGTGTATTTGGACTCAGCCTCTATAGGACACAAACTTTGATGTTTCAGTTACTTATCTTTTTGGTTTACTAAATAATTGCTAAGAAAAAAATATTTTAAATTCTATTGTAAGCTGAAAATCCTTGATTTTTTCACTGTGGTAGATTATTGTAGCATAAAATGCAAGTATGTGTTAGACTAAAAATGTTTGCTAAGGCTGTATTTTGTACCTTTGTTTCCTTCTGCCTAATTCTTAAACCCCATATTACCACTTGTTTTTTGAATTTTCAATTTGTCCTAGTTAGTGTATCCTTCACCTGTGGATCAGTACAGAGTGCAGTGAAAGATTGGTTTTGAAGATGGTTTAATGTATTAAAAATTCCCGTTTTTGTTTTTTTGAAACGTAGTTTATTTTTGAGTATTTCTCCTTTTTGTTTTGTGCCTTTACTTTGCTGTAACTTTCTTAATTACTAAGGACAGGTTTGCTTTTTTTGGAATCTCTTGTTAGAGCTGATCATGAGCTGTGTATATAGTTTTGATTTAATAAATGTTTTTGATATGCAGACTACACCCAGTTTAGTCATTCTGCTAAAATTTGTGTTATTTTTCTTTCAGTGGGTGATCCTAAGAGTGAAAGTAATTTTTTGTATCCAATGAAATTATAACTTCTTGCGTTTCAGAGCTGCCAGACATCTCTTCTGTGAGCTGTCTCTTATTTATCTTATAGTGATCTTTGGTTATGTCTGTTATCTTTGTGGAAAAGATTCACTTTTGAAATAAAGGGTTTTGAGAGGAAAGACAGATTTGCATTGCGAAAGTGATGAAAGGCTGCTTACAGCTTAACATGCAAGTACTTAGAGCTGTTTTTACGAAAAGAGGTAGATCTGCTCCTGCACATGAAGCCTACTGTTCTGGTATGTGGCTGATAGGCTGATACACATTTTACTGATTTATGACTTGAGTGACTTCTATCCAAGTAGCAAGCATTCCCTCAGAGCACAATTTATAAATAAATGATGTGTAAACCTGGTGCTGCTGTGATTCTTAGCTAATTCTGGGTAATTTTGTTTCCTTTTGTTTTTAAAGGATCAGTTTGATAACTTGGACAAGCATACACAGTGGGGCATTGACTTCTTGGAGAAATACGCAAAATTTGTAAAAGAAAGGATAGAAATTGAGCAAAACTATGCAAAGCAACTGAGGTAAGGTTTTTTTTCTTTGCAAAAGGATCTTAAAATTTACTTAAAATCACTGTATCAGATGGTGGGCAAGTATGACATGTCATGATTAATGACTGTTTTTCATTAACAGAGTGAATTAGATAACTGGCTGTTTTCATGACAGACCAGTCCAAAACAGAAAATTATCTTTGGGTGTGCACTTGCTTGCTTGTTTTTGCCTTCTCTCCCACTCTTCTCTCCCACTCTTCTCTCCCACTCTTCTCTCCCACTCTTCTCTCCCACTCTTCTCTCCCACCCACCCTTCAGATCTTTGAACTAAAAAGATTTGGGGCTTAAAATTAAAGATTCAAAACAAGGAAAACCACAGTGATTTTTTGCACTATCAGCATGTTGGCTGTAAAGTGCATTATCTGTATCTACACTTGTGTGTGTGCCTCTACTGCTAATTAATTTCTCATGTTGAATTGGCAAGAGCTACACTACATTGTGTTAAGAAATATGATTGAAATAGTTGAGTAGAACTTGAGAAAACAACAAGACCTTCCTGTCCTTGAAGCACGCCCTTTCCATAGCAGGTCTGGTCCCTTTGGGTGAGACTGTAACTCAGCCACCCTTTGTCTTACATCTGTTTATAGCTGCCAAGTGAAACATCTTTTAGGTCCAATAGGAATTTCCCTCCAAGGATCATACAAGTAGAGTAGCAGCCATTAAACGGCTGCTTCAGAATCAAGTTATTTCTTCAGAATAAAGTAGGTTGATTTCTACTGAAAGGTGCACTCGGTGCTTGGAGAATAAAATTGAAAGTAAGGCGCTCCTGTGAACTTGGCCTTCACTGCCATCTTTGCCTTCACCATCATCTTTACTGTCTTGAATTCTTTTGGGGGTTCATCTGAAGCTGCTGCCTACCCTTGTCACACTGAAACTGATAGCAGCTTCTCTCCTGTGGTTTCTTCCATCATCTCATCATTTGCAAAACAGATTGTCACCAGATAGAGAGCTGAGAAATCCTTCCTCATTAATACAGTTAATGAGGTTCACAGCCGAGGATATGGATGTTCTCTATCTGAACTGCTCATTTCCTTTTTGATTTCTTTATCAGTTTCTTTTCATCCAGTTGTATATATTCACCTAACATAATAACCCATTGCTTTACTGAAGGAATTTTTTTCTTAAAAGGAAATAAATACCACTTTTCCAAAGCTGGTATAGAAGAACCTGAGGAGGTAAAGGAAGGTTGGAAGCATGCACAGCACAGTTTGCAGCCCTGTTTTGATTTGTTTCCAGTTGTCTGTTTTAAAATAGAAATATGTTTTATTTCCACAGA
Source organism: Melanocharis versteri (assembly GCA_013397845.1). Lineage (NCBI taxonomy): Eukaryota > Metazoa > Chordata > Aves > Passeriformes > Melanocharitidae > Melanocharis > Melanocharis versteri. Next base: position 293,401 of record VZTG01001104.1, read on the forward strand.
TCTATCAAGATCTTTTCCCTGAATAGTATTAACAAATGCCATTTTGCTTAATTGTATTTAAAGGTTCATTCCACAGCTAGCAAGACAAGACACCCCACCATTACTTCAGGATTTGACTAAAAATAGGAAATCTTCTCTGTTCAGCATTTTACTCTGGGTAAAACTATTGATTTTTCTCGAAGTGTCTTTCAAAAATGAAAGAGTTTTGTCGAGTACCCATTCTGTCAGATGACTGGAGTGACTGTCCCTGTGCAGTAAGTATGACAGTTCTGGGAAGCACAGGTCTTGCTGCACACACGTTTTATGGTGCATGCATGCACTTCCTGCCTGCTTCCAGCAAGGGTCTGGACAGCACACACATCAGAGGGTGACTGATTTTCTGCCAGTAGACCAGTTCATGAAGCTACTCTTTGATATTCTTGCATATGTATTCTTTGGAGACTTGATAGTTTAGTAGTGAACTGTCTTGTGATAAGAACTTGATTTCAGCCATCATTCCTCCTGAGGACACTCTCTGTTTTTAATTCTGTAAAATGGTTATGAGGCCCGGGGGGGATTGAGATCAAGCAAAATTGTCACCTTCAAAAGAGTTAGCTGTCCTGCATCTTGCTCCTGGGAAGTTCTGAGAGAGACGATCTTGTGGGATGGACTGTGGTTCTGGTGAATTTTAATGTTGGCAGCATATGGCCTGTGAGATAGGTATTAATATCCCTGATGGAAATTTCTAGTATATCACTGTTTCTTCCTTTTGCAATGGAAAACAATCTGAAAAACAGAGTGTTGAGAATCTTTTCATAATGAACTTAATAACTGAAATTAATAATGCTCTTGGTATGTAGAGTATAAACAGTACAACAAGTGGTCACCTCCTGGTGGTTCTGTGGCGCTCTTGGTACTTGGATGGGAGACCAAGGAAAGCCAGATTTAGTCAGGAGATAAAGCTAGTGATGTATGGTGGTATTTTTTTCTGTCTTGGTTTCAGTGTGGACCATGAACATCCTGTTGAGATCATTGATGGATCTTATTCTCATAGAATTAAACCTGAGGGTGAAAACTTGAGTGAATTTTTCATAATAGTTTTCACAAATTAGAGTCCGTCTCCTGGCAGAAATTCACATTCACTTTGTGTATACCCTTGCATTTTGAAAACTTTGTTTATGCTGTCACAGCTTAGTCATGAGCCTTTCCCAGGTGCAACAGCCCTTCCAAGTCTTCTAGGAGATGGCAAGTGATGCATGTACAGCATATAAGGAGCTGTTTGAGCAAACTCACTATATTCTTACTGTATGCAGGTGTTGCAGCTTATGGTTGCCAAGTAATTCCAGAAGTGATAACTTTTCCAAATGCTGGTTTTAGATTACAAGTCATTCCTTGCTACTCTTCTTTGATACTGAAAAAATTAGGAGAAAAATTGAGGCGTTCTCAATTGTCTGTGGAGGAAAAAAACACCCTAGACAGCTTGTCTTGTCTTTGTCTGCAACATAATGTGTTCTGAAACAAAAAAAGGAAGCGTAATTTGATTTTGTTTGAGCTAACTTAAAGGAAAATCTAAAGTAGCAAAATCTAAAGTAAGTTGTGTAGCATAGGTTTTAACTAATGTATTGCAAGGTTTGCAAAGGTTGTTAGAGGCTGTTACTGAGTTACAGGGATGTGAATCAGGACAAAGATATTGCAGGGTACATTGACACATTCCATTTTAATGATGTGGCTGTGTAATTTTTTTATATTTTGTAATTGGAAAAAATTAGATTTAGTGTATGCCAAACTACTGGGCTCTTGACTGAATTTTTAAATTGAATTCTCAGATGGTGTTTTTGATCAGCATTGTTTCTTAAAAGGGGCAAGGTGAAGGTCTGTTTTGTTTACTTCCATATCATTACACACAAAATAATCTGGAGGTTCACTCCCTTTTCATCCTGTCTGAAGCATTATGACACTCGAGCAGACAGAGGAGTTCCACTCTCTGTGATGTTAGGCAGTAATACAAGTTATACCTGCAGCTGGGGATGAAACTGCCATGGAATAAAATTGCTGAATATGGTCAGCTTCTCTATTGTTGGTTTAAAGCAAATAGCTGTGATTGTTCTTGAGCTGTTTGTTGCCCACTAAAATTGTTGTGCATTGTGGCCTCCTGAGATGTCCAGTTACTCCGATCAAATCTATTTTTCATGTTCCTTCTGCATACTGTTGTGTATAAGTGGTATTTTTATAAATACAGTATTAATGTATGCATATGTCTAGTCAAACTGAGACAGTTTCCACATTTTTGTATGCATGATCTTGGAAACATTTTTGAAAATGGGTGTAAGCTCCAATGTAAAGTTGAGAACACAGACTATCACCACATGTGATCTTTTCTCAAAACTCTCTTCCTTTGATTGGAGCTGAGATTTTACACTGCTGATTACTATTAATTTTTTTTTGTAGTCATGTTTCTCTAAGCTTAAACATGTAATTTCTTAATGGTTCCAAGGGTATTCAGCTTTGTAAACTCGAAGTCCAGGTTACAATTTTTTTAAGATTGATTGCTCCAGTTAAAACTTTTTCTGATGAGATGTTGCTAAATACAGTTAATTGTTATTGTTTCCACCCAGTCCATAATACTGATGTGCAGTCACTGAAGGTATCAGAATCCTGTTGAAACTATTACTTTACATATAAATAGGAAATGCTTTTAAGTACTTACTGCAATTTTAGCTACTTACAAAAGTAAAAAAAGTTTGTTAGCAGGTTCATTTGTCATATGATATAGAGGCTGTAGTGGTTTAGTATAAGCAGATACCACAGTACCTGAGCTGCTACCTTAGTAGAAATTGTACTGTGTTGGTGCTGCTGCTTCTGTTCTTTATGTGCTGAATTAATTGACTGAAGACAACTTAGTTTTGAGTTGATAAATACAGTTTTCTACACGTCTGTAAAATTTTGTGTAGCTATTCTATATACATGATTATAAGTAATTTTTATCAACTGGAGTCCTTTTTGAAACTTCTGCCTAGGTGGCTGAGGTGGTACTTCTCTTAAAAATCAGGTTCCTGTCTCACTGGTGTTGACCTGAGACCAATTTATACCAAGAAGTGAGGTTAATAAAATTACAGGAGCAGCACAATTGGATGTGGTTAATCCTGTATAAAATCTGCTTCCAAATGGCTGGCTGTAAGACAGAGTGTGATAGAAGTCATCAAAATTTTACTTCCAAAGAGGATTAAAGTGTCATCAGCTGCACTTTTCTTAGGCAGCAAAGAAATTAATCTTGTAGATTTGTTTCTATTCTGATGGTCAGCAATTACTTGCACAGTTTTCTTATGAACTAGTCCAGATCCGTATCTGGATTCTGAGAATTAGGCATGGGTTTAGATTGAAGTGTCAGAGAATGTTATGCCCCCTTAGAAGTGGCAACTGGCTCCTCCTTGAAATAATGCTTCACTCTTCCATGCTCATACTGGCTGCTTGTCAATCTGTGCTTTTCCAAAGATTTAAATTTAATATCTCTGTTTTGATTAGGTATTGGTATTCACTTATTGGAAAAGCCATGTATGCTTGGTTGTTCACATGAACACTCTTTTTCTTTAATCTTTAAAATCTGCATTTGCTTGTCATTTCATATTTATTGCCTTTGATTACTGTACCTTGTACTGCTAAATCCTGATCACAGTGTCTCAAACCTGTGTATTCCTTTGATCCAAAGGTTGATAGGATTGACTAATGAAACTGGCTGTTATTAGGAGAACAGATTATATAATATTTTTGTCTTTCTGGAAATAGTAAGCAATTGCGTTAAAGAATGAAACCAGAACAGAAATCAGCATGCTAGTAAATAATCTGTATTTATGACCCTTCTCTCCTGCCATTTTAAACTGTATGGCTTTAGTAAGTAGTTTCTTTTCTCATTTTTAACAGCTCTGAAAATCTTCCCTTGAAAAGGCTCGTGCATGGTTGCTTAGCTACAGCAGTGTATGTGTGTTATGCATTTCACCTTCTGAATAATAATAAAATGAATTTTAGGAATTTCCTATTCATTAATAAGCACCAGGAGCAAAGCAGAAATATAAGGGAAAATAGAACACAGGAAAGTTACTTAGTGAATATTATTTTTTTTTTCTATTATGTTTATGCATTTTCCTATCAAAATGTCTGTATTTAATCCCTACCAAGTAGAACATTACAACAGGCAGGGCGTTCTGGGGATAGTGAGAAGAGATTCTTGCTTGAACTTCAGTAGGGAGGTTGCTATAGAATGTGTAGCTAAAGTCTTTAAAGTCAGTGTTTATGCTGTTTCTTAGTACATATTGGTATAAAAAGGACCTGACTTTCTTATCGTAGTTGGGTTTTTTTGATTGTAGTCTCAGGGGGTATAGAAACAGACAAAAGATCCAAGCTTACTATTTCCACACCAACTCCCTGCTAATATTCTGGTGTACACTTTGTGACTGGGCATAATCTCACTGCGTGGGCTCTTGTACCATAGAGATGACTTCCAGATAAATGGATTTGAGAAATTGAACACAGTTATTTTAGATGAAACCAGAATTAGCACCCTTGTTTTAATGGTAAGGTAGTTCATAATTGTAACAGCTGAAGTTACACAGAGACATTGGGATGAAGTACACAACATGCATGCCAGATTTTTTTCTCCTAGAATCTTCTCTTAACTCCTTCATTCCTTTTTTCCCTGCATTCTATGATAAGCAGATTATTTCATATCAATGTTCTCAAAAATTGGACTGTGATACTGTGTTAAGTCGTGGTACTATGGATTGTCTTCTAGAGATTTGCTTGGTTTCTAAAATCCTGATATTTGCAATGCTGATGGTAGGACAAACTGTAAAATCTTTTTTCTGAAAAGACATGTTGCGCCTCCTGTTCTGGACACGTCCTTATTGAAGATTTGGAAATGGTGTGGTTAAAATCTTCGACCTGGATCTATACTCCAGGCTTACTTCAGGCGTGGAATTTTGTGCTCATGGCCCAGCACAGGGTGTGCACTGTCTGTGTGTTACACAGTGATCATGGCCTTGTCCTTGTCTGCTGCCGCCTTCTGCATGTGTGAAAAGGAGGTTAAATAGCAAACTCTTCGTTTCACATCTAGTCACTGCAATAGACGTTTTAAAATGTTTGCAAATTGTTTGAGGTCAAAGTGACGTGGAACTTTGATAATACCATAGATTTCTGCCTGGTGTTACCTAAAGGACCCTTGTAAGTTGACAGAGGGAATAGATTTGTTTGTAGAACGTTAAACAGAAATAATTTGTTCATGCGGTTTTCTATGTGTGTCTTCTCAAAAGAGACTCTAAAATAGGATCTTTTTTTGTTCTTCCTTAATAGAAACCTGGTTAAGAAGTACTGTCCTAAACGTTCAACAAAAGATGAGGAACCCAGGTAAAAATGTCCATTTCAAGCTCTCTGTGTAAAAAGCGAGAACTAACAGTATATGCTGTCCTTTTATGTTTTGGGGTTTTTTTTTTAAGATAAAGTATTTAATTGGCTATGACAACAAAAGAATTGTGCCTGGCTTCTTACAGTTCTGCTGTAATTCTTAAGCATGAAACCTTTGTTTACTCCTATTGTTATTTTAATATAGTAAACATGGCAGGTTGTACTTGCTTCCTTCCAAATTACTCTTTAGGTAACTGAAATTTTGAAAGCAGAAGTTTAGCTTGCTATGTACAGTCTATTATTGTTTTTTAAAGGAAAGCAAGGCTTTGGTTTTTTGCTTAGTAATAGAGATTTTCAGTGCATTTTTATGGCAATACAAATGTAGCTATGCATCTCTATACTGAGACCTGAGTGTACACAAATTGTCATGTTTTGGGCAAGAAGAGCTCTTAAAATGCAGACTTGCTTTGACTCCAGAGACAAAATAAGTGAATGTCTAATGGTGGAGGAACAATTTGTGCTAAACAACTTTATTTATCAGAAATGTGCTTGTTTTGCTGTCCATTCCATAGCCATTTTTAAAATTTGAGAAAGCACAATACTTTTTTTTCTTTAGGGGTAAGTCTTAGGAAATAAAAAATGTGGACAAGTTTCAGGTTGCAGCCAGAGCACGTGCTATGCAGAGTGCTTGAGAATTCACAGTAGGATTTCCTCGAGCTCTTTTAACTATGTAAAGATCCTGGACCTGAGGGAATAGGCTTTCCAGTGCTAGAGTGGCATTTGAAATTCCCAAAAGCCAAGCCTATGGAGATGGCAGAATTCCGCAGTTAAAAGAGAAAAAGATGTACATTTTAATGTGGTGCCTGTTTTTTTTTTCCTTTCTTCCCTTCCACACACACTTTCTACCCTTTGCCCCTCCTCTTCCCCCCTTTTTAGTGCCAGCCATAGTGGCACCTTACTTCCAGCCAAGAGGTGGGCAGGCAAACAGGCAGCTGTCTCCAGAGCTGATAGCAAACTTGTTGTGTAGAATCCATCGGGATGCATAGGAGTGGTATGATTGGCATGTTCCACCCTCGAGACTACCAAGCACATCATCTCTGCAGCAAGCTCAGCCTCCGAGCCTAGGGACGTATGTATCCGTTCCCAAGCTCAGGCCTCTCCCTGGGCAGCTTAGGAGATGCCACTATACTACAGGGCTTGCCAGGTAGTATTCTTCTTCTTTCTTTTCCATCCACAAACCCCATGTTCTCATAAAATGTATTTGAAGAGACGTTGCAACATGTAGAACATGCTAGGCTTAACATAGGCTTTCCCAACTTGTGTTTCTAGTCTAACTCAATTAGCATTAAGATAAGGTTTACTGTCAAATGTCTATGATTTTTTTTTATTTAATCAGGAGTACAGATGATACTAAAAGAAGTATATTTTAAAAAGCCGTCTAACTTTTTGTGTATGTGTGTTTGTGCGTGTGTGCTTTCTGCCAGGTTTACTTCGTGTATTGCCTTTTTTAACATCCTCAATGAGTTGAATGACTATGCAGGACAACGAGAAGTAGTTGCAGAAGAAATGGGACACAGAGTGTATGGAGAATTGATGAGATATTCTCACGATCTAAAAACTGAGAGAAAAATGGTAATTTCTGTGGTTTTACATTTTAAAATAGGATATCAAAATATATGTCTTTTAATGAACTGATGTATTTGTTTACCCATTTTGGTGAACATGGCAATACATAGGTTTTGTAATACATTTATAAAACACATTTAAAGTTTTTCTATAATGTTATATACTGTAATACAGTTATTAAACCTAAAAGTTAATATATTGGGAAGACAGTGCTTACTGTTAACCTTTCCTTTGCCACTGTACCATAGTACCTGTGATACTATTCTTACATGTTTAGTAATGTCTTCCAAAGAGTATGGGTAGCTTGTGGAACATACTGCACATCACAGGCTGTCAACTAGAGCAAGGACTAATTAATGATAATAACACTGAAAATACAGGCAAATTTAATTTGTTTGTGGTGTTTCTAGCATCTTCAGGAAGGGCGAAAGGCTCAGCAGTATCTGGACATGTGCTGGAAACAGATGGATAATGTGAGTTTGTGTTTGGATTTTATACCTGTTGAACTTAAATAAGATGTACAGTCTGTGAGTGGAATTGTTGTCATCTGTCTGCTTAGATTTAACATTTAGCTGTATTACTGAATGTCAGAGCAACTTAGTAACATCCAAAATACAGTTCAATGTATTTATACTTCCCTGGTTATAAAAAGTCCTGTAAACAGCTTCTGTGTTTATGTTTGAGTGAAGCCTTGGCTTTATTCCAGCATAACCAGCATAAAGGAATCTGGTTTTAACATGGGTACAGACTTTGGTTGCTTCTCCTTGGGCTACTAAAGATGACAGTTTATTTATATGAAGGTGAAATCTTAAGTCACTGAATTTGACTTGAGGTTGAGGACTCATTACAAGGTATATTCAAGAATACCACTGTAGACTATTGTACTTACAGGAGGTAGAATTACTGTTTAACAGAGAAATGCAGGAAGTGAATGTCTCTAGGACAGGCTATAAGCTTCTTTTTCTTGAAACAAATATAAAATTCAGCCAAGTCTGTTCAAGATGCATTCTGATATTCTGGTTTTCTGTCTTAAAAATTTATTATATCTTTGATTCAGATTATTGTGAAGCAATACCAGAGAGGAATTTCTGTTTTGTTGTTGTGGTCCCAGGTGAGCAGGGTCTTGCTTCACTGTAATGTCAAAGAGTTTAATTCATCATCAGAGGACCAGAATAGAAGCAGATGTGGTAGTTCTAGATGTTGTCACCCTTCACCAAGGTAATTCCCAGAGTTCAGCTCAAACAATCAGTTTTGTTGTGTGCCTTGTATTTACCTGAGTGCAGTCAGTCTTTTAAATGCATTTAGGTGCCTTTAAGGGACACATTAACCTCAGTTGCCTGGCTTTGCTGGGAAGCAGGAGCTCACAGTCTCAGTTGCAGTTTCTCTCTAGAGATGTTAACTTCTGGAGCTGCAACAATTTTTCCTACAGCAGTTGTCTTGACAACAGCCACACATATGGAACATCAAGTATATTGAATGCTGTGGTCTGTGCTACCTACAGCTGTGCTACTTCACATGAATACTGATGATGATTGTAGTGTAGATAGATCCTTCAGACTGCCTTCAAAATAATTCAGTTGACCTAGTTGCTGTGCTAACAATGTGCTCCTTTAAAGGGACTTCGTGAATTTAAGATACTTAAATGGAAGCTTTGATGTTTAGAATTCAGAATTAATGTATGAAACCAAGTGGGACTAGTGGCTGTTGAAGCAGTAAGTTTGTGCCTTTTGTAGAGCAAAAAGAAATTTGAGAGAGAATGCAGAGAGGCAGAGAAGGCACAGCAAAGCTATGAACGACTGGACAATGACACTAATGCAACAAAGGCTGATGTTGAGAAGGTAAGGGCAGTGGCTTTTCTTTACTTTATTATCAGTGATATTTCATTTGCATGTTAATCGTCAGTACTGATACAATATTCATTGAATGTATAAAATTGTCTATGAAATATGCCAGTTATGTGCAAAATCAAAGTTCCAGTGACATGTAAGGCAGCACATGAAAGGAGTGTGCTTCAGAATCAGAATGGTTTGGGTTGGAAGGGACCTTGAAGACCCTGCCATGGGCAGGGACAGCTTCCACTAGACCAGGTTGTTCAAAGCCCCATCCAAACTGGCCTTGAACACTGCCAGGGATGGGGCATCCACAGCTTCTCTGGGCAACCTGTGCCAGCACCTCACCACCCTCAGTGAAGAATATTTTCCTAATGTCTAATCTAAGCCTGCCCTCTATGAGTTTAAAATCATTCCCCCTTCTCCTGTCACTGCATGCCCTTGTAAAAAGTCCCTCTCCAGCTCTCTTGTAGACCCCCTTCAGGTACTGGAAGGGGCTCTAAGGTGTCCCCAGAGCCTTCTCTTCTCCAGGCTGAAAACTTCCAGCTCTCTCAGCTGGTCGTCATAGGAGAGATGCTCCAGCCCTCTGATGGTCTTTATGTCCTCTGGGCTCTTCCCAGCAGGTCCATTTCCTTCCTGTGCTGAGGGCACTCCAGGTGGGGTCTCAGGAGGGCTGAGCAGAGGGGCAGAGGCAGCTCCCTTGACCCACTGGCCACGCTGCTGTTGGTGGAGCCCAGGATGGGGTTGGCTTTCTGGGCTATGAGAGCACATTGCAAGGACCCACAGGTCCTTCTCCTCAGGGCTGCTCTCCCATTGTCTCCCAGCCTGTGTTAGTGCTTGCGATCACTCCAGCTCACTTGCAGGACCTCGCACTTGGCCTTGTTGAAGTGCAGGAGAGTCCCTCTGGACGGCTGTGTTGACTGTCTTCCTTAAACAGGCAGCTGTCTGCTATCTGGTACCTTGTGGTTTGTATGTTCAGTCGCTTCTGTGGTTTTTAGGATATGCATTTAAGCAGTCTGGCTAAGGGAGCTACAGTGCTCATTGCTTTCTCTGTATAGAACAGGTGAGGTTTTGGAGTATCAGAATATGTGAAGTCTCTCGTTCTTTGTATCTCAGTCATAAGGGTATTGGTTTTGATGTCGTGTGACCAGTGTTTTTGCATAGTTGATAACGTAAAATATTGCTGTGTGTCATTGAAAAGCACAAGACATGTTTAACCTGGTAACACTTTCCTACTAGGCTAAGCAACAGTTGAACCTGCGCACACATATGGCTGATGAAAACAAAAATGAATATGCTGCACAACTACAGAATTTTAATGGAGAACAGCACAAACACTACTACATTGTCATTCCTCAGATTTACAAGGTAAAATAAGTAACTGATAAAGTATGTCTGATCCTTTTCTAAAGAAGAAGTAGACTTTAAAATTAAAAACCCCTATTTTGGATATTAGTGGATCATTTTATCAAGAAACTACCATAATCTTGAGACCTTGTGTTTTTTCATGAGACTACTTATGATACTAATGCTTAGATTTCTAACGAAAATGCTTGGTTGCATTTTCTGTAAGATTTTATACTTCACAGACTCTTTGTTTAAGTATTTCTGAAAGGGTCTGGCAAAATAAACATTTGAGACATGTGGCTGACAGCAGAGATTTAAAACCATCATTCTGGTAAGGGTTGATCACTAGTTCTGAGGATCCTTGTGTGTGTGTGTGAATTCTCTGCCTCTGGAGAGGTGAAGGGAAGCACGGAGCTAATGGTGGCTGTGCTTTAATGATCTCGTGCACGGGTGAGAAATGGCTGCATTGGAAGCAGAAGTTCCAGCACCCTCCCAGCCCCCAGTTAGTCCTTGCTCCATCAGTGTTACCAGCAATCCACAGATCTCTCTAAACCAATTAAAAAAGTTAAAGATCAATGCTTTGCATCTAAAGTGGGGATTTTTTACATTCTTTCAAAAACAGGGACTTTGCAAAACTGGAAAACCAGTTTAAAGTAGTTCGGGGCGTCAGGTGAGGAGAGTTCAGAAGTGTGTTGGCACATACCTTCAGCCATTTGGGAAATATGGATGGGAACTGATACTGAGACAGGGAGTGAGGAAATGGAAGGTGAAACACTGGCTTTATTTGAAGGTATACCAACTTGAGTATGCTTGATATTTTCCAGAAGCACAAGTCAGTTCATTTTTTTTTTTTTAATTCTTACTAGAAGGTCTAGGATTCACAGGAGAAAATTGCCTTGGCTTATTAAATTATTGTCTAATATTTTAACTGTTAAGCAGCACTACAGTAGGCCTGACTTGACACACTGATCCAAGAACTGCAGTCAGCTCCCAGGAGAAACAGGTTGATCATCTTTGTAGCTTGGACCAGACTTTGGTTTACTGCCTTTATTTCTCCAGGGTTAAAATCCATTATCGCTGTAAGATATTACTCACATTTTTTGAACTCTACAATAAGAGCAGAAAGGCCTAGTCCTGCTTTCTCTGGGGACTACACTTTTATTACTTCACTGCAAGTATTTAGTAACATTCTGTGGGAAAACCGTGGAGAGGGGTTTAGCACGTCCAAGTGGTTGTTTTGTTTTGGAGAGATGAAATTGAATACTGTTTGAGACATCTGCCTCAGTGTAGATACAGGAAAGATCCTACTTCTTACCCAGTTTTTGACAATCTGTTGGTATATGTGTTACTGATTTTTGGTTTTGTTTGGGGTTTTTTCCACATTGAGGTGAAAGGTCCAGGGCTATTATCTTAATAGTATTTCTCGTTAATTTATTCTGTTTTGTTCTGTTCCTTTAAACTTTTTTTGCAAATCTTACGTAATGGTATTCTTCTCATTATTTTCTTGCACACTTCTAAAGGAAGTGGTTTGTATTTCAAATCAGAGAGTCTAAACTGCAGATAATTTTAATTTTTTTATTTTTCCTACTTTTAAATAATTGGTATTTCTTGGAAGGTATAAAAATACAAGCAAGGTGAAGATACTTATCATCAGAGAGGAATTACTTGGAACTAGAAGGAGAGAATGAGGAGATGTAGAAATCAGTAAAATTTCTTCATGTGGTTTTCATTTTTGCATGAAACAAATACTTTAAACAGTTGCCTGTAAACACTGTACATGTGCTTTATAAAAGAAAAAGGAAAAGAAAGTCCAGTCCTTTACATGATTTTTAGAAATCAAAGAGCATAAACTCTTCATAACTATTGTTCTGGGCATCTTAAGTCTATGTCTGAAAGGACTTTTAAGTTCTGTTTTGTTAAACGAATAAAAATACTGAGAAAGCACAAAAATTCTGTGCCACGCTGTGGTGACCACAGTAACTGCATATGTCAGGATTGAGGAGGAAAAAAATCTGCAAATGAAAGCTTTATTTTATCTTCCTTTGCACTTGCAGCAACTTCAAGAAATGGATGAAAGAAGGACTATCAAACTTAGTGAATGTTACAAAGGCTTTGCTGACTCTGAGCGCAAGGTTATTCCAATTATCTCAAAATGCTTAGAAGGGATGATCCTTGCAGCAAAATCAGTTGATGAACATAGAGTAAGTAGAACTGAGTAACTTTTTAAATGTGTGAGCAATTTAACTGCTACAGAAGCTGTGGAGAGGGGAAAGACTGACTTACCCTGTACATATATCTTTCTGTGGTCAAATACGTACTTCAAAAGTGTTATGACTTCGATTTCAGCAGAAAGGGATCACTTCTGCACTCTTCCTACTTCATTGATTTAGTTGATCTGAATATCTTTGACATGTTCTCATTGGGTGTGATTTTGGACACATTATTTTGGTTATCTAAATAATGGAATACCAGTGTGGTCGGTATTTTCCCCTATATGTGGCATTAAAAAGGGTGTTCAGTTAACAAAGTATCATTCTGTGTCCTGTTTGATTGCAGCAGGTTCTTTCCTATTTTATTTTACTACATCTAGTTTCTTAGTTCTGTCTTCATTTCAGTGCCAATGTTGAAAGATTAAAAGGTGGAAAATAGTTTGGCCCTGTTTTAAATTTGTGATAACCCTCGGGAAGTATTTGCTGGAATATTCTGAATAGCAGAGCATGCTTTGCTATGCACTCATGAACACTGCTGGGATAAAAGAATGTTGTTATCTTAACTGCTCTGTCCAAAAGTGACAGCTAAGTTTTGAGCTTGCTCTTACTTTCCCGTCTGTGCATTTCTGCAATTAAATTTGTCTCCCTGTTTTTTCTCTCTGGTTCTTGATGGCTTTGCTTTTTAAACTCCTTAATGTCCTATGTTTAGGACTCTCAACTAGTGATAGACTGCTTCAAATCTGGTTTTGAACCTCCTGGAGATTTTCCATTTGAAGACTACAGTCAGAATATTTACAGAACTATCTCTGATGGAACCATCAGTACACCAAAGCAAGAGGGAATGAGAATTGATACAAAAACTACAGTCGGCAAGGCTAAAGGAAAGCTGTGGCTATTTGGAAAGAAACCAAAGGTAACAATTAAGAAATTACTATTTGGAAAATTGAAATTTGACTATTTAGAGTGCATGGAAGCTGCAATTTATGTACTTTAAAAAAATCTTCCCCTTGCCTGCCAATGTCTTTTAAAGTATGTGTAAGGAGATCTGAAGGTTTGGGTAGGGTTGAGTACTTACCGTGTTAAAAATCAAGTTGTCACTGGGGATGTTTTTCAGTTTTTCTGCTTAGTGTTTTGTGTCTGGGAGCATTTTTAATAGTTATTTGATAAAAGTAGCTTCTCATTACTGGGATGTTTCTAAGATTCTGTAAAGACTTTCTGCAGTTGCATAGGAAAGGTGTTAATTGTGAATAAGGGCAGGGAGAGTATGCTTTGGAATTGCGCAGACTTCAGATCTGTCTGTTATAACACAAAAAGCAACCCACTTCTAAATGTCAGATTTATGTACAGAAGTGTTATACAGATTTTTATTATACCTGCTGCTAGTTTTGAAAACTCCTGAGGTTTCTCTGAAAACATTAAAGTTTAAAATATGTCATTGGTAAAACATACTGTGGAAGCTCCATAAAGGTAAATGTCCTAGAAGAAATATGACTATGAAATAGGTAAAAATATTCCTATGCTCAAGAAAAAATTGAAAGCATAGAAAATACTCCTTTGTTTTCTTACGAATTACAGTTAACACTTCCTGTGCAAGATGCCTTCATGGATCAGCAAAAGATTGTCAATACATGCATAACTATATAACAAATAATGGAGCATATACATATTTAAATATCTTTATTTAGTATTGGAGTGTATCAGTGTGCTGTTTTAACGCTTCCCACAAATTTCTAAGAGGTTACTTTAATGCTCCAAGCCAGTTTCTGTCATTTATTGCAGGAAACTATTCTTAGAGCTACTTAATGGTAGGGCTTACTTTCCACTTGATAGTATTCTGAGAAAGTAGGTCTTCACAGAAAGGAAGGATACAGCTGATTCTTTATTCTATCCTCAGTATATTATGTAACTCCAGCTGTGTGTTAAAACTGATTGTTTACTTTTCATGCAATATAATTAATGATTCATAACAGTTCACATGCATTAATACATGGGCACATATATTGCATTTGTCTGCAAAGGTGGGTGTGATTCGGCCTGTTCTAAAATTAGATCACAATTGCCAGTTCGACCACAAGACATCTTTCTGAGGGTCTGGAGAGTCTGCAAATGTACACTGCTTTCAGTCTGGCCCTTGGCATTTACTGTAGTTACAGGAAATCCCTTAGTGTGATGACAGCTGAAACAAGCTGACAAGACTTGCCCTACTCTTTCTTGTCCCCAGTGCACTCACTGTGTGTGCAGCATTCAGGGAGTCAGCCTTAATGTTTTCTCTGTGGAGTCACGGGTGTGACATCTGTGTGTATGTACTACAAGCATCTCTTCCCTAAGGACCTGGGTGAAATGAAAGATTTTTGTCCCTGTTTTTCACCTGGTTTTGGGGAGGATGGAGGAGCACTCTACAAAAACAGCAGCTGGGAGCAAAACACTTACTGGAAGATACATATTTAATTCCAAATACTATTCACAGGTTCTAAAATATATTCTTAAATTATCTATTATAAAATTAGCTGGTTTACTACAGCTGGGGCGTTCATGGTGGCCTTTGGGCCTTCATTTGGCTGAAACTATGGCTGGTCTTGACTTCCAGGTATTCCTTCACCTATTTTTAATGTTGTCAAAGACATAAAAGCCTTTTGTAAGGGGAATGAGTTGTGCAGCAGTGGAAATAGTAGAGGAAAATTGAACTGGGAAAGAATAGCAGAGGTATGAGAGACAAAAAATGAGAGAAGCAATTTGAAAAAAGGGGAGGAAGTTCTTGGGATGATATTAAGAATGCAATATAGCCATTGAGTTAGTCCAGCTTGACTACAGAGGTTGAGAATACTTTTTGTTTTAGTCATTCTTCATAGATGTACCAAATATTTCTGGTTTGGCTAACCTGGTAGGGTACCTCAATATGTAGGAGGAAGTAGTGAGCAGGAATGCTTGAGCTTCCAGAATGGCAGTACCTAAATAGGCAATAGCAGAGCTCTCTTTTCTTAAAAGAGACAGGGAGCTTTGGGGTCTTGTTAGGACCTTGTGGCAGTGTTGAGTCTAAAGCTTCCTTCCCTCTCTGCAGCAACCTGTAACTCTGAAGATTAATTCATGACAGAAACCTTTAAAACCCAATACAGTTATAGTATAAATGTGTCTGGAATGTTACAACCTGTTTCTGTGTTGGATGGAAATTTTATTTTTGTAAGACAGAATTTTCATTTTAAAATCACTTTGAACATTTGGCTTATTTATTGCTTTCTTTATTTCCACATTAGCCACAATCCCCACCCCTAACCCCTACTAGTTTATACACATCCAGTACTCCTAATGGGTCCCAGTATCCCATATTCTCCATTGAACCAGTGCATTATTGCATGAGTGACATAAAAACAGGGAAGCCCAGAATTCCTTCTTTCAGAAGCCTCAAAAGAGGGGTAAGTTTGATAACAAGTTGAAATGCATGATGGGCTATGAGCAGTGTGTTTGTGATGTGGCTTTTCTCATGCTCTTCACCCTCATTATAAGGCTTACTTGGTTAAAAGTAACACTTCAGCTATAAGGTTGCTTCTAGGATATTTTATTTCATACTCTACAGAAGTTACCAACAGATTAAAAATAAAAAAAAATAGAAATATTCGTTATCACATTTGAAATGCTAGTGCCTAAAAGAAAGGTGTTATAAAGAGGGTGCTCAGCATGTGTTTGGTACCTTTCCTCATTGTTGTTCACATTCACAAATGTTTTCCTACCATAATGTAACATATTTTTGCAGTAATTTATCATTGGATATACAGTTACCACAAAAATCATCTGATGGATCAGATATCTTATTTGCTGACTTTGAACTGAAAATAGGAAAAGTTGATTATGAGACACTGAACTAAGAAGGGAGAATTTAATTTCTTTTGTACATCAAATGCTCTAGCTTATGGTGATATCAGATTTTGAAATACTGATTTTTTTAACATTGCAATTTTAATGTGTTTTCTGATTAATTAGTTGCTCTTGTTTGTCCTAGGTTTTTTCTGGGTAAAATTATTGAAAAAATTACTACCAAATGCCACTGAGACTTACCAATTAATTTACTAATATAGTGGCATATTCTGCAAATAGAATTTATCTGGAAACCAGTAGGAAGGGAATACAAAGTGGTTTCCTAGCAACATTTATGGTGCTAGTGATAAATGTACTGGCACT
This sequence comes from Melanocharis versteri, assembly GCA_013397845.1. Classification (NCBI taxonomy): domain Eukaryota; kingdom Metazoa; phylum Chordata; class Aves; order Passeriformes; family Melanocharitidae; genus Melanocharis; species Melanocharis versteri. The sequence continues at coordinate 309,959 of VZTG01001104.1, forward strand.
TTCCTGTTATGACAGAAAAGCGTAGACTGCTCGGTTTATGTATGTTTAGTGATATTTATTGATCCAAATAAAAAGGTAATTGGATGCATTTGGTTACATATAATTAATAATTTTTTGGTATTTCAAGACAATATCGACTTGCTCTCTCATATACATCAAGAATGGTTGACTGTTGTTGACATAATGCGGAGATCAAGGTACAACAATGTTCTCTTGCAGTAAAGTTACAATTTAGAGGCTCCCTTGTTGTCATTCTGAAGCAGAATGAGTTACAGTTAAAACTTTTTAAAGTCATGTTGTGGCATCTAATTTCAGGCCCCCAGATACCTTTGAAATAGCCTTTCTAGCACTGCCATTTTTTAGAAAAATCTTGTGTTCTCTGAGTCTATATGAAGGACAGCTTCTCCTTTCTCTTCTGAGTGATTAGATCATGATTTGGTCTGGTCATGAAGGTCATGCCTCTTCTTTAGTACTCAGTGAGGAACTCCCTGGATTGGGTAGTTGTTGGAATGGCACAGGCCTTGATTACACCTCAATTTTGTTGATCACTGAATGTATTGACTCCTGGCTTACAAATCATCACCTTGTAGTATCAGTAGTTCTAGAACCTCTTTCTGAAGCAAAAGATCATCTCCTAACAACTACAGAATGCTAATGGAAAATGAAACCATATCTTTATTTGATTTTTTAAATACATTTGTTGTGTTGTAAAGTTGAACTAATTTAATGCATTCTTTAAATAATTTAAATTTAATAGTTCTTTAACATTAGGAAGCATCACTAGTATCCTACAGGTCTAGATTCACTCAAACGTGCCATAATATTAAAGGCTTAATCTCTCTAAAATCTTCACGATGAACATTTAATTTTATATATTTTGAATTTCCTTGCAAGCATTTTAACAGACACCACATTATTGCACATTTTAAAAGTTTTTTCAACTTAAATGTATACTGGAGTACTAATAGATTTTTTTTTTTTAATCTCATTGATCAATCTTACCTTTATAACATACCTTGATTAAATGCTTAATCGTTACTAATATATGATGCTGTTTCCCACGCGTTTTGTCCCTGGAAATTGATGTCCAGGTGGTACTGACATGCAGAACTACTAAACCAGATAATCACAGAAAGGTTTGGTTTGGAAGGGACCTCAAAGATCGTCTCGTTCCAACCCCCTGCCATGGGCAGGGACAGCTTCCACTAGAGCAGGCTGCTCAGAGCCCCACCCAGCCTGGCTTGGAACCTGCCAGGGATGGGGCATCCACAGCTGCTCTGGGCAACCTGCTCCAGTGCCTCACCACCCTCTGAATATGGAATTTCTTCCTAACATCTAATTGAAATCTATCTTCCTTCAGTTTAAAAATGTTCCCCCTTGTCCTGTCACTATCTGCCCATGTACAATGGCATTCAGTTTGCTTCTGCTGAGCTTTATCCGTGCCGTGGCATACGTCAGCCAGGGCAGCACGCTGGTCATTTTGTTCAACGTGCCCTCTACAAGATCTCACTCAAGGCACTGGAGATCACAAACCCAGCCTCCCTCCACTCTGCTTCACGCAGTACATCTTCCTGTCACGATGCAGAACAAGAGCAGCAAACAGTAGCTGTAGAGTAGGTTATTGGAAGAAGGGGTAAGTGAGTGTAACTGGCTGTGTTAGTGCTGCTGTTACCTGCTGCTGCTTCTCCTTTGAAGTGTTAACAACTCCAGACACCGTTAGTGCTTATGTCTTAGGTCTGTGCTCGATGCCACTTGGTACATAAAATATCTGCATTGTCAGCAGTGATCTGTAAACCTTAACAGTGTTTTCTTGGAAGATCCTTTCCAAAGGGAACAGGAAGTTTATTTCTGTCATTTTGCACCTCTGGACTTTGAGATTCCTACCAAAGTATCATTTGTGAAGGTGCTTTACCTTCCCTCATTACTAGAAGTTCTAATTTTGTGTGCGCGCCCCAAGCAACAGCCTTAACAATTGCTCAGGGTCAAAAGTGAAGTTGAGATATCTGTCTTCTAGGTTGCTTGGTGTTTCTCTGGAAAGGGTTGTCCAAATCATTAAAAGCACGGTAGATCTTCAAAATGCTGTGAACATTAAACCCAAGATTCCACTCCTGGCAACCATGTTTTATTTGCTTCTTCTAAGGATAAAGTCTTTACTCTTTAAATGTCTTTATTTTTAGCTGGACTAAACCAATTTTAGATAACAGCAATGACCCAAATGCTGTTTTCAGAAAATAAAATTAATTACTTCTAGACTTGAAAAGTATCTCTGTTTATTTTAGATCTACTGTGATAATAAAATAAATACATCGTAAAAACTACATTTGTAAGAGTGATCGTAGTGGATTTTGAGCTATGATTAACATATTTTTTGTATATGGCTGATCAGTCCATCATCATCAAATTCTGCTATTTTGTGCAATGTTGGCTGTGTGTGTGTTTCTTTTCCTACAACAGAAGTCTCTTTAGCCCTTTATTCAGAACACTAAATTCAAAAGTAGTTTAATGAAGTTGTGTGTTAGAATTTTGCAAGTTAAAGTACCCATTATCACCTAGTATTTTTTTAATCAGTAATTCTTTAAACAATTCTTTTCTTGTGCTTATAGAAAAATGTATTTTTTATAAATGAAAACGTCAATCCTTAAGTAATGTTTTAAAAATGCATTTTTAGGCATTAGTCACTTTTGTAACTGGTCATTGCATGTAAATAATTTCCCGTTTCTTTCTGTTTTCAAATGAACTGTGCAGTGGTCGGTGAAGATGGTAAGCCTGTGTGCTGATCTGTCTGCTGTACTCCTGCTAAGATAGCATGAAAATAATCTTTTTAAAGTGTTTCCATATCATAACTGCTTTAAGTCAGGTGCTGAAATACATCCTCAGATTTTCCACTCATATGCACAGTCTTTTAATCATCCATGCTTAATGTAAGGCAATTAGATTTGTGATCTGGCTGCAACTAAATCTGCAATTTTGGAATTTTAGAGTTGACCAGTATTCACAAGTTGGTCATGATGGAAATACTTGGTGATTTTTCTTTGTCAGGAAAATTGTTAAAGCAGCATAAAATATGTATATGGAAAGATTATAAAATTTGTGTAAAGAAGAAATACTGAATACTGCACTCCTTTGAATTTGGAAGAAAAATTTGCAGGGGAGAACCTTTATGCTTATATAGGAAGCTGTTAGATTAAATAAAACCACGCCTTAATCAATATTGTTTTGCAGAGTAAATCAGTAAAAGTTCACAAAAAGGCCTCTGTTCTCCTGATTGATCTTTAAGGATACTCTGGTTTAAACTGACCTGTAAGGAAGAATGATAGAGAGGACGTGATTTGTATTTTTGTTTCTTTGTAGTGTATTCCACTTAACAAGAGTTTTCTTGGAAGACTCTTTCTGAAGGGAACAGGAAGTTTATTTCTGTCATTTTGCATCTCTGGACTTTGAGACTATACACAGTGTGTATTCTTCTTCCTCCAGACAGAAACACTTGTTTTATTTTGGCAACATCATATATTGATTTTCATTCTTTTATGATATCTTGTATTCCCTTCTTAAAAAGCAATGAGATTGATTTTACAAATGCAAAAGAAGTTGAAGGGGGTGAGAAGATCTTAAAGGGGGAGGCATTTATTGGAAACTTGGCACCTGAGCCTGAGGCTTGTGTCAGAATCTCAACAGTCAAGTTTCTGTAAACTTTCTTCCTGACAAAAGAAATGCTGGCCAGTTTGGTTTGCTTCCATGGAGGGTTAATGGAATGGCAAGTGGGTTTCTTGGGTTAAAACCAACTTCTTTAGGCAACTGGGATCACAAAAAACCCACAACACTGTCAGTGTCACCCTGAGGGGAAGTTTTCACAACAAACTTGCAAGATACATAAAAATCTCTTCCCATGCATTTTATACCCAGGCCCTTCTATCCTGCTTGGCACAAGTTTGCAGTCAAGTTTGCAGGTTTGGGTTCATACAATAGGTGGTCTTAAATTGGCTGGTTTGGGATTTTTTTAAAGGTTTTGGGACGTAAGAGGTTCTTCCCCCCCTGAAGTTTTTTGGTTGGTTGGTTTTTTTGTTTGTTTGTTTGTTGTTGTTTTGTTGGTTTTTTTGTCAGAAAGGTGACTTGGAAGTCATTTGAGCAAGTTTTGAGTCAGATAAACAAATTTAAGTAAAAATTTTGATCTTAAAAAGGCTTTTTCTATACTCCATGAACTAGTTTTACTTGAGGCAAAATCCATCAGAACTTTTAAAGTTTTAGTATATTTTCTAGGATTGCTGAAGTTCTGGAAGAGAATTATAATACTGCTTTGGAATGAAGATCCAAAATACAGTATTTTTCTTCTGATAGCGTCTAAATGACCACAGAACACACTCTAGAGAAAGAAACAATTTCTTTATATATATATATA
>VZTG01001105.1:0-13773 GCA_013397845.1 Melanocharis versteri
TTTTTTTTCCCATAATACATACCAAATTTTGTCCTAGTTCTCTGGGGTGCTGAGAAGCTTCAATGATATTTGTGCCAGGTTTCTAACAAGTGCTGGATTCTGGGTGATTGAGGGGAACTCCAATGTAGGAAACTCGCGGTGTAGGGCAGGAGAGAATACAGGCAGGTGCTGTACCAATCAAGCACATCAAGATGAACATTTATTGTCCTGGCCAATTCCATTCAAAAGCGTGGTCCAGGTGTCTGAAACTCTTCCCATTTCTGTGACAGTGGTGTGACCAGCACCTTTTGGGAGCCACAACCAACCTGTCCTGCAAAAGTTGGTGCTGTCAGTCTACCCCACTGCTCTGGAGAGCACAGGGCATCTCACTTGCTGTTTTGGAGGCTCCCTCCTACAGCTGCATGAGTGGCTGGTCTATACATTCTGTTCTCAAAAGCCCTCCTCTGCGCTGGCACAAACCATCCTCACATTCTTTTTCCCGGTGGTTTGTACCTGTGGGAAAAGTTTTAGGTGCCTGTGTGCACAACAGCAAGGTTTGAGTCCTTACCTGGGTGTCCTCATCCACTCACAAAAGTACCTGTTTACAACTTGTCTGGCTTCATCTGGCTTATTTTGAAGTTCACATTCAGTAAATATTCAGTGCAGAGTTAATACCCAGTGGGGCTGTGCTGGCTCTCAGGGAAAGAAATGCACCATTTGTACAGGTGTGATCCACAGGACAAGTGATAACTGGAATGGTCACCATCCTGTGATTTACAGCTCCATGGGCTTCCATGACTCAGCCATCTGAATGTGATGAGAAAATCATAGGAGAACAGCCAACGTAAAATAAAAGAGCACGAAGTGTTGTAGTCTACATCCAGTACGTTTTAAGAAAAGGCTCCATCAAAATTCAGAGATTATCTGGCATTAAATGGAACCTGCAGTTTTAGAAAGGCTGTATTTTAGGAAATCAGCCTCAAACTGATGTCCAGACAGGCTCTACTTAGTGAGCTGAATGTATTGTGCTGCCAGTGGCATGGGAAGATCTCAGGTACCTGGGGCTTCTGAAGCACCTTTTACCATCAGTGAGGTATTTTCCCCTTACACCTGAGCTGTTTTCTTTGTGCTGAGCTATTTTACACTACGATTAATTTTTTTATTGTTCTTTACATGTGACACTCTGGATTGGCTGATCTTTTTTGCATGCAGATGACTAGGCAGAAGCTGTAGAGAGCAGGTCTTTTAAAAGAAAAATACAGAGAGTTCTACTCAGTGTGTTTAATATTCATTAGTAATTTACTTCTTTATAGAAAGAGTGCCCTTTTTATTCCTATTTGCTTCCTGTTTTCTCTGTTCAGAGCACTTTCAGGTTTTTTCTGAGGTTTCTTGTAGGACTAAAGCTCATGACCTACTCTGTATAATAATTCAGATTAAGTTCTCATCAGTCTCCCTCTTTAGTTAAAATATTTTTTTCTGTCATTCACTGGCAAATTACCAATCTCAAAGTTGAATCCTTGCCATAAAGTGACAGTAAGGTTGAGGTAATTGTCATCTGTCTCTAGATAGCTTGGTTGCTTAGAAATCTAACCTGTAGTCTCCTTGATTTGACAGAAAAAACAACTCAATAAAGCACACAGAGTGCTAAGAACATTATACAGAGCACAGGTGTCAAATAAATTGTAAGGTCAAAGTCTTCTTGGAAATCAGAGTGCTCAATAGCTCTGAAAATGATGCAAAAACTATCAAGAGCTTTTTTGATAAAAAATATATTGGGAAAAATAAAGAGTGAAATACTTGCACAAAAATTGCTACATCAATGAGTGAACTCTTATATTCTGGTCTTGGCACATGCCAGGCTGGAGGACAAAACTCAGAAAACAATGATATTTCTTGTTTATTTGGTATGTGCAAGTAGTTTTTGATTATTCATTCTTGGTTCATTGTTTGTTTGTTTGCTTTTTTTATGAGCATTAAAATGACAGCATTTTGAACTAGGGAATTGGTGTCATTCATTTAAAATACCTGAAATAAATAACCAGAGATTGAGGGATTTCTTGTGGTGCTGAACAAAAAGAAACCATCCATTAAAACGTCTTTTAAAAAACACCATTTCTTGATGAAAACCTCTTCATCTGGGTAATTGCCACTCTTGTGTGTTCATCCTCTGATATTCATCTTCATTAAAATGCAGGAGTGTGCTTCAGCGAGGTTCAGCAGCCCATAAACACCAAACCTCTCCTTGCACTAATGGATCTAAGTTTAAAAAGCAAGACGCTGCAATCCAGCTGGCTTGACGAGGGCTGGGTGGTTTTATGGGCTTGGGACTGTCTGAACAAGGTGTGTGCACACAGGAGATGCACAGGCAGCTCACTCTGGTGTGCAGGCTCAGCACCCTGCTTCCTTCTCGCTGCTGCCAGTGGTTCTGCCTGATCCTTGGGGGAGAACTGGGCAGAAATTCTGCTGTGGATGAAAATCGCGGCAGTTTCCTCCCATTTGCGGTCGCCGGGCGCTCTGGAAATTTGCAAAAAAATGCTTATTTTCACAGCTGGCAGCGCTAATTTTCTGACTAGGTTCTGTTTCTAAATCGTGTCAGCCGGTGTGTGTGTAACAGACCAGATGAAGGGGGCACCTGGCCCACCTGCTGGAGCTGTCCCCCCAGCTCACATCCTCTCAGTCTGCCTCCCCGAGGCTGCCAGCAATGCTGCTTCATCAACTTGGTGCTTGAAAGGAGAGGAAAAAACAACAACAAAAAGAAGAACCCCAGCAAAGCTTACCTTGAAGCTTACTGTGTTAGGTTTTCTGGTGGCCGCTCAGCACAAGGCTGGAGCCACGCAGCTACAGGGGGTCCAACAGAAATGCTGGTGTTCCTTTGAAGCAGGAGGTGTGTCCTCTCCAGTGGGCAGCCAAAATGTTCAAAATACACCCAACGTGCTTCCGATGGAGACAGACAGCATCAGAGCTGCAGCCCTGGAACCCCGCGGCCAGCAGAAATGTGGCTGCAAAATCTCTGCTCCGCACGGCTGCACGGACAAATATCTTCTTTTTGGCAACGTTTGTTCTCTTAATTCACTCAGCCAGAACACCACAGCAGGAAGGGAAACACTTTCTGCTTTTTCTTTGTCACTTAACAATATTGTTTTGTTCGTCTCTCTGACTTCACGCTGTGGTGGGTCCAGCCTAAACAGCCTGTGTGCAGGAACTACGAGTGCTTGTTTAGTCACCGCTCTCATTTTTAATCAAACTTGAATGGAAAACCTCGTTGTTCTAAGATGTAATTACTCAGCTTGAGGCTATTCCAGGGAAACTTTCACACATAAAGGTAAACCAGCTGGGGAAAAAAGGAATAAACAGATTCCAAAGGTGGTGTCTACTAAGAGTGCTGCTGGAAAAAGGTGGATGATTTTGAATGCATTGCAGTGCCATTACCTAAACCTCATGGTTATTTATGAGAGTTGAGGTGGTCGCTGGGGGGGATCTGCCTTTGCTCTGAGCACAAGCAGCTGCTGTAAATGATGGCAGCAGCACCGAGCTGTGACAGACCCTCTCAGGGGCCAGGTGGGCCTCTGCCAAGGTAAAAACCCGAGTCTTTCCAAGAAAAGTGCTTATTAATGTGGAGGGAAGAGTTCAGCTGTGGCTGGTTTGGCTAGGTTTTGACATACCTGGCAGTTTAACAATTAGGTTTTGGTGAAAGGAACTTATCAATATATTTACCTTAAGGGTGTGCATGTTTGTTTTCTGTGACTCTATGCAGGAAATTATTTCAACAGAGAGCTGGGCTTCGTGCACGGCATGCCTGAAAGAAAATGCAGCCACGGTGCCCCCATCAGTCTTCCCAAAGCCAGCAAGAGGAATGGTCACAGCAGCAGGATCCCCCACCACTCTCTCCAACATGAATTTGCCTTCGGCTTGCTTTTATCCTCCCGTTGGAAGAATGAGCCTCAGGAGGGACTGGCTGAATTTTAACCCTGTCCCAGAGTGCTACGACTGCAAACAGCAGCACTGACTCCAGCAATACCCTGTATTATCACTGAAAGTCACGGCACAGGAAAAACCCAGCTGCTAAAAGGGGTGGCAGCAGTAAATAAATAAATTATTTATTAGGGATTATTTGGACAGGAATGGACCCGTTGCTTGCACTTTGCAGACCCCAGATCAGCTTTCCTATTTCAGTCACAGTGCCCTTGCCATACACTCAGCCAACTTTCATTTCATTTATTTCAGTTTCTGCTTTAGACCATTGTCACCCTTTACTTTAATTTTTCTTGGTCTTCTGTATTTTTGAGAGGAGAGGAGCCAAAGCAGAAAACAGTTTTCAAACTGCAGATCCCACATGAACTACTACAGTGTAAAACTTATTCCATACTCTATTCCTGTCCAAATAACCCCTAATAAATAATTTATTTTTTAACTCCACAGGAGCATTGCTCTGTGTTTTCCTGGGACTGGCTGTTACAGTGCTCATCTCCATGGCTATGTGTGTAGCGCTGTGTGTTTCCTTTCCCACATATATCCCTCTTACTGTGCCTATATTGAATTTCCTTACCTTCAACCATGACTCCTTCCACAGTTACACTGGTCCTCAGCTTGCTATTCTGATGGTTTAGTGACATCTGTAGAATTTTTCACCAATTTTCAATGACTGAAAAAAGACTGGAGGCTGTGCCCAACACGTGAATGAGCCTGCCATGATTTATCTCCTTTTCCAAACAGCTTTGTGCAAAGTCTGAGCAGTAGGATTGAAGCTGTGGTTCTGAGCTGACCATCTGGGCTGCCCTGCATATTCCTACCTATATCTCTGAAAAAGAAGAGTGGACCTGTTGCCTTCTGCTATGAAGGCATGGCGACCTGGTTCAAAACCGTCAGCACGGCAGCACGGCCTCCCCCGCGCTACTCGGTCCAGGACACACAGACACCAATGTGGCGGATGGTCAAATGGCCTTTATTATCTTATCTTATGGGGTTATATAGTCCAGGGGCTTCTCTAGTCGGGAACGGGGGATTGTGGGTTAGGCAGAGTTAGCAAGGAGTGGAAAACTACTGGGGTTAGTAAGACTACATTCCTAGGGTGATGCTTATCAGTGGGATGAAGGGGGGAGGGAGATTCTATGCTGTCCCTGGTTTCCGNAGATATATTGAGAGATTGGCTTTCAAGTTACCAATCCAGCAACTGACAACAGATTCAGCAAGGCCAGGCATGACATCAATTAATATTTCAGTAGAGTGTTCTCATACTGCTTCACTGTAAGGGAGAAATTGCCTTTCAAGTTCACAAATTAATACAGAAAATGAATCTGCTGCTGAGGTAAAGAAATTGTCATGGAATCTTGAGAAGGTAATAACGAAAAGAATGCTCCTGGATGGATTTATTGTATTTCACATTGCAGCAGCAGAGATAACCTCGAGCAATTTGTGAAGTCTGGTCATGAATTTAAAGCCAATGTGCATTAGAGAAATACCTTACTGCCGAGTGTGTAACGTCTTTACAGAGAGAATTGTATGGAGGGGAATCATTAGTGCTCTACTTTTCTGAAGTCTTTGTCATGCTTAATGTTTTTTGTACATGTTCTTATAACTCCTGAGAGCCTTGTTTGCTCGTCGTTTTGCAAGGGCGGCTCAGATCCACCGGTTTGGGTTCATTTTCTCTGTCACAGCCTGGACCACGCACAACAAACCCCTGTCAGTGCCGTCCTTACAAAGCGTTTCCCTCTCGCTGTCTGATGGCCAGCTCCGAGCCAGGGACACTGAAATATTGTCTGCCTTTAAAAGGGAGCACTGAAGCGAGGTTTCTCTCTCTCCAGCCCCACTGCTCCTCTGAAGCGAGTGGAGGGCAGGGCTCAGCACCCCAGTGCCCAGATTTAACGAGTCACACTTCTGCAGCTCTCTGCAGCTTGGAGTACGTGGACACGAACACACCCTGAGGTCTGCAGGCTTCCAAGTGAAAGAAACACCACTTCTCTTAGGGTTGCCTATAGTTAAGTGTAGAAAGGAAAGTGTGTGTGCCTGCGAGGTTTTTGGTTTTCCTGATCTAGTTGGTTCTGACCACTTTCTCAATAATGTTTATATTCATGTTCTGCGAAGAGTTCACATCTGCTCAGAACATTTGGGGGGTTTAGAGGGAAAAAAAGCCCAAAACAACTGGGGAATTCCCTCTCCAGCCCGACAGATGCCAAAATGCTCACTGACAGAGGTAGTCTTGGGTCCCTGGGAAAGGGATCATCTCCTGAACCAGAGCAGAAGCCCTCAGAACTGCAGGGCTCCATCCCAGAGCTGTGTGTTCAAGAGGGAAGGTAGGAATTAATTTAAAAAAAAAAAATTGAAGTGTCTGTGTCTGGAATTCAATGCAATTTTTTTTTCTGCCAGAAATACAAGCACTTGAGTGCTTTCATAATAATGAGAATAGTCCTGAAGGCACCTGTCAACTCCCCAAAAAGAACCAACCCTGAAAATAAAATCAGGAGAACTTCAGACATAATAGAAAAATCCACAGAATATACTCAGTGCATTTAGGTGTTCACGAAAGGTGCCAGTGAGCGAAACAGAGTGAAACAGAATGAAACAGAGTTCTTTGATGCACTCTGGGCTTCTTTAAGCCATGTCAGATATTTCATTGTGACAATGGACCAATTTTTCCAACTGCCTGAAACAGGAGAGGAAAATAAAGCAGATGTTTCCTTAGTAGAATTAAGACCAGAAGATACACAAGCGGAGATCTAAATAATTTCTAATCTCATTTTTATGACACATTTGTGAGTTATTTTCATTGTGCACTTGCAATTAGAGAGCAGAACAGATGGAAGGGGTTTGGTTTAAAAAAAAATAAAATAAAGAAAATATTTATTTTCAAAGGCGATGGTGCCAAGGATTTATTTACTACATCTGAAAGGTGTTTCTCACTTCTGTCTGTAGCTGAAGTGTTGCTCCACTGGCATTAAATGGAAATGAGGACAGACCTAAGGGCATGGCTGTGCATGAATCTGCGTGTCCGTGCATCTATTCTGAACGAGTCACAGCACTCTCTGCACGCACTCTTTTGTTGTTTCCTGATGAAAACCTCTCCACAGTGTCAAATGTGACGAGAACTGTGGCAGCTGCACACCAGTGCCTTGGTTTGGAGGGAGCAGGCAGCATTCTGAAATCCCATGGCTTGCTGATACAAAATTGTGCTGTTGTCACTCTGGTGTTTCTCACATCGCGTATGGCAGGGTGAAGGAAATCCAGGTGGTTTTGAGAAAAAAGCCCCGGAGTCAGGAATACACCCTTTTCTGAGCACAGTGCTCTACTGAAATAAATGCCACTGAGTGCAGTAATTGAGAAAAATGCACCAGCTTGTGGTTTCCATGAAATCACATTCACTCCATTTTGGCCAAAGACCCCTGAGTGAGTCTGTATCCAAGGTCTTGGGTTCCTAAAGTTGGTCCTCATGCCTTTGAATGGAAGAGGACATAGTGTGATGTCACAAAAATCAGATATGCCTTTGCAAATGTGTATGAAGCATACAGATTAACTTTTTATATTACATATTACTGTGTACACTTGGAAATACTGTAATATTAGGAACCTGTTCTGGCGTTCCTGATTTTGCATTAATATTATTAAAAATACACTTACAGTTAGCCTCCAAAAGTCAAAAGAACTGCTTGCCAAGACCCCAGTTGCCTGGTCACAAAGCAGATTAATGGATTATGTATGAAGCTTTTTTATTTTTAAATCCTTAGTTTGGGTTGCACTGTTGTCTTTGCTTGGTTTTTTTTCCAAACCTTTCGCCTCTTACTGTGATGAAATCTAAGAAAAGTACCTAAGTTCATACTACGAGCAGACATTTAATGACACTTAAAAAGTTGAGGCATGGTTTCACCTCCCACTTCTGTTCCCTTTATGGCAGGAACACATTTTACGGATGAATGGCTCTGGAATATAGCTCTAGGTGATATTAAATAAATAGGTAGAGGGGCATAGCTTATCATAATTCATCATAAAGTTTTGCCTCTAAAGAAAGATACACAGTTGTTGAGCAAAAGGCATTTGGCTGTGAAATGGGCTGTAAAGTCCCTGAAATACTATTTGCCAGATGTAAAATTAAAATAGTTATTAGCTTCGTTCACTGCAGTGGCCAAGAACTATGCACACTGCAAACCCAGAGTCTGCAAAAATAAATTTCTGACACATGTCCAAGTCGTGTTTCAGTTTTGGGTGTGAAACGTGAGTGCTGCAAGCTGTGAAGGGTTCCTACGTCTACTGTAAGGAAATAAATGAGTTCTTCTACTTTCCAGATGCGGAAGGAAAGTTAAATTGCACCTGGCAAAATTTCACGTAAGTAAAGTAGCGCCTCTGCCCAGGCTCAAATACAGAAATACGCACACTTGGGTCTGAGGCCAGGCCAACAACAGCCGCTGGCACTGATGTGGAGGCTGTGCGTAGGCAAAATATTTTCAGTTCTGCATTTCGGTGAAATGTGTGGCCGGCTTGATGTCTCCACCACCACTCCCTGTGGGACAGGGCTTTGCATGGTGAGGAATCCTTGTGCTCACAGGCACTTCATGGACTCACATAAATTGAATGTTTTGCCTCATTCTCGTATTTCTGGAATGACCTACACGTGTGTACAGAAAGAATTTGTACCGCTGTTAAGGTAGCATAATTTAGCTTGCATTATGAATCGGATAGGGATGTTCAAAGACAAAATCAGAACCTAAATAAGTCACAGTTATTGCCACATACAGCACTCTGCAGCAGTGATTTGCAATGTCACTCCTAGACCTGTATTACGACTTCTCCAAAATTCCTTCTCACAAGTCTGTACTTTGCTATTTCAGCAACAGCTTCTTATGCACACTTTAAAAACAATTTCTCCAACATAAACTTACCAGCCTTTTTAAAGTAAAAATGCAATGCAAAAAAAAAAAAAAGGCACTTTCAAATAAATTCTTCATATTTTAATATAAATCTAAAATTAATTTCTAAATTCACGCATAAGATTCAGACAATTCTTCATTGCTTTGCAAGGAAGTGAAAAAAACAACCCCAAACACTTAATGCTTTATTAGCTTTGCTGTTTGAACTATGTGGGCTCACTGAAAACAATCCAGCTGATCTTATATTTTTCCCTAAATAAATGGCACACATCACTCCCTACACTCTTCTTAGAAAAATCTCTGATTTTTAAAATGGGGTAGAATTTCTACTACTTTTTGGTTTGCATTGTTTGGAGGTATTTTGCCATAAGCAGTGTCAGTCACTGTAATGATAACAAAATATTGTCCAGAGAGACACAGCTGGCTGATTTCTGGTGTGTGTGCTGCTCTGGCTCACGACAAGTGACCATGATACTGAAGGCACACAACATACATTAACTGCTGAAGGAAGGCAAAAGCTGAAGTGATCCATCTGGCAATAATCAGAGCTGGAACAGCCATGGAGATCTCGTCTGAGAGTGCAGCTGGCACAGCAGGATAGGAGTGGGTTCGTCAGTGGCTGATCGTCCACTGCCAGCGTACCACATCTGCCTCATCCTCACCACGGCAAATGCTGATTTGCAGCACGAAGATGCATTTGAGATGGAGTGTAATACTAGCAGTCTCCCAACACTGATTTTTAATTGCTCCTTGCCCGGCAGCAGCCCATGGAGGTGCTGTTACCCGTGGCTGGGAGAGGGAAGGGATGAGAGGAAGCGGGATGAAAGAACAGCCCAAAGCCCAGGATGGGCAGGCGCTGCTGGCTCTGAGGTGAAGGCACAAAGCTGTAGCACAGCTCAGAAGCTGTGGCACGAAGCAAAAAGGATCTGCAGGGCAAGGTGAGAATTTGGCTGTGCAGCAGTACGGAGTTTGCCTGCAGAGTTTAATCACCCAGCACTGCAGAAAGCGAGACGCGTGACCAGGGTTCGTTGGTTTGAGTTGAAACTGTACCAAAATTGGCTGTAGCTCTGCAAAAACAGGGAGTGAGGTTTCTGCAGTCCAAAGCAGGCCTTGCTCCTATGAAAATTAATGGTTGAATGAAAGAAGAGAAAAAAGGCATTTATTAATCTCACCCCTGGAAATATGGATATGGATGGAGATTTTAGATTTACTAGGGACACATCCATGAAACAGGACATAACAGAGATTAACCCAAAGCCTAATTTAGCAAATTAACAGCAAGAGAAAATATTTGATCAAATTCAGCCATATTGTACCCTGTTGACTTAACTATACGATGACAAATTTAATCCAGTGTGATCAGAGAAAGTCCCTGCAGTTCTTCAAATTCCTGTTGTCACAACTCCTCCAGTGAAACACAGTGACAGCTTTTGGTGGCTTCACAAGTGTCTCATCCAGCAAATGGCAGAGAGTTCTTCCTCACAAAGTGCAATTTCCATTACACGGGGCCCACTCAGCTCGTATTCAGCTACTCTCCATTTCTTCTCTGTGTTTTATTTCACCAGGCAGAGCAATACAACTCACATAAACCTAAACTCGCTTGTTTGTGTTGTGTTTAGAGAACCCCGAAGGTATCTTCAGTTGTGTAAAGAGGCAAAAACCCACATAAGCCTAAATAAAAGTCCATCAGGAGAACCCGGTGTGTTTGTTGGCTGCTGTCACATTTACAGTGGCGTCAGTGTGGGTTTCTCCATGGACAGCCCAGAGATAAAAAAAATTATTCAGGTAAACTGAACACAAAAACACTGAAATGTCTTTATTTCTGTGCTGTGCTTTCAACATTCACGTGGTACATTATAGTAATGATCTCTTTCTCTTTGAGTGTCTGATCTGTCTTCCCTCATCCTTCCCCTTCCTTTTGTGTTGGCTTTCCCACTTTATGTTTCACTGGATGTCTCCTCACCCGCTCCTCATCCTCTGTTTCCTCTGCCTACATATACTTGAAAAGATTCTCTTTTTTCTTTCTACTCCCTTTTAAAAAAACTTAAATGTCTTATTGATAAACTTCAAGAATGTTTAGAGCACAGGATGTAAAAATCCTGCACACAGATCACTAACTCCACAGTTAAAATCACATACTACAAAGAACAATATACTTAATGAATATATATATATATATAAAACTTTAAAATTAAGTTTAAGTTCAGCAGAAATTCCAATATTTAAAAAAAGAGGAGTCCAAAATTTAAAACTTTGGAATACACCATGTCCACCAAGACCTGAAAACAATGAGAAATATTAATATTATTAAATCATTATCAAATGATTTATTCTTTCACTTACACAATGCTACAAACATTTTCGAAACCAAATCATTGATTATATACAGTAACTGTGTCAAGTACAGATTTAATTTCTTTCTATGTACAACTGGTCTACAGAAAAAGTCTCCAGTCAAGTAATTTTGAATTTTATAAACAACAGACTGTCTCTGACCACACCTTATTAGTAAATTAACAGAAAAAAGTACTTTTACAAATATAATATAATGTCAAAATATGGAACTTACATACAATTCTTACTTTCTATTTTTCACAAAATTCATATTAGTTGTGGTTGACAAGTCTGTAAAATCAGAGTTTAGTGTATATTTGATAGCCACTCAGAATCTGCATAATATGTTTAGTTTTAAAAAGTGTTTTCTGCATTTAAAACTTACGGGACAGATGAAGAAGGCGTGAAGCCAGCTGTAAATGTGTGGCCACCTCTTGATTTTCTCCCTGGCATTATTTATTTAGTTATTTATTTAATTTTTTAGAAATATTTTTAGAAATCCTTTTATTTTTTTTTTTTTTCATTTTAAGTCAAACTAAAGTGCTTTCTTTTTTGAACATGTTGATGAAAACACAGTAGGCTGGACATCCACAATACCATGTTTACAGAGTGCCTTTGCAGAGCAGAACTGAGCATTTGCCAATACATATACACACCAAAAAAATTAGCAGAAATTGATATCAAGACTAGATTTCCTTCATAAGTGGCCTCCTGCTGAAGAGCTCCTGCATTAATAGAGTAGAAATGCCAGTACAATTACAAAGGGCCTCTTGACTATTCATAATTCCAAGTATTTTATCTCATTAAAAACTATGCCAGGACAGATGCCTCTGTTGTTATTCAAGTCCAGGACTAGAAGAAAAAAAAGTTATTACATTATTCTATTATAGGAATATTTTAATGAAAAATCTCAGCTTTTTTTATGTTTTGATTATCTCTTCATTCAATTTGCATTTTCATTGGCACTTCAAATGTATCTACTTTGGCTCTGTTCTCTGTTTTGTTGTTCTGTCTGCATTTCACTGAATTGTTCCATATGAAAAGGTTGATTTAATCAAACAAATGAAATTTGCTTTTCATTACTTTAATACAGCAATATCAATGACACAGTAATGGCTTTTCAGTAGAGGTGTGTTCTGAACACCAGTTTATCTGATCAAGACAAATATTTTGCTGAGCACCACTATTTCCTTCAGCTCAGATCTTGTTTAATACCATAGTATGTGCTAAATTCTCCTCTGTATTCTACAGGTGTTTCAATGTAAATTGAGAAGCTATTTGTACGATTGAAACAGAAGCATGAATTTTGCATAAAATATCCTGGAAGAGATTACCTTAAAAAGTCGCCTTGCAAATATTTGTATTAGAATAGTAATTTGTGCTCTAGGCTTCCTTTGTTTGTCTCCTTAATTTGTTTAACACATAACCTAGGGAAGACCCAGAAAGGAAAGGGGAGTTTTGCCTGTGTGTGCATATAATTTTGTAGAGAGAAATAAATGGAGGTTGAGGTGTTCTTAACTGCAATTCAGAATTAGTGATGACAGCAGCAGTTTATTTCATTCATCAAGGGGTGGATGGGTGTTTACCCGTAGCCACTGCAGATTGTCTTCCCAGGTGCAGTTTCATTTGTTATCATACAGAAAAAAAGGGTGGATTAATAATGATTTTCTGTGGGCATTTCACAGCCGCTTTCTCAAATTCTCTTTTAACTCAGCCCCTTGGTTTAACTCAGAGCAGAAATCTTTCTGTTTTCCCCTCTTCCCTGCCAGTTTCAGAAACATTTGCTTGACTCTTCTTAAAGTCAATCTCTGTTTTGAGCTACTGAAATTATACAACAGTCACATAATGGAATCCTTCCACCCTGCCCTCCTTCCCCCTGCCAAAAAAAGCCCCAAACCATGAAGTCCATCCGAAGTACCAGTCTGTTTCTGGAAAGCACTGGTGTGGCAGACGTGTCCTTGAGGGAAGCCCTTCATCTTCCTCACTTTCTGCAAAACTCCTTCTGTTCTGCAGGTACCATGTGCAAAGTGATTGATGACGGCAGTAAATGCCAGCCACTGTTTTCCTTTACACCAAATGAAGGGTTTTATTCTGCAAACAGCAGACAGACCATCTTCTGAGAAAGCTGAGCACGTTTTATCTTTCCTTTAGAGACATTTCGCGACACATGGATAGAGTTACTTAAACTAAGACACAAACAGAAACCAAAAGTCACCTTACTGAAGGCTGCACTCAGAATTTCCAAGCTGCCCAGATGGAGCCCAATGCATGAGGCTGGTGGATCAGAGAAGGAAGACATGTCACTGTCTTTGAAAGAGCTTCACAAAAGTCATCACACCCGATAAGGATGACATTTCAACTTTTCAGTGGTGGCTTTCTCTGTGAAAAATGAATGAAACAGGATAATTTGGAAATGTGGTTAGAGATCAAAGCTTCCATTTAGGGCAGTGTTTCAGTGTGAATAATATTGTTACTACTGAATTATGGTTAGCCCATTAGATTAGAATCCGGCAGATATGGGTGTTTCCAAAGTTATCAACAGATACTAACCAAGATCAGGGAAACTTCAGTTCTGTGTTAATAAGTAAGACACTTCAGCCACCTT
>VZTG01001106.1:0-31236 GCA_013397845.1 Melanocharis versteri
GCTGAGGGGCTGCTGTGCTCTGTCCAGTGCTGCTTCATTTGCTACAAGATGGGGGCTGCCATCACCTCCAGAACGAGGAGGTGGGAAGGCAGCTTCCAGCTGCCCTGCGCCTGGCTGGTTGTGGGTGCCCTCCTGTGTGTAAAGGGGCTGAAGGTCCCTGAGATTTCTCGCAGAGTTGGGGAGCTGTTTTCAGGACGGGTGTCACTGGACATCATGGTGTCCCAGTGCCGCAAGGTGTCCCAGTGACCCTGAGAGATGGAGACCTGGCCACAGAGTCCCCATGTGGAGATCAAGTGACTGCTGCATCCACAAGAACAGGCACCAGCTGGTGCCAGAGCTGGTCTGTCACCTGCAGGTGGAAGGGGCTGTGTCCCTGGGTGAGTTCCCTGCTGAGGCCCTGCATGGGCAGAATAGTTGTAGATGTGATGCGGGTGTAGCAGAAACGGAGACACAGCTGAAGATGTAGACTGGATGTTTGTAACGGAGACTCAACGGGACGGAAGATTAATTATAACCATAGTGTGAATGTAGGTCTAAAAGAGAATGGAGAGCTTTTATTGTGGAAGGCTGGTACAGCTTCCTGTGTCTTGTTGGTGTGCCCCTGTTGCAGTGATTACAGGCTCAGGCGGTGTTCCCAAAATGAGTCCGTTGGGCAGACCTTGAAACATCTCCCTGCCCTTCTTAAGGTGAGAAATTTTATCACTTCCATGATGCCTTTCCCCATTTATGTTGATGATGTAAATCTCCACATCCCCATTGGTTTCTGTTCTCTCCTCCCCAGTTTTCTTAGTTTGGTATTGTTCTAGAAACTTCATTGTTACTCAGTTACTGATTGACTCCTTGTTATTGCTCCCCACCCCTTAATGTTACCATTGGTTTACTGCATGTCACCCCGCCTTTGTACCGCCCCCTAAGCTTGTCCCGATTGGTTATTTTGAATGTATCCCCTCCCATTTTCTCTGGTATAAAACACGTTGTAACGTCCTGCTTTGAGCTCTTCACTCTCTTCAGCTTTCTGGTTCCCGATCCCTGCTGCCCAGAATAAATTCTTTTTCTCCCACAAAGAACCCCTCTCACTTCTTTTACCTTTTCCTGCTCCCTTTCCATTAGTGGGCATAGCAAGCCCTTTGTGAGTCCTCGCTCGCCCTCCTGCTATCAGAAGCAGCCACCAGCCACCCCCAACCACAGCCGGGGAAGGGCGTTCACGTCTGCCCTCCGAGCTAGCCATCCAGGCAGGCAGGCATGTCAGCTGGCGCCCAGTGTGGGGCCTTGGATCCTTTTTCGTCCCCTGTGGCTGTGTGCCGAGAGTTGGTGAGCAACCTCAGTCCGTGACCGAGAGTTTCATCTTGGTACTGCTTCACCTCTGTGATTGAGCTCCGCAACCCCGGCGTGCAGCTCCCCGGAGGTACAGTCAGCAGCCCGCCAAACCGGGACTATGGTGGATCGACTGTTATGGAGGAGGACTCTTCTGGCTTTTCTTTTTCAGCGCCGCTCGGCTCACAAGGGTGAGTGGACTGCTGCCCCCGTAAGTGAGTGGTAACGGGGTGGGGCGAGCCCGACCATTCTGTTTAAGTTTTTCCTTCTAACCTGGTAGAAGTAGAGTTTTTGGGTCAAAATGGGAAATAAACTTTCCCAGACCCAATAGGAAGCTTTCGTCTGAGTTGAGAGTACCCTTACTGTTAGAAATGTTAAGTTTTTGCATGGGCTCCTCAAGCGTTTTATAAGTTGGATTTTCCACCTTTTTCCTTGCACCACCACCGCGGATGTTAGAACTCTGGAATTTTGGTATGGGGTAGGACATAAATTGATGGAGTTTTGTGTTGCTGGCAATACGTCCACCCCTACCTTTGTCCCATTCTGTGGTGTGGTGCTTGAAATCCTTGAACAGCCCTGAGTCCCCGGTTCTAACCCCAGTTCGCTCCCTAGTTCACCTTCTCCTTCCCCCCATGCTCCTTCCCCTCCTTCCCTTGTTGGAGACAGCTCAGGAGACATAACCTGCCAGAATCAGGCGCGGGGTTGCCTCTGTCACCCCGACTCTCCTCGAGCTCTCCCCTGCCCTTCTTGCGCCGGTCTTGGCCAGACGGACCTGAGCTCTTCCCCAAACCCATTTTCCTTGCCGGTTCCTCCAGTTTACTCCCCAGTTTGTTCCGCAAGCGTGGGTGGTTCTTCCTATGTTCCTTCTGCCCCCTTTTCCCCTTCCCCAAACCCCTTTGTTCTTTCACAAGATGGCGTTGGCCACGTAGCTTCCATTTCAGATGGAAGTTGTTCCCCCTCAGATAAGTTTCCCACTGTTGCCTTGCACAACCCCTTCCCTTCCTCCTTTTCCTCCTCGTCAGTCCAACCCCTTTGTTGTGTTTCCTCCCCTCTCGTCGGGGCAGTCCCTTGCGTTGGGGGTTGTGGCTGCGTCGGGTCCCTCCCTGCACATCGGGTCCCCCCATTTCCAAGTGCTATCCCGCCCCCAGCTCCCCCGACCGTAAGCTCCGCCTCTTACCAACCTGTGACATCCGTTTCCCACGCTCTCCCTTCCCGTTCCCACGCTTGGGAATCCGGTAGTGGTGAGGCCCAGGGCCGGATGCTCGGCGGAGTTGAGGGTATAGCAGCCCCAGCGGCATACAACAGAGCGGGCACTAACCCCCAGTGGCAACCGTTCCCATGTGGTCATGTTAAAGATTTGTGCAAGGCGGCAAAAGAATTTGGGAGGGACTCCTCTTATTTTAAGAGGTTGCTCCAGGCTGCCTTTTTCTCTAACACGCTGGTGCCCGCTGGCATCAAGAACATTGTGTCTTGCCTCCTTTCGCCAACTGAATATCTAGTTTGGGATGGGACTTGGAAAAGGGTGCTGAGGGGCTTGGTAGCATCCTACCGAGCTGACTCTCAGCGGGCAAATTTAGCCCATGACCAGTTATATGGGGAAGGGGCTTGGTTCAAACCGGAGGACCAAGTGGCGACTATCCCGCAGGCAGTACTGGATGAGGTTAGGTTAAACAGGCAGCGGAGCGTGCCCTTTCCCTCATTCCTACCAAGACTACCCCCACGGTGCCCTTTTCGCAGGTCCTCCAGGGCCAGAGTGGAGCTTTTACTGACTTTGTTGACCGGCTGCGGGAGGCATTCAGGAGGAGGATTGAGAACGCCCTCCTCCATGAGGAAGTTGTAAGGGCGTTGGCCTCAGCCAGCGCCGGTGAGGCGTGCCGAGGGGTTATTAACTCTTTTCCTTTGGACCCACCTCCCACTCTACAGCAAATGGCCGAGGTCTGCTTGAAAAGGGTCACCATTCATCCAGCGAGAAAAGGCGGGGTAGTGGGGATAGTGGAGGGCCGGGAGGGAACTAGACCCATCTCCCCATGCTTTCGCTGTGGCAGACTCGGGCACTGGGCAAAAAGCTGCAAGGTTCCTGTCCAATTGAGACCTTTGCCCAAGTCTCCCGTTACAGGACAGTCCAGCCACAGCTGCCCCTCTCAGAGTTCATCTCAACACCAGGGAAACTGAGGCCTCCTGCCAGCAGCTGCCTTGCACAGAGGCTGTGGCACAGAGGAGCCTTGGGGCGCCAGAGGGGTTTGGGGCTGTGCTGTGGCAGCGCCACGTCCCTCCCCCAGTGCAGAGCTGTTAGAAACGCAGTTTGTAATGTTGGCTTTCTTAAATGATTTATGTTAACTTTATGGAAATGATGTTCATGTTATGTAATGTAATGTTCTTTTTATGTGTAATGTAATATTCTTCTAACCATCGGTGGTTCTAAGGGGAGCGGTTACTAGGGGGAGGGAGCTGGGGGTTGAGCTTTGTGACATTTTAATACAAGAGGGCAGAGGGAGTACTATTGGATAAGAGGTAACCAGTAAGGGCACTCCTGGGGCGTTGGACTAGGGAGGAGTTATGTTAATCAGCTGGAGTATAAAGAAGTGTATCAACTTGTCAGGAGGTGTGCCTGTCTGCAGCTAAGCACCCAGCACTGTAAGCCTCTGATTTGGTGATTTTTCTTTTGGTCTCCTATTGTCTTTTAATAAACCTTTAAACTTTTAATTGAGTGAGTTTTGTTTCTCAGAACCGGGGATTGTCCGGGATACGTTCCCGGTGTCTACGGCCTGGGAGATTCTGGGCAAGAGCCGCACCCTGCCGACTTTTTTTGGCGGCTCGACTGGCTTTTTTCTGTTTTGTTGGCGATCGCAGGCTGATACCCCAAAGACAGGAAGGGACCCACAAAGCAGATGGATGAAGAATAAAGAAAGGTACTTGAAAGGCCCTTTGGGAAGCCGTGGCGGAATACGCCCGTAAGTCTGGTGCACTAACGCCCGGACAGGAAAAGGAGACTGGGTGTACTGTGCAGGGGGCAAGTTTGGGGGCAGACTGAGTGGTGCGTGTGTGAGACGTGGACCGGGTAGCCTCGATTCGTGAAGTGAGTGTGGCACCCTTCTAGCCGTGGTTCCATCCCTCCGCGAGGAGGTTGGTCAGCGAAGGGGCGAAGCAAAAGGTTATAGAAGAGTGAGTGAGCCCCTGAGGTTTTATTTGGCGNTGGATGAAGAATAAAGAAAGGTACTTGAAAGGCCCTTTGGGAAGCCGTGGCGGAATACGCCCGTAAGTCTGGTGCACTAACGCCCGGACAGGAAAAGGAGACTGGGTGTACTGTGCAGGGGGCAAGTTTGGGGGCAGACTGAGTGGTGCGTGTGTGAGACGTGGACCGGGTAGCCTCGATTCGTGAAGTGAGTGTGGCACCCTTCTAGCCGTGGTTCCATCCCTCCACGAGGAGGTCGGCCAGTGAAGGGGCGAAGCAAAAGGTTATAGAAGAGTGAGTGAGCCCCTGAGGTTTTATTTGGCAGATTGAGGGTTGGGTCCCCGCCGGGAAGGGTAGAATTGGAGGNGAAGAGTGAGTGAGCCCCTGAGGTTTTATTTGGCGGGGTGAGGGTTGGGTTCACGCTGGGAAGGGTAGAATTGGAGGTGGAGAGACTTCTACAGCTGGGAAGGGTAGTATTGGTGGTCGGAATTCCCTCTATAACTGAGAAGTGTGGAATAATTTGGGGATCCCATACCCGAGAGCATCTGGGGTGTTGGCCTCAGACTGAAATGGGGGGAGGCCTCCAAGAGTGTCAGAGGTGGACAAGGGGTGACAGAGTGCCAGATTGAGGGTTGGGTCACAGTCTTGGGTAGCCAGGAAGGGTGGAAGAAAGGGCTCCCAAGAGTATCTGAGGTGGACAGGGGAGGGAGCNAGAGACTTCTACAGCTGGGAAGGGTAGTATTGGTGGTCGGAATTCCCTCTATAACTGAGAAGTGTGGAATAATTTGGGGATCCCATACCCGAGAGCATCTGGGGTGTTGGCCTCAGACTGAAATGGGGGGAGGCCTCCAAGAGTGTCAGAGGTGGACCAGGGGTGACAGAGTGCCAGATTGAGGGTTGGGTCACAGTCTTGGGTAGCCAGGAAGGGTGGAAGAAAGGGCTCCCAAGAGTATCTGAGGTGGACAGGGGAGGGAGCGATTCCCTGGGGCGGTCCACCAGGGAATCACCACAATTCGGTAAAGAATCAGAGGTTAAATATTTTAAAACTGGGTGTCAAAATAAAGATATTCCTTGGTGTGGTGTTTTTATTTTGGAAAGAAGGAAAAGAGGGAGAGCGGTGTGTTGTGGCCACGAGGCAAGTGTGAGAATGTATTAACGGGAGACTGTGGAATGAGTAAGTGAAGGTCATATTGACTGGGGACTTGGTATGCAGTTTAATTCTGTGGTGAGAAGCACCATTTTGGGTTTGTGGCTGCAGGCGTCACTTTGAGTTTGTGGCGGGAAGCGCCACTTTGAGCTGGCGACAGTATTGAAGAGGGAAAAAAAAGTGGGACAGGGAGTGAACAAGCTGAGTTCAAAGAGAAAGGAGAATAAGGAAATCCCAACAGAAATTCCTCCGGATAGTCCCCTAGGAATTAAATTGGCTAGTTGGGATACAGGTCCATCTACAAAAAGGAAGAATAAAATAAGGATGTTTCAGTACTGTATGATAGAATGGGCTAGGAAAAAGATACAGTCTGATCATGTTTATTGGCCCAGGTATGGCTCTTCAGAGAGATGGATTTGCTGGGCCTTGAACACTTTTGTGAATATGAAGGAACCATTTCACCCCGAGGAAAGTGAAAATGCATCCTGTTGGAAGGGTGAGGTTGATAACTCAAAGGTAAAAGTGTTCAAGGTGTCAGAGAGCTCTGAGATAGGACAGGTAAACAAAAGAAAGGAGAAGTGGTGGGATCCGTTAGAATCGTTACTTCCCCTATACCCTCCTGTTCCAGCAGATCCGATCATTGTCCCACCTGTCCCTGTTCCCGTTGATCCAGCTATCCCTGCCGCTCCACCTGCTGCTGCTGCTTTACCCGTCCCTGCCACCCCAACCATCCCTGCTGTTCCCATTAACCTTGCTGCTTCAATCATACCAAACTCCCCAGCGGATCTCCCGGGTTCGTCAGTCCACTGTCCCATCGATGAAGGACCTTACCAGAATACTGGGAGGAGGAAGACTCTCAAGCAGGAAGGTGCGGCTGGATGGGGAAAAGATGAAGAAGTTGGTCTGTTTCGTCTATGGGAGGTGCCTATGGGAAAGGTCCAAGGGGGAATAGGATTTGTTAATGCTCCATTAACATTTTCAGAGGTAAGGGGCTTTAAGAAGGAAGTAAAGGGATTATTAGAAGACCCTATAGGCCTGGCTGAACAATTTGACTAATTTTTAGGCCCTAATATTTACGTGTGGGAGGAGATGGGTTCCATAATGAAAATTGTATTCTCCCCAGAAGAGAGGCAAATGATCAGAGTGGTGGGAATGAGGATTTGGGAGAGGGAGAATCAACAAGGCCTGCCAGAAGAACAGAAAATACCCTTAACATCTCCCAGTTGGAATCCTAACAGTGAAGCAGGACGGAGGAATATGAATGATTATTGGAACTTAATTATCAAAGGAATAAAAGAGGCAACACCCCAAGGGCAGAACATCAGAAAGGCTTTTGATGGACGGTAGGGAAAAGATGAGACACCAGTGGAGTGGCTGGAGAGGCTTCGCAGGAATATACAGCAATATTCAGGAATGGATCCTGATAGTTTAGCAGGACAGGCCCTGCTAAAAGTCCATTTTGTGATGCGTGCTTGGCCGGACATCAGAAAAAAGCTGGAAAAGATGGAGGAGTGGCAGGACGAAGAGCTGAATTAATTATTGAGAGAAGCCCAGAAGGTGTACGTGCGGAGAGATGAGGAGAGAATCAAAGCCGAGGCCAAGATAATGGTGGATACAATGTGGGAGAACAACCTCTCGAAAGATCTACAGTTCCCAGATAATGCTTCCAAACATGGAGGTTTCAGAAGACAGAAAAGAAGACAGGACCTCTACACGATCTAGGAACATCTGCTTCCATTGTGGAAAGGAAGGGCACTGTAAGAAGGATTGCCCACGCCGAGCTGGGGATTTGAGGGTGTTTAAGGAAGGGCAATTAGAAGGGACAGAGAATTAGGGGGGGTCAGGGGCTCTACCTCCTGGGGGATAAGTACCATCTCGAGCCCTTGATAACTTTACAGATAGGCCCCCAGGAGGAGGCGTATGAGTTTTTAGTGGGTACAGGAGGTGAGCGAACTCACGTGTGTAGTTTACCGAAAGGATGTAAAATTAATGAAGGGACAATTAAGGTTGTGGGAGCAAAAGGGGAGTATTTTGGGTGGTGCCCGAGGAAGGGAGGATGATAGTGAAGGTTTTACAACATAGACAGGAGGATGAGAAACAGAGAAGGAGTATGAGCAGGAACTGATAATCAAGGAAAGTTGAACATTCCCCCCATAAAGATCACCATAGAGAGAGAGGATCATCCTATACGGGTGTGCCAGTACCCTATTTCCATGGAAGGAAGAAGAGGCCTGCAGCCAGTAATGGATGATCTCGTTAAAGATGGAATACTGGAACCATGTATGTCCTCTAATAACACTCCAGTCTTACCGGTCAAGGAGTCTGATGGGACGTACAGATTGGTTCAGGATTTAAGAGAAGTTAATAAATGGACATTAACCTGGTACCTGGTGGTACCCAACCCTTACACACTCCTGAGCAAACTGTCTCCCTAGCATAAATGGTTCAGCGTGGTGGACCTTAATAATGCCTTTTGGGCCTGTCCACTAGCAGAAGAAAGTAGGGATATATTTGCTTTTGAGTGGGAGAGCCCAAGCACTGGATGAAAACAGCAACTGAGATGGACCTGGTTACCCTAGGAATTCGTGGAGTCACTTAATTTATTTGGACAAGCTCTAGAAGAATTGGTGCAATCTTTCCCTGTTTCCCCTGGAACAGAGGTAACCCAGTATGTAGATGATCTGTTGATATCGGGGAAAATGAGGAGTTGGTCAGAAAGAGCACTGTAAGTTTATTAAACTTTTTGGGTGAAAATGGTCTGAGGGTATCTAAGAAAAGATTATGATTTGTTGAAAAAGAGGTAAAATATTTAGGGCTTATGATAAGCCAAGGAAGACTCCGGTTGAACACTGAACAAGTTGCTGGAATCCTCTCCCTTCCTTCTCCAAAGTCAAAATGACAAGTTAGGAAATTTCTGGGGTTGATTGGATACTGTAGATTGTGGATTGAGGGATACACACAGGCGGTAAAATTTCTGTATGAGAAAGTAGTGGAGGAAGATCAACTAACTTGGACTGAACAGGATGAAGAAATGTTAAATAAATTGAAGTCAAAATTAATTACTGTGCCGGTACTAAGTTTACCATCTTTGGATAAACCGTTCTACCTATATGTGAATGAGCAGAATGGAATTGCACATGGGGTTTTGGCACAGGAGTGGGGAGGAGTGAGAAAACCTGTGGCCTTTTTATCTAAATTATTAGATCCAGTCAATTGAGGGTGGCTGACGTGTCCGGGCAATAGCAGCTGTATCGGTATTAGTGGAGGAAAGTCACAAGCTGACCTTCGGAGGAAAATTGACTGTACACACCCCACATGCTGTGAGAAGTGTGTTAAGCCAGAAGGTGGATAAGTGGCTAACAGACTGTCGGATGTTGAAATACGAAGCTGTTTTGATCCACACTGATAATTTAATATTGGTAACTGACAAGAGTCTTAATACAGCCCAGTTCCTGTGTGGAGAACCCCAGGGAGAGCTGATTCATGGCTGCTTAGAAGTAATCAATTACCAGACAAAGGTTAGGGAAGACCTCACAGACCAAGCTCTCCCAGAAGGGGAGAAAGTATTCGTAGATGGATCTTCCAGGTTCATACAAGGGAAAAGACATTTGGGATACGCAATAGTAGATGGAGACAAGATGGGGATAATAGAAAAAAGAAAATTAACCTCCAGTTGGTCAGCTCAGTGTTGTGAGCTATATGTCTTAAAAAGAGCCCTGGAGTACCTGGCACAGAGGAAGAGGACCGTTTACGCCGATTCCAAATATGCTTTTGGGGTGGTGCATCCTGTGGAAAAATTTGGGAAGAAAGAGGGCTACTGAATTTGAAGGGAAAAGGGCTGATACATGAAGGACTTACCACGGGAGTGTTGGAAGCACTAAAGAGGCCAGAGGAAATAGCAGTTGTGCATATCAAGGGACATCAGACAGTAGTGGCTTTGGAGGTAAGAGGAAATAACTTGAGATGCAGCCGAGAATGGGAGCGAGAGAATTATGTTAATCATGACACCAGAGGAGGGAGAGTTGGAAATTCCAAGGTTCAGTGAGGCAGAGGAGAAGGATTTAAGGGAGATAGGAGGAGAACAGGATGGGTCTGGGAGATGGAATCTCCCTGATGGAAGACAACTGTTGAGTAAGTCTTTGCCGGGAGGGTATTAGAGAATGCATCAGAAAACTCATTGGGGCACTCAGGCCTTGTGTGACCATTTTCTAAGAAGCTATGGGTGCATCGGGATTTTTGGACTGGCAAAGAGAGTAACAGAGGGGTGTGCAATTTGCCAGAAGGTGAATAACAAGGTGAGGAGAAAGGCTGTGGCTGGGGCTTGGGAACTGGCTGTGAGACCATTCCAGAACATACAGATGGACTTCGCCGTTGCCCCAGGTACAAAGATGAAAGTTCTTGCTGGTGATAGTTGATGATTTGACCCATTGCATAGAGACCATTCCAACAGCCAAGGCTACAGCCAGTGTTGTATGTAAAACCTTTGTGGAGCAAATTATCCCCAGGTGTGGGATGGTTAACAGGATAGATTCAGACAGGGGGACACATTTTACATCTAAGGTCCTACAGAAAGTGACTCAAGCTCTGGGGATAGAATGGAAGCTAGACACCCCATCGCACCCACGGAGTTCAGGTCGGGTGGAAAGAATGAGCCAAACCGTGAACAAGACACTAACCAAATTAATGATAGAAACCCAGATGTCGGGGGTGAGATGGTTGCCACTAGCCTTTCTAAGGGTCCGAACTCAACCTAGAACAGATCTAGGGGTGTCACCCTATGAGATGGCATTTGGGTTGCCCTTTTTAATCACCAGACACGAGACTGCTAGTTACAAGGAGGGGGAGGCTGGTGCTAGGAAATCCATCATTACCATTGCAAAAACCCTTGAAGGCTTACGAACCCGGGGATTAATTCCCCAGACAACACCCCTAGATTTTAAAATCCATAATGTCCACCCAGGGGAGTAGGTATTGGTAAAAATGTGGAAGGAGCAATCTTTAACCCCACAGTGGGGAGGTCCTTTCCAGGTGCTGTTGACCACTGAAGCTGTGGTCCAGACCAGAGAAAGGGGATGGACCCACGTAAGCCAAATTAAAGGACTTGTGGAGAAGCTCAAAGAATGGACTTTGACATCCACACCAGGTGATACCAAACTGATTATCTGGCGAAGACTGAAAAACAACTAATTAGGAGGACTTGTGTGACCATAAGGACATCCCAGGCACTGCCAGCAAACAAAAGTGTGCTTGAGAGACCTTTAATACTCACTTGGAGGAGAAATACTTTTGCCCTACACCATACATTCACCTCTTAACAGCCTAAAAGTAATGACCAGATTGGATTGTGGTCAGAAGGGAAGGCATTACACCTGCTGAAGGGACTAAAATCGAACTGTTGGGGTGGGTAATAGAGGAGCGGAGGGCAAGACTGGGTTGGACACTGCATCTGCCACAAAAGAAAATCATTTACTGTACTGTAGGCTGCAACCCTACAGGTGTGGAGGGTGGGGATGCATATACCATGCCGGACCTCTGGTACTCCTCCTCTGCCAGCTGTTCCTTTAACCCATTGGAGCTAGCACTAACTCGTGCTGTAAATGTTATCAGTCTCTTTATTCTGGACTGACCCAAGGATCCCTTCTCAGAACTCACACTCACACCGACAGTAGTTGCTATGACCCATCCAAACTGGAGACTTGTGTTTATAATGGAGAGACGTACTGGCTTGCTGAAAATTTGGGTGCGGTTGCACAGCAGTTAAGAGGTGAATGTCCGAAAGGGGAAAAATGGGCACGTTTTACGAATAATTTGGGTGGAGGGGTTATTGGAAAGGGATTATATGACCAGGATTTGATAAAGGAGGAAGCAGTAACTGAAATATCTAGAGATACATCACCGGCAAATCCGCAATCAGTTATGGAGGGTATATGTGTTCCAGACTTGGGTAGAAATTTATTTGTGGACTTGGGAGAAGGAATCAGCAAAGGACTTAATATTATTACTAACTGTTGGGTTTGTGGAGGTACACTTGTGGCAGAAATGTGGCCATGGAGAGGTGATAGTCTGCGTCCAGTTGAACTTTTAA
Source organism: Melanocharis versteri (assembly GCA_013397845.1). NCBI lineage: Eukaryota > Metazoa > Chordata > Aves > Passeriformes > Melanocharitidae > Melanocharis > Melanocharis versteri. Next base: position 11,719 of record VZTG01001106.1, read on the forward strand.
AATGGAACCGCACTGTCCAAAGGGAAGGAGACTGGCCTGGAGGGTGGCTTTCGAGTGCACTGGTAACTGGAGAAGAATGCCTTTGGCATATAGGAAGGAACTTTGTCATTGAAGTCGGAGATACTGCCTGAAAAAGGTGTCTTGTTACAAATGGGATTGCTACCTGGTGGGTGCCTAAAGAGCCAGAATCGTATTGGGCCTTGAGGAAACCAGGAGGGAGGAGATGTACAAAGGGTGATTGGGAGGAACTATTTTATGTTATGAATCAGGCAAGAACCGTTATTCTGAGATCCCAGAGATACCTAAATTTTGGAAGAATCCAGGCAAACAGAGGGACCATTATTGGGAAGCACTAAATGGGTTATTTTGGATATGCGGGAAGAAGGCTTACCGAAACTGCCTTTCTGCTGGAAAGGGAGTTGTACCCTGGGAGTTATACAACCTGGATTTTTCCTGTTGCCAGGGTGGGAAGGAGACGAACTAGGGGTACCATTATATGATGCCCTGAAGAGGGATAAAGGAGGATTAATCGGGGGATCTCAGAAATGGGGAAATGAAGAGTGGCCTCCTGAAAGGATAGTGGAAACCTATGGACTAGCAACATGGGCACAGGATGGGAGCTGGGGATACAGAACTCCAATTTATATATTAAACCTGATCATCAGGCTCCAAGTGGTTGTGGAAATCATAACCAACCAAACTGCCTTGGCCCTAGAATGAATAACACAACAACAAAGGCAAACAAGAGCAGCGGTATACCAAAACAGCTTGGCCCTAGACTATTTATTAGCAGAAGAAGGGGGAATTTGCAGGAAGTCTAACACCTCTGATTGCTGCCTAAAAACAGATGACAGCGGAGACGCGGTCCTAGACATAGCCAGTAATATCAGGAAAATAGCCCATGTCCCACTTCAGAGGTAGGAGTCTATTTTAAGGGTCAGCTGGTGGGACAATCTGTTGGGAGGGGAGTGGGGGAAGAAGTTAGGGTTTTTTTCTGTGTGCAACAACTGGTCTATTATTTTTTCCCTGTTTAATCCCTTGCTTGGTTAGACTGATCCCCAGTGTTGTCCAGGGCATGACAGCAGGAGCAATTCCCACAGATCCTGAAACAGCTGAACCCAGCATGGCCAAGAAAGTAATGATTCTAAAGAAGAAAGGTGGAACAAGGGAGATCTCCAAGGAGGCTAAGATAATTTATGAAAAGCATGAATGTATTACTAAGATTAAAGACAATTACTCAGCTTTAGAAAAAGAAAGAGGAGGGATTGTTAGAAATGCGGTTTGTAACGTTGGCTTTCGTAAGCGTTTCATGTTAACTTTATGGAAATGGTGTTCTTGTTATATAATGCAGTGTTCTTGTTATGTGTAATGTAATACTGCTCTAACCATGGGAAGGTTCTAAGGGGAGTGGTTTCATTGTTACTAGGGGGAGGGAACTGGGGGTAGAGCTTCGTTATATTTTAATACAAGAGGGCGGAGGGAGTGCTGCTCTTGGATAATAGCTAACCAATAAGGGCACTGCTGGGGGGGTTGGACTAGGGAGGAGTTATGTCCAGCCTGGTGCTGTCAGCAGTGGCCAGCCAAGCGAGGAAGCCCAGGGACCCTCCAGCAGCAGCCTGGCCCATCCAGAGCAGAGCCTGCACAGGGGCTGGGGCTCCTGGACAGCCTCTGTGTCCCTCCTGGCCATGGCAGGGGCAAGTGCCCGTGGCCTTGGCACTTGTCCTTCCATTCCCTGTGCTGGGAGCTCAGCGGCTCGAGGCATTTATGTACATCCACAAGAGATTCTGAACACACGTACGTGACACTGGGTGGTAATAAAGCTTCAGAAGGAAGAGCACAGGTCCTGAAAAGGAATGTTGAACACTGTCTACTGAGGAAAAGAGTTACACAAGCACAAAATATTTGTGTATATAAACAATTCAGAGTATCACCTACTCATCTAGCTTTTCAGTGGTTTTCACTTTTACTTTTCCAGTAATGCCAAATTGTTTGATATTGAAATAACTAGATGTGAAGATATGTAAAACAGCTGATCCAGTTGCATAGAAAAGCTTTTTCTAATGCAATTAATCTGCAGTTAATGCAAAACTTGCACTCACAGTCCAGATAGTGTCTACAATTTCATACTGTCGTGGCTGGAGGATGAGATACTCTTTCTCAGAAGATGAAGGAGAGAAGTGATTTTTCTAAGATCGTGCAGCAATTGGCCATTTTCCACTTGTTTTCTGAATAACAAGAACAGGGGAGTTCCATGGTCTAGTTGTAGGAACGACATTTCTGCTGTGTAAGAGTTAAAATACTTCCATGTTTACCTTTGCAAACAACCTTTCTTCGCTTTACAGTAGCGTTCAGGAACTATCAGGTGGAAAAAATACTTGCTGGAGTCATGGGACAACTACTTAACAATCAGCATCCTCAGTCTTATCAACAGACATACACTTTGTTGGAAAAACCACGACAGCAACCTGACGACAGTGCATTTCCTTCTCCAAACCCAAGTTTTGTCTGTAGCATTCCAAAATGCAGTAATTGTAATTCCCAGGGAGGGTATAAACAATTTCTAGCTTATGCAACCAGTTGTGTCCCTTGGAGCCCTCACACCATAAATAGCACACAATCACTGACATAATCAATCAGATGTGCTTTACCAGATGTTTGTTTGTACTGCTGAAAATCAAGCTGTCATGTGGTCTTCATTTATTAGCTGGTATTAGGCTTGCAGTAACAGGAACCACTGTCTATAAGGTCCAAACTTCTATTGGTTTTAAGTCATAATAACCCTAGATTTTATATATAATGTTAAAGTATCAATGTAAAATATATATATAGAAGTATAAATATAAATATGGTTATATTATATTATATATAATTATATATCAGCATTATGTCTTGTATTACGTGTTACTACATGTACAACATTCCTGCAAAGAACTTGCCTCCCCATCAATGCAGCACTCATGGATTTCAAACACATTTTTGAATTCTGATTCCTGGTGCAGATAAAGAAAATGAACCAGTAGCACTTTCAATGAACTAGCTACTCAAACATGCAGGGGAAAAACTGACACAAACACAAAATTTTAATGATTTTTTCTTGTAATATCCTGTTTTGAATGTCTCAGTTGAAAGTATGGTTCTAAGGGTACTTCTAAGTTAAAATACTTTATTTTTAAGACAACGTAATGTAAATTAACAGACTGGTATAGAAAAAAACAGAACAGAGTGTCACCACTGGAGAGAATCAAAAGACTTTTTTTTTCCTTTCAATGTTTTGCATTATCACCTATTAAAAAAAAGATTTCATCCCATTACGAGTGAACTTCTTATGCTTTGAAAAACATAGCCCAAAATATCTGATTGCACTAGGCTCTGACAACCTGCCACTTAAAATTCTTGGAGCTTGCTAATAAAATTTTATTTCTGGGAAAAGGCTTGCTCTCCTGCAGCAATAATTGTGGGTTTTCAGGCTGAAACATTACACAAGAGTGAGAAAGGACATATGTAAACATAAACCACACCGAAGCACAACTCAGATCCAACAGAGTAATTTTCACTTGTGTGGTGACAATGGACAAACCTCAGCTTTCTCTACTTAGAATCGTTTAAGTTGGAAAGGATTCTTAAAATCATTGAGTCCAACTTGTGATAAATTTGGAAATAAGTTTTTTCTGCTCCATTATCAACCAGGGAATGTTGGCATGAGTGGCAGATGTGATAACTTCCACACTGCAGAAACACCCCTTAAGTACTTGCTCACATACTCTGGAGAAGGGTTTATAGTCAGCACAACCATGGCATACAATTTTATTTATTCATTGTTTAGTGTAAAACTGTAATTTCTCCTGTTCAAATACCAGACCCTATGTGTATGAATAATACATATGCTAGTATATTTGTTTGAGGGGATGGAAATAACCTCTTTAATTTTCAAGAAGTTCCCTTATCTAATGACGTTTTCAATGAGAATATTAAGTTAGTGCTGCCAAAGTTGTATTTAGATCCCACAACAAGGAAAAAACCCATTCATATTAACGAAGAACCTTATTTGAAGTTAGAGCTGGTTTGTCCAAGTAACACTTAGACACAGATGGTGCACTACGTTCAGACAAAGGGTTTTCTTGGACTCACAAGAAGATAGAGGGCTTCCCTTGCAGGTTTTGGTACCTTATGAGAATATAAAATTAAATTTTGTAGTTCATCGTGACCTCTTGATTGTGGTTACATTTTCGCATGGAAGCAAAGGAAAGAGATTTGGTGGCAGAGGCATTCCTGTAAAATTCCTGAGATACAGCTCTGCTACAAACCCCCTGAGGTTGGTGTGTTGAGGAGTTTAACATTAAAGAGAACTTCTTAGACAAGAGAAAAATGAGGCAAACTGGCACAAAAACTGGCAGTTAAGAATTTCTTCAGTTTATGGGGTTGCTTTTTCGAATCTAATCTGTTTTACGGAAAACTAAAAGCAGAATAATTAATCATACCCTCTTAGGCAAATTCATCCTCAGAGTAGAAAAAAACGAAGGTGCTGAGAGCGTCATGAAACTAAATGCAGTGTAAATCCATCACACACCGCTTGTGTGAAGCAAACAGAAAAAGAGCATCACTCGATTGGGTCACAGACTTTGGAGCACCATGGGCTACCTGGCACCAAATGCTGCCCTGCCAGCTGCATTGAGAATCCTCAGAGATCCCTCATGTGTTTAGCTCACAGTTTAAATATAACATCCTGTAGCATTTAAAAGGGTGGAGGATTTAATTAACCCCCCCTCCCAAGGATTTAGTGCTTTCTTATTTGCTTTTTTAAAAAAGATAATTGTGGTTTGGGATTGCTTCTTTTGCATTTTGAATTCAGCCTAAGCACTTAAGGGGATGTTCTTCCAATTTAACACAACTGGTGTGTATTAGCAGCTACATTTTCTGGCAGAGCTGGAAATCTGAAAGACTTGAGATGCCTGCCAGGCTAGAAGAGCTAAAGTAGGAAATACTGCCACATTCCTCCCAACGTAATTCAGTAGCCTGAAGTTCAGTTAGGAGCCACTGGTTATTTGCTGTCGTCACTTTGTTTATCTCAGCGCTTCGAAGCTCATGGAAATAGGATTGCAAAGAAAACGTGGAGGTGCTGCCTGAAACTCTGAGGCCTTGCAAAATGTGCCTGTGCTTAGCACAGCTCTCCTCTGCTGCTGCTCACGTGGATACCTAAGGGGAGAGAAATCAATAAGGCAATTATATTTACGGCTATGCATTCCTGATAACAAAATCACCACGCTCTTGGGGGCAATAGATCAGGCGTGGAGGCTTCAGTGTGTGTCTCGACTCAACAGGTCAATATTAATGTATAACTTTATTTATTACCTACTGGGGTTTGCTTGTTTATCTATTTATTTCACCCTTTTTCTTTTTTTTTTTTAAATGATGTACTACCCTCACACCACTTTGGAAACTAGGCTGTCACCTTTGCTTTCTCCCACATAATAAAGCAGAAATGAGTAGTTATTTTTACACTTCAGCGTCTGAAAGATGCAGAAGCTGATGTGGTGCCTTACAGACAACCAGAAAAGATAAAATAAAACAGAAGGGGAACACTTGCACAGTACTTTTTTGTGCATTCACTGTGCTGTCGCAGGAATGATTGCAGCCACTCCAGGTGTCACAATGCATTTAAGTACACACAACAGCCAAAATTTGTGGGAGCCATTTAGAGACAAGGGAGACTCTTTGGGTAGTTTCTCCAGGTGAAAGGAGTCAAGCCTGTTATGTAAAAAGTACCAGTTCATCCCCAACGCTGCAATAAACAAATCTAACAGAGGAAATAACGTCAGCGGGAACACCTCTGTGTGGATTTTCAGCTCCAGGTGCTGCACTGGCAAACAGATTTTAGGCTGAAACTGCTCTCCTCTGGGTTTGCAGTGCACAGTTCAGAGGGCTCTGGATGAAAGCAGGAGTGTGGCTTCCAAAATACGCTTTAAAGCAGACATTCCTGTCTCATGTAGAAGTCCAGGTTAAAAAAAAGAAAAGATTCTTAAGAGGAAGAGTTCTTATTTTGAAAGACATTTCTTAGTGTTTTTATATCTACAGCAAAAGGATTATTTTACAGCTTTAGTCCTTTTTCTCTGCAAAAGTCTGTGAACAGAATATTACTATCGTTAAATACATTAGTTATAAATTGTTAATATATGTATTATTATATAAATATAATAACCACTGTTGTAGTGAAGCAGAGATATCCATAGACAAAATTATATTATGTTAAACAGCTATTTACATTTATTTATTTCTGAGGTGTAGTCTTCTACTGAGTAAAATTCTTGAGTCATTTTTCAAATCAGGACAAGAATTTTCCGAACTACCCGAGTTTAAGGAGTTTTATTCTCCTCCTTCAGAAAAGGAGGGGAAAAAATGGGTTTTTTCAGTCTCCAAAAATTAGGCTTTTTTGCCTAAAATGTTTCTGTGCTTTACCTGACTTAGGTTTCTCATGTTCCATCTTTTTTATTCAATTCATTGTTAGCTTTCCTAAAATCGAATGTCCAGGCTTCAATGTGAGCTACTCTTCACAAACTATAATTAGGCTTCTTCCAATTATAATGCATATAACCCCTAACAGCAGTATATATTTTTACAACTGAATTGGTGAAGTTGTGGCACTTTACATACCTCAATCTTTTTTCCCGTGGAATAACATGTTCCAAAAAAATAGATTGTGAAGGAAGAAAAAGCAACACTTCTGCAGTTTTATTGATCAGGAAATTTTCAGAGAGAAGGTATAAATCAGACTGAATTTTAAGGTAGCTTTTTCTGTTGTTAAATACTTGATGGTTACAAAGGAGCTGTTAGGTCTGTGAGATTAATATAAATTTCCATGCATATATAAATCGGGTTATCATTAATTTTTTTTCAGAAATAAGCTTTATATGTTAGGCAGTGTAAGAATCTTCATTTAAGTTTCCAGCAATTTTTGCAAAAACCTAGCCAGCCTGTCTGCCAGTTACCCCTTACATGTTGCACAACGCACGGAGCTGTACATGCTTGCAAATGGTAAAATATATTTTAACATGGAATATAATTTTAATTTTGAAATATATATATATATATTATGTACTGTACTTTGCATATTTGGAAATTTTTTTATTGTTATTTCACTATCACCTTTGTACATTTTAGATTAAATGCAAGCAGATTTAACCTAAAAATCTTCTTCTACAGCCTTTCCAGACTTGTGGTAATGTTCAAAGGACCTAATTATAGAGAGTTCTGAACTGCTAATGACTCCATCCAGCACTTTCTACAGACAGGATGGAGCACAGTTACTGAAATGTCATACTGACAGATTTCAGTTGTGTTTTCTTCTGATGTGTCAAAATCATTATTTCTGTTCTGCATTAGAACCGAAATGGATAAGTGATTGCAAATGTGCTTATGGAACCTGATGTTTATTTCAAAGTCATGCCTTCCTTTCACAGCCCCACTTGAAAGTTCAGGAGGATGAAATATTTTTTCCAGGATCTCTTCTCAGTAAATTTCCTGCCATGGAGCTGTTCCCTAAGTCTCTGATGGGATATCCAACAGCTCGAGCCTGACAGGTGCTATTGGCATAATTGATTATTGAAAATACGAAAGAGAGAGTAAATACTGGTGACAACACTGAGCAGTTGTTAGCACTTAAACACGCCAATTAACTTACCAATAGGGCAGATTACTCACTGAGCTCTACCATGTTGTATCTCCTGCTGCAGATCCAGCGCAGTCATTTTAAAGCAAGTCAGGTTATCTCCACTGTTTTGCTGTCATTTTTCTGCATAGAGGGGATAATCTGATAGATGCCTGCCAAAACTGAAAAACAAAACAAAAGGGTCTTGTTCCTTCTCACTTATGCAATTGTACACCTGCCAACCACCCTCTCTGCTCTCCTCCTCCTTGTTTTCTTACGTTTGTTGTCAGGTTGCTCTGGGATTTCTTGCCCTCAGCAGTGTTGCCTCCACCCCAGCCCCAACCGGAGTGGTGATTGCTGCTCTGGAACTGGGGTTCTCATTTAAATAAATCCGAGACATAATACCAGCTAGCAGAGGCTGTTCAGCTGCTGCTTCAGTGTCCGAGACAAAACCCTGAAATACGGGTGCAAAATCAGGATGTGGTGTGTGAAGTAAGCATAGATAAGTTGTATGAACTTAACAACCTGCAGATAGAAGAGATTCGCAGGCTGGTCTGGTTCTGGGCAGCATGGCTTAGTTAATCCCTTTCTTGATCTACACAACCAAAATTCCACCCAGAACGCGGTAGAAATCCTTTATACTTCTCTGTGTGCTTTAGTTATACTTTACTCTTCTAGAAACACTGATTATTGCTCTTACTGCATGGCCAAGGCACACGTCTGTTTCTGCTGGAACAAAATCCATCACCTGGGACTTGCGCTGAGCCCTCCTGAGCGCTGAAAATTTGGTGGCTGGAAAAAAACAGAAACACGTCAACGTTTCCACTTCTTTCTAAGCAGAGCACTAACCTCTGCAGAGATTTATTAGTAAAGAAATTTCATTACATAGGCCGTGGAACAAATGGTGGTGGTATTAAGGTTGGTTTACAGAAAATAAGTTAAACAATGGAGTAATAAGAGTGCAAACAGTGGCTTCCTTTGATGCTGTGTCACTGCCTCACTATTTTTGACGGGTGTGGCAGGATTTTTGGAAGACGCCATGAGTGACAGTGACACTCAGAGGTGTCACAGGGGGGCACAGGAGGTGTGGTACTGGAAGGTGGTCGAACACTCCTTTCATTACTGGGAGCCCTGTGCACCAGCAGAACACAGGGCCTGCGGAAACGAGCAGCAGGCTCCTTATTTGAGAAATGGATTGAAATAATGTATGTTAGGTTTCTGAATATCATCAGGTTCACAAAGGCACTACTTGAGGTCCAGGTCAGTTTGACTAATTTTATTCCATACTGTCGGACATGTAATGGCCTGTAAATTACCTCAGAGATGGCTTCGTGGCGTTCTGTGAACAATGAAAATAAGTGCACACAAAATTTCGTTTTAATAATAGCATTTTGAAGATGGGAGTCATATTCTTGCCCCCAACGCACTCTTATCTCATGTGCAGAGCATCAAGGTCTCTAAAAAATAATCTGCCACTTTTCATGAACTTAAGTAACTTCTAACCTGTGTCGTAACAATAACCAGCATGCACCAGAGGAAGTCGGAGAGATTTTTACGGTAGGATTTTAGATATTTCGAGGCAAAGTCAAGCACGAGCCACAGGGTGCCGCTATTCTGCCAAAGAACGAACATTTTCCTGCATTTCGCTCGCCCGGTGAATTTAGGACAACAGGAAAAGTTGCGGCGATACCTTGGAAGAGCCGAGGAATGGTTTTGCACCCCGATGGCTCCGCTTGAGGAATTAGGGGGTGTTTTACGACTGCTTCGCCGCGATCAGAGAAATGATTAAAATGAGGAGTGAAATTCGGCACGAACAGAACGACAGAAGGGAGTAAAACACAGAGGCAGAGCCAGACAAGCTCCGAACAACTCTTCCTTTCCACTCTATCACCACAAAAAATTCTGATCAGATGCTTTAGTCTGCGATTTAATTAGTGTGTACCGTATTTAGACAGGCTCTTAACATTTTGAAGTTGATCCCCCAAGATCGTGATGCTCCACCTGTTCTGGTGTTATGCGCAGAGTTCTTAATTTAAAATCTGCCTCATTCCTGAGCTGCAGATGCCTTCTGGCAGCCTTGTCCTTCTGTACCTGGGATGAGGATGAGGTTAAGTACTAAACGGCTCTTCCTAGCGTTGCTTCAAGAAAAACTGGTCTGCACTGATTGAGTAAATCAGTGGATTTACTCAATTAAATTGGAATGGCCTTGGCAGAGATTAGCTCTCCCTGATCAATAGAAATTGTTCGTTCAATTGCTTCGTAACCGAAGCTGCAAGTACCTTGTTAAGGAAACTGTGATGCCTTGCAGTTGCTTCTTGTAGTAACCCCAATGTGATGAAGTGCTTCCTCATCTGTACACTGATTTCTTTAATAGCTTGCAGTGATAATTTTAAAGAACAGCAGATTCTCCTGCTTTTTAATAGCTGCCTTGCTGAGGAGAATGTAATTACTTTTCCATAAACTGGTGTAAGGACATGGCAAATAGAAGATTGTTCTACTTCAGCTCACCACAATACCTAAAATTTTTGGCTTTGTTAATTTCTGTTTACACCTCTCATCTTAGTTCTCAGCTAAGAACTGGAACTTATCTCCCAAACCTTTTACTGAGGTTCTGAAATATGAATAGAAACCAGTTCTCAGCACCTCCTCATCGCAATTAGGCTAAATAAAAGAAAAAAAATTACATTGCAAGTAACTTTACTATGGGTAGAACACTGCCATATTTACTTCCAAAATAGCTGCTAGGAAGAAGTCATGGAGTGCAACAGAGTGTTATTAGCTAGGCTAAAATATACCAGAACCTCTTATGTAGTATTTGCTATCAAAAACTCAAGGGGTGGCAAGCACTAGAATTGAAACACAAACAGGTAAAATTATTTTAATCCTGCACTTATTCCTATATAAATATATAATTATCTTCTTTATAAACTTCCCACCTGTCTGCTAAATTAAACATAAATGCCATTAAGAGGGATTGTATTGGGTTGTGTTCAGTAACATAAAGTATTTCTCGTATCATTCCATAAAATTCTGCAAAATTCCCCACTCCTCCAAAACTATTAGGCAAATGTCAGAGCTCTACTACTAAAAATAATGAAAGTAGCAATTACAGCCCATTATAGATTCTGTGGGCACACCATTTTAGCTACTGAAAGTAATCAGAGATGGAAAGACAGTGAGAAAAATGTTGCGCCAATTATTTAATTGACCAGTTTTTGAGACAATGTTAATTTACAGCGAAAGAAAATGTCTGCAAGTCTGATGTCATTGTGTATCCATGCTAGCACACTGTGGTTATGATTAAACCTAAGATTAAAGGTACTTAAAACTTTGCTTGGTTAGATGAAAGCTCAGCAAATGCAAGGAACATTTGGATGCTCATTAGACTGAAGATATGTTAATTAAAATCACATATTACACCTGCAAAACGTGATTCCTTGATGGATTCATACTGTCTGGCTGAAGAATCCTAGGCACATTTTGAAAGAATTAGACCTGCACTTGGTATAAACTTTGAATTGTGGTTGTTATTCTGTTCAGACAAACTGGAAGTCCTTGAACAGATAATTACGCACAATTTTTGAGCCTCAATTTTGCCTCTTGACAAGACTCCACTTAGCTCAAACAAAAGGGACATCACAGCAGCAAAAGTGGACTTCCTTGAAAGAAGAGGAAAAACTTCTAAAGAGGGACCCCAAATAGCGTATCTCAGCCATGCCAGTTTAATTTTGTTTTCCAGTTAAAAGAAAGAAATTACTACCACAAAATTACTGACACTACACTTCATCATCAGCAGCATCAATCCAGATTTGTTATCTCATCTGTTATTTAATTTATTTGATCAGTAATACTGTATTGACTGAGTGCTTATGCACTGTTCTTAGCACCCAGCTCTGAATTAAGAATCTGTAAAGCAGCATAAACTCTTAACACTGTTTTCCCAAGATACAAGTTTTCTACTAGTTAACAGGAAGACAGTAAAAAATAGGACTGTAGTTCTTCACCTTTTGCCCAAGATGGCACCCTAAGGAGTAAGTTTTACAGCATGTCTGGGATATTAATAAATCAGATAAATGGGTGAAAGAAAATCATTTTTTACAAGGAAGCCCTGATGGAGCTCCTTTTCCATGTAGGCTGACTCACCAAATTCCTGTCTACACAGCCCCACTGAAGCCAAATTAAGAGTTCTGCATTTTCATTTAAACCTTCCTGCTTGTAGATATGCAGATAAAAGTTAGCTCGTCCTTTGCATGGCAGTACTAACCCAGAGTTCACTAATTATTCTTGCCTACTTAGGTATCTTTTTACCTTGTTCCCAACAACTGTCTCAATATCTTTCTCTCACCAAAAAAATAAATACATGCATCACATAATGCTGATAAAAACATTGAAATGTAACTGTATAAAAGCCCCTGCAGGCGTTCTCAAAAAATCAATTTTGCTGAATATCTGCTGTATTATTTAGATGCTGGGCAGCATGTAGTCACATTGCAGATATGCTTCAGGAGCAAGAACTTTTCTTGAAGCTACAGGCTGCCTGACAGCAGCGTCGTTTTTCTTTTCTTGGATATGAAAGAACAGTGGAAATAGAAGAAAACCACAGAAAATCAGGTCAGTATATGTATAGTAAACAGTAAAGGCACCAACTGACTACCTGTTGTGTGTCCCATTAGTTTCTGAAATATTGAAAAAAACTGTCTCCAGCACAAATAGAAAGTAGCAGGAAAGTCTTTCTGGTGAGCTGAAGCATGGCAGACAAGAATCTTAACCACATAAATATATAGTAAATTTATTTATTTATTTATTTATAAATAAATAAGTAAATAAATAATATAAGTAAATGGTTTAGAGATGTTGTATGACAAGATCTAGGTAGGCCAGAGAAGAAACCAGGATCAGCCTGACAAGACACACTGTGGGGATATTTCACAGTGAAAAATAAAACAAGATGGCAATGCAGAACACAGAGGAAGGCAAATGATGTCTTACTTCTGCAGAGCTGAAAACTAAACAAACGAGAAAAAAAAGAAGAAGAAGAAGAAAAAAAGACACTTAATTAGCTACATTTTTATTTGGACAGTAGAGAAGTCTAGAATAAAGAATTTTCAGCTTAAAACAGTAGCTGAACCTGTGTTTGAGGATTCATTCACTAACAGAGAAAGTGCTGAGAAAAAAAGAGGGGAATATAGTGGAATCCTCCTTCCCTTTTCTGTTTTCAACCCAGTAATCCACATACACCTGCACAAACAGCTGATCAAGAGACGTAGCAGTCATTGGAAAACAATAAATTCTTTCTCCTTTATGCCTACTGAAAGCCACATGGTCTTGTTAACTGTTCTGGATTAAAAATTGACTTTTGGGTAGAAAGAACAAAATGCCTGCACGCTGTTTTTTTTAAATTGTGGGAACTCCAGTGTGACCTCTCTGGGTAAGTGTTGCATCTCCAGTGAAACTCTGAATGAAGACACAGAAATACCCTGTAATTAAATCAAACAGGAAGAATACAGGGGGTGAGTAGGATGATATAGCTGCATTGATTGGGAATAAAACGAAGAGTTCATATTTTATAGCACCTGTGCACAAGTTACAGCAGGACTGCTTTAATTGGAAACGCTGATGAAATAAAATTTCCGTCCTTTTTGGCTGTTTATTTTATGGAGATCTCAGACCAGTCGATAAAGTATGATGAGACACTTCATATCATTTTCCCCTTACAACTTTCCTGCTGTGGGATCATAATTACAGCAACACCCAAGGCAGGAGTGAGCTCCTCATGCATCTCTCTGCACTATCAGGGGCAGTACTGCCTTGCATGCTGAGGAAAAAAAAAATATCATCAGAAACAGCTCTGAATAGGGTTTGAGATCAGCTCCACTCAGAGATCCACACAGCACACCACAACTGATTTTTTGCTGCTGTCAAACCAAGTTCTTGAGATGTTTGGGCGAGGACAATCCTATGGCTCAACACATTTTTGGTGACACAAGGTTTTACATGGAAAGTCAGAGGTCTCACCTGCGGAAAAAAATAATCCTAGTAACGTCCCGTTGTGTTAGATCACATTTTGGGCAGAAAAACAACCCAGATAAAGGCCTAGCAGCAAATGATGAAGACGTTTTTCCACGACTTTAGGTACTTATTTAAGAAAAGAACAGTAAATCCACAAGGAAGCCATTCCTATGCTTTGGAAAAGGTCTCTTCAGGAGACAGGCTCTGTATGAATTTTGAAGCTGCACACATTTGCCTTTGTTCATCTTCCATCTTACTGATAAAAGGAAAATTTTAGCATAAAAATAACTCGTCACATCCCTAGATCTGGAAACCCTTCTGCAGCTGAGCCACTGCGAGCATTTTGCCATGCAAGGGTTAAATGCACCTTCCAGTTTTAACTTTGAAATAATTTTATAATTGATTTTAAATCAACACAAAACACAACACTGCTGCCGTCATAAACTTAGCAAAACACAAAACAGTCACCAAAAAAAAGTCCATTAAAGGCATTAAAGGGAACGGGTTATAACATAGATTATGGTGCTGGTCAGGCAATTATTTACTGGGTAGCAAATGAGGAACCAGCAGAAAAAAACAAAATATCCCTGAAAAAAAAAAAAAAATGAACAGAATTTGTATGCCATGTGCTGATTTTAATCAGATGGTTAGGTTTAAAATAATTGCAATTTCAAATGTAAAAGGTACAGCTTTTTTATTCAGGTGGATTTCAAAATACAGAGTTTTAGCACTCTAACACTTCTTGTTAGCTATTTAGCAAAGGGGCAGAATATGACTTGTGTTTCTCCATAAAGTAATCAATTAGGAACAACAGCAAAAATCAACTTTTGCGTGATAGCAACTACATTTTGCATTAATTTGAAAGGCGTGTTAAGAGTGTAAGGTATTAGAAGACGCTCCATTTCCTTTAGAAACCCATATTATGTGAGAGGAAACAAAAGAAACACATTTTATATCAGTTAGTAATTCATTACTCAATGCATCATTGCAAAGTACATCGTTAGCCTGAAAAAGAAATTATTTGTTCTTCATTTGAAGACCATACCAGAGCCTCACACTCAGTCTTTTCCTCTTCTTCTTTCAAACTGCAGATGTTTTTTCAAGTGATGAGGCTTGCAGGATGTTACAAGAAGAGGCTCTTCTTGTAACAGTTCTAGGGGAAGGTATGAACGCATAGGAGTAAAATGAAATTCGTAATGCCAAGCAAATGCTATTTGTTCACATGTCACTTAGGAGCAATCAAAGCCACAGTAAGCATGTGATAGGAAAATTTTGGTTAGCAAAGTGGCTGCTGCAGCCCTCACATAATTTGCATGGACCAAAATTATGCACATTATTTCACTGCCCTATAATTCTTCAACTATTATAATCTCAGAGATGAGGGGAGCAGGGCATTTGCTGACACCATCAACCAGAGCAGCCTTAATTTGTTTGAAAATAAGTGCTTATCCTAGATCCCGTAAAAACTTCCCTCTCCCTCAGATACTCTCCACTGAGCTGGAATTTACGTAAAGTAAATTTGACTATTTAAAAAGCTGCTAAACACAACAAAGCAAACATACCACAAATTATTTTCTGGGCTGCATGCAAAAGAATGGCCTGACTCGAAGCTTTTTAAAGGGAAGAGAAAGAATAGCATTGATTTCCAAGGGGCTCTGGCTTAGCCTGGAACCAAGTGCTCTCTTGGTGCTCAGTAAATTAATATTTGGATACCACGTGTCGCCATGGCAATGGTCCAATAGAAAACGTGAGCTACAAAAATAAATTCAATGTGTCAATTATGTGTCACCGTGTTTAATGCTCAGATGATCCCCGGGCTAGCAGACACTGAAAAGTTCATGGGCAGGCAGTCCCCTCCCTTCTGTGGGTCGTTTAGGCAAATGAAAATGCTCCTCCACTGGCATTCATCATTTACAGAACACATTATGGGCTTTTTTAAAGCATATTCCTCAAGGTGCTTTTCCTCAGACTAAGTTCTCTAAAAGCTGTTCTTTTCACAGCAAAAATTTGCTCTCATATTAGAATTAAATTCCCTAATATATTCTTGTGGTGTTCCTCCACTCCTTATTGAGGCAACTGAATATGTGATGCTGTGGTTATTTTTTCCATTTGTCACCTGTCCCGTGCTCAGGTTACTTGAGCATTCAGAATTTCACTTTTCACCGGTACAAAATTATTCCTTCTCCCGGGCAGCCTGTTCCAATGCTTGATAATCCTTTCAGTGAAGAGGGGTTTTTTTTAAAAGCTAATATCCTAAACCTGCCCTGGCCCAGCCTGAGGCCGTTCGCTCTCCTCCTGTCCCTGTTCCCTGGCAGCAGAGCCCGACCCCCCCGGCTGCCCCCTCCTGTCAGGGAGCTGTGCAGAGCCACAAGGCCCCCTGAGCCTCCTTTGCTCCAGGCTGAGCCCCTTTCCAGCTCCCTCAGCCGCTCCTGGGGCTCCAGCCCCTTCCCCAGCTCCGTTCCCTGCCCTGGACACGCTCCAGCCCCTCCATGTCCTCTTTGGAATGAGGAGCTCAAAACTGACCCCAGGATTTGAGGTGTGGAATGGCTTTAAGCTGAAGAAGTGTAGATTTAACCTGGTTATTAGGAACAAGTCTTTCCCTGGGAGGGTGGGCAGGCCCTGGCACAGGGTGCCCAGAGCAGCTGTGGCTGCCCCTGGATCCCTGGCAGTGCCCAAGGCCAGGCTGGACCCTGGGGCTGGGAGCAGCCTGGGACAGTGGGAGGTGTCCCTGCCATGGCAGGGGTGGCACTGGATGGGATTTAAGGTCCCTTCCCACCCAAACCATCCTGAGATTCTGTGATTCTAAGTCAAAATAACGTAGAGAAATAAAATAGAAATCCGGAGGAGAACCCGATAAAACGTAATCGATCAGAGCATGAGTTCTTTCTAGTTCAGATTGTGAAACCATGTCCACACTTTATTTAAGAGATATATTTGAAAAAAACCCAAACAAACAACCAACCAAAGGAAGACTTGTGCGTCACAGCATGGTACCTATGCAGCAAATTCAGCCACTGAGTCATAACTGCCCTTGAAATTTAAAGACATCCTATGTGCCATGATGAAAAATAGTGTGGAGTTGCACTTCTTTCAGATCTCAGAACACATTTTTTAAATATCAAACTTTACAGCAATCCGTTTCATTCCTAAGCACGGCGACAGTGAGACATGCTCTAAGTAATAATTCTTTCTGCATCTGTCACTATGAAGATTAAGAAGATTCATCTCATAAATACTGGATTAAAACCAAAGCTAATTTTGTGCTGAGATATCTACAGTGGTGTATCAAAAACCTGCCAAAACAAAACTGTTAATTGCAAAGCAGATGTTTGTAGCATAAGGCAACTTCCTTTTTTCCCCTTTTTTTGTCTTTTTTTCTTCCATCTTTTTTCAATTTTTTTTTTTTTTTGACATACTATATTATAAATAACCTGATCAGAGGGTGAAATCAGTCCACACCAGGTACACCTGGATGCACAGCAAATAAACACAACTGGCAGTGTAAGAAAATTCTGAATTGGCAGGACCAGTCAGTGGTTTGGTTAATTGAACTGTGTTAGGCAACATGACAAAATCCTACTGAAACCAGGAAAGGAAACACAGCCAGATCACTCCTTGCCTTCAGCAGCAATTCTGTTTAAATAACCTGACCAGTTTTGGGAACTGAGTGCCTGTCTCCTCCCGGTTCCTCTGGGAATTTTAGACACGTGTCCCAGAGAAGGCTAGACTTGCTTGGGGAGTGAGAAGGATAAAATTAATCTGAGACCTGAGATGTCAAGAGCATGCTGATCTCTTTACTTAAGCCTGCTTTCCAGCCTGACTGTGCCCTCTCTCTGAGTGTGTTCCTCCCACCCTTTCTCAGAAAGTAAAAGCCAGGTGAGAGCCAGCTCAGCAATTCCCTTGTGTGAGGCTTGTCAGGTCTGTCCTGCGCCAGTGCCAGACACCAAAGCCTGGCGCTGGATTTTCTGACGCTGGGAAAAAAAACGAGCAGCCAGTGTCAGCTGCCAGCACCACATCTCTGCTTAACAGCAGGGATTAAGATAGTGGCTGAAAAGAAGTCACTAGGATCCCGAGCTGATTCTCCCTCATGTTAATTTAAGTGCTAGTTAATTACACGTGTCACATCAGCAGGGTAGGATTGCTCTCCTGGAGAGCCTTCCCCAGATGGAGAGGGGAAGCTGACTTGAGCCTCTGCCCGAAAGATTTGTCTCCCACTCTTGGCCTAGGGACAGCAACTGATTTACTAAAATATGGATAAAGATCTAATATCGATATCCAACTGAGACGGACAAAGACTCTCTAACTCAGTAAGTTAGAAAGTGTATGTTTATTTCAGCGCCGGGCTTCGCGTGGGATAGTTCCTCTACCCGCAGAAGCGAAGCACAATTCAATATAAAGTCTTTTTATCTACAAAAGTCTTGAATATTCAAAATACAAATACACATTTATCATATAAACACCACCCATGCCCCGCTTCGTATGGTAATTAGCTAAAGAAATCATTAAGCATGCGCAGTTGGTTCCTAGATTTGGGTCGGTGGTCCTGGAATTTGGGGAGGGGTCTGAAAGGATGAAGTAAAACTTGTCTTCCTCGTTCTGACCTTTCTACCTTTCTGGTTTTTGACAATACCTATTACTTTTAGGGAACTCTCAGTCCTTCTCCTCATTACTTTTGAATGGTAATTGTTTAAGTTTCTTTAGATCTTTAACCAGTGCAATTTGTTCTTTATTATGAAGGCAGCTGAATAAACCTAGCATGACAAGCTGTCATTTATTTTGTGTCTTCAATCTTATTCTAAGCCTGGCTTCTTAGCTAATTATTAACCTTTTTAATTAGCTCTAGCTGTATTTGCTTGCTAGTTCTATTCTAGTTAATTTCAGCAAAACTAGCCTCTATCTAAAATGATTAAAATTCTACGTTTCACAACTACGGCAAGACCAAAATCCTGACAGAAATACAGCCACTCAAAGAACATGAGCATCCAGCTGCAGTTGCCCAGCAGTGGACACTCGCTATTTTTTATTTAAAACTTCTCTGGAGGAAGGAAAATGGACACACCTGACAACTGAAACATCTCAGGGTAGTCGAAGGGAGCATCAAGAGCATCCCCTTGGCACCTGCCTTGGAGATGTTTCCATGCACTTTTGAGATCCCATCTCAGTCACCTCCCTACAAAACAGGCCCGGATTTTTCCCTGTGTGCTTTCATTGTTGTGACACTTTGTGCTCTAATGATACCCTCCAACAATGTGGGGTTTTTTCCCATTATGTATTGTACCCACCTGAGGGGGTGCCCCAAAATCCACATTGCAGGAGGAGGGAGGAGAAGATTTTTGAGGGTGCTGCCCGCTTCCTGGTACCTAGGAGAGGGCACGGAGCGAGGGAAGTGGGGGAACTGCCAGCAAGGATCGTGCTGTGGTGGGAAAACGGGAGCAGTGCTGGTGCTGGCCATGGGGAGCCTGATGGCTGGGGAGCCAACCGAGGGTTGTTGTGAGAAAAAGCAAGATGAGACAGGAAAAGGGGCCATTGCAGAGGCGAGGCAGCACTTTCCTGGGACAAACATCCTTGTTTTAGGACACCAAAAATGAAAGGCAGCATCGGCACGGAAGCGGGTAAGAAGTGATGGCCAAAGGTTGATCTGTAGGGGAAATGAGACCACGCAAGACCCTCGAAGCCCCCAGGACCGTGGGCATCCCACTCTTTCCCACCCTCCCTTCCTTCCTCCCACTTCTCTTTTTCTTTCATTTTCTCCCTTCTTCTTTTATATTTCTTTCTCTTTACTCTTTCCCTTCCTTCCTTCCTTCCTCCCTCCCTCCCTTTTTTTCTGCTTTTAATTTCCCTTTTTTTTTTTTTTTTTTTTCCTCCTT
>VZTG01001106.1:31889-45839 GCA_013397845.1 Melanocharis versteri
AGCGCTTCCCGAGCCGCTGTCGCTTCCTTCCCGTGGCGGGGTCACGTCACAGCCGGCGCGGCCCCGCCCGCGGACCGCGCGTTCCGGCGGAGCTCCCGCAGGTGCGTGCGGCACCGGCACCGGCACCGGCACCGGGACCGGCACCGGGACCCCGGCGGAGAGCGGCTGCGGCTCCTCGGGATGCTGCTCCCCCCGGGATGCTGCTCCCCCCGGCATCTGGCTCTTCGGGATGCAGCCCCCCCCCTCCCTCCCCGCCAGGGATGCGGTGCTCGGGATGCGGCCGCTCGGGATGCGGTGCTCGGGATGCGGCCGCTCGGGATGCGGTGCTCGGGATGCGGCTCCGCGGCTCCTTGTCCCTGCCCAGGGTCCTGTTCGGGGTTTGGAAGTACCGGCGTCGCCAGCAGGGCTGGCTCGTTGCGGGGGATGATGAGGAGGCCTCTGGATACACTGTACCCTGCCGGGCTCGCCGGCGGGGCTTGGGGGGGTTTAGCTCGGAAGTTTCCCGATGGAAGCGCTTAAAACTCGTATTGTGCTGTTTTTATTGTGTTGAATATATTATATATTTTTTATATCTATTGTATATTTTTCCTATCTATATATACACACACAAATATATATGTATATATACACACACATGTATATATATATATGTATATATTATTAAATATATATATACACAAATACATATCTTATATGTATGTATTATATGTATATACACACACAAATGTATATATTTTATGTATATATTATAAGTATATACACACAAATATTATATGTATATATACGCACGAATATGTATCTTATATGTATCTATTATTATATATACATATACACTCAAATACATAACTTATATTTATATATTATGTATATAAATACACAAATATATATTTTATATGTATATATTATTATATGTATATATACACACACACAAATATCTATCTTATATGTATCTATTATTATATATGTACATATACACACAAATACATATGTGTATTTATTATGTGTATATACACACACAAATACATATCTTATATGTATCTATTATTATATATATACATATACACGCAAATACATACCTTTTATGTATGTATTTTATGTATATACACACACAAATATATATCTTATATGTATATATTATTATATGTATATACACACACAAGTATATATCTTATATGTATATATTATATGTATATAAACACACAAATATATTTCTTATCTGTATATTTTTATATGTATATATACACACACAAATATGTATCTTGTGTGTATATATTTTTATTGTATGTATACATATGTATAATCCATATTACTACATGTTTTATATATTTATATGCATATATGTAGGTATATATCTGTATGTGTGTGTATATATATGCATGGATATGTGTTATATATAATGTATACATATAAATATATACATACATATATGTATAATGTATACATTGTATGTATATGTAATCTGTTAATCTATGTGTATATGTGCATATGTGTATGTATGAGTATATATATATATAGGTGTGTATTTATATGTGTATATGTTTCTATACTTAAAACATACAAGCTGTACATATACATAAAATACATATATATAATATATCACATAATATACAGTATCATTAATATCATTATCAATACAATACACCAAAGCAGTACTACGTATTAATGATATATTAATACCACCTTCTATTCATTCTATATAAATATTAATATGTATTAATACTTTAATACTATTCATATGTTTGTTAATATGATGATGTTATGTGTAGCATCTTAGATATTAATATAATTTCATGAGATATATGATTACATATAAAATATTACATGCCGTTTTATATAATATATATGGCATATATATTATACTCTGTTGTGCTATTATTACGATTATCTTTCAAACTCCATTACAAACTACATTATGGTAGCAGTCTGTTGTTTGTGCAAGTTCTGTACATTATTCAGAATAGGCCATTACAGCAACCTGTTGGATGTCGTTTAAATTATCTGACATTTGGAGTGTGGCCTTGGACCAGATTCTGGGATGCACGCTCCTGGAGGGATTACTGAACAAAATGTGTTGCTCATTGGGACGAAGTGATACTTTTGTCCTCTCTGGGGTGGAGTGCAGTGTGTTTGTGCCATTACGTGCATGAGCAAAAAGATTTTCTTGTGTTTTGCAGGCCTCGTCTGGACGTTGTGGAGGGGTAAAAGCTGTGTGGGGGTCTCCACAGCTGCAGGATTTGCTGTCCCCACTCGCGTGGGCTCCTTGGTCTGTGGCTGTGGCACTTATTTTCCTGTTCAGCATTTCCTGGGTAGGTAATCAAACGCAGACTGCCAGAAAGTTTAGTTTCCTCAATGGCCATGGCTGGTTTTGAATTAGGCACAACAGGAGATAGGTGTTTTAAATGCCATCGTTGTGCATTCTGATATTTGGACCTACTTGCTCCCCCCATTCTCTTTCAGCTGTTACTTAAAAGGTAAATACTTGGAGAAAAAAAACATCCATGCTTGTCTTTCCCTGATTGTTGCTGAGGTTAAGTTTATACAGATAATTATCTCATCTAAATAATGGATGGTTTTAGTGTCACAACTTACTTTTCCAGCGGATGAGGATTTATTGGGTGGTGGAAATTCTATCAACAGGAATTGAGTCCAACTTGGCTTTGCAAAACAGAGCATGGGCCAAGTCCAGACTCAAAACAATAATTTGTTAAATCTGTAGCATTGTGGTGTAGGGGAGGGTAAGTTCTCAAGTTTGCAGGCATCCTTCTTTGCATTTATTTATTCTTTTTTTTCTGTCTAGCAAGTTTTTATAACTGGGGGTAGTCTAGAGAGAGATACAGAATAATTTTATGGGAAGTTTTGTGTGTTTTAGTGTCTTTGGTATTGTTCTACTTAGGTGAATAAATGAACAGACAGGACTCTGCTTTCTTTAGGTTATTTATAAAAGCATCCAGCCAGTTTTATGATGGCCCTGGAAACAGCAGATTCTTTCTTCAGTAGCAGTACTGGTCAGTGAAGATTTGCTGCTGAATTCCAAAGATAGAATTGCTTGTAATTATGTAAAATTGGTGAGGAAGTTAAGGCACTGCTGGCTGATTTCCTTTTGCAGGGTCTCAAAGCTTAGTTACTGATACTGTTTTAGTCATTCCCCTTCAGCTGATGATTTGGTAGGAGTTGTCCTCAGGACAACAGAGCATGGAGGGATCAAAAAAGGGGTTAGATAGGACTGAACTGGAGCTGTTTTATGCACATATGTGTGTGGAAGGGAGAATGTGGTCTGTGGAAATCTAGGCTTTATTCATTCTGCTATCCACAGAACAATTTGAGAGCATCTTCCTCATTTGGAAGGCTTGCTAGGCTGGCAACAAAAGCATTCTTTAAAAATTTGTCAGAAAGCAGACTTTTTTTCTTTTTCCCCCCATTTTTATCTTGCGTGTGAACAGGCCGACATGCTGTAAGTACTTTATGCCAAAACTGCATCCATTCTGGACTTCTGTTTATTGTGGGTTTAAAAATTTTCCACATCTGACTGAGGCTCTTCCTGTCATCCAGATCTGCACTTTTCCAAAAGGTTCCAAGCTTGTTCTTACATTTAACATGTAAAATCCCAGGCAGTTCTATTTCTACCTGGCAAAGTGAAACAAATGCAGTAGCTGCCAAGGACTGTGACCTTTGGCAGTTTGTGCTGTGCCATTCACTGCTCAGCAACAGGAATTTTACTGCTCTGCCCCTGCAGCTGACTCTCACTAATAACTGCTGTCTTTTGGCTGTGCACGAAGATTGGTGGAGCAGTGCCCTGCCACCCATTTGATTTTTCTTGTGTTTGTGGCTTAGAAACACAGCGTTAAAGTTTAGAGTCCACTGCAGTGTTCTTCCTCAGTGGTTTTTCTGGCTAAACTGTCCTCTTAAAAAAAAAAAACAACTTTGTAATGTTGGTACTGAGAGATCCAGTGAAGTAAAAGAGCAATTGGCTCTTTTTCACTGAGCATCCTAAACTGTGCTCAGCAGTTGCAATGTGGTCCTGCTCACTCTTAAGCTGTTTAAAATTGTGACCTTACATTGTGTGTTTAGCTTTAGATAGTAGAGCTACAGGTAAGTCGCACCTGAAACTGAGCAGAAATTTGGGTTTGGGTAAAAGGGACTTGATTTGGTTTTCCTAGTGTGAATTCTGATGCCACGTGTCCTGTCTGCTGATGATCACCATGCAAGACTCCCGTTGGCTTCTGAGATTTTCTTTACCCCCAGTCCTAAAATGCCTTGCAAAGGTCTCATTAAGACAGAGGTTTGGAGGAAGCAGTGCTGTTATTGATGGTGTTATGACCAGGTGGCTTCAGACTCCAACATGGCACCCTTCAATAACACTTAACTTACTCAAACTCTCTCAAAGGAATCACAAACCCATCAATCAATTTGCTGTTGCAGAAGGGACTCGGGGCAGTGTGAATGCTTTTAATATTACCAAGTTAAATCATCTTGGCTGTAGCTTTTTACTCACTGCAGAACGCATTATATTAATATTCTGATTAGGTGCAGATTAGTTTTTTGATGGACTAATTCGGGTAAGTAGACTATGTCAAACACTGCAGCAAGATTACAGAGGTTCAAAGCACGGCACTTTGCATTTTTAAATATGTCATTCCAGCTGGCATCTGTGGAGCTGGAACAGCATAATGCGTTTATGTCAGCATTTGTGTTAGGGAATTTAAAAGAGGCACTTCAACAAGAAAACGTAGGTGTTTTGTTGTTTGTTCTTTTGTTTGTTTTTTTTTTAAATGTAACTGCTGTTTTTGAGCTGTTTCTGGCCTGCCACACAGTAAACCACCTCCCTGATGAATGCGTTGATACTGTAAAAACCCTGGGAGAACGTTTTGATTGCACGCGATTTAGAGCCGCGACGGGAGCGTCGCGTTCATCCTGGCGTTAAATTTCATGAGCTACAGCTTGGCGCAGAACGACTCAAGAGTTTTGTTTCTGCCTGGACAGGATGATGGTGCTCTGCTTTCTGAGCAGAGCCCTGCCACGAGCGAGGTGTTCACCCAACCCACCGGGGAGACGACTCTGCTCAGCCGGCGCCGATAAGCCAGTGTTGACTTTATTCACCAAGGTAAGACCTGTTTACACAACAAAGCTGGGCAAGACTGTGTGTTTATCAGCTTTGATGCACAGGAATCGCAGATATAATGGCTTGTCCTTGCTTTTTTTCCCCCCACCCCCTTCAAAGTGGTATTGGGCGTTGTACTTAGTGGGTTTCTGCATACCAGGCTTTGCAGCGCGGTCCTGCTCTCGTTGCAGCAAGCAGGAATTACCAACCAACAAAGATTTCAGAACGGTTTGGCCTCAGTGGCTCTGTGGTTCCTTTACTAGTTGAAGATTTGGCCCAGCTGCCAGTGTTTCACCTTGAAAATGGAGAACAGAGAGGAATTGTTGAACACAATCTGCCAAGCACAAGCATCAGCAGTCAAAGCAGGCTCTTCAAAGTGCTCGTGTTTAATTTCAGCACCACCTGTGAGACTGTAAAATGTATCCAAATGGTGCTGGGAGCACGTGAGGGGAAAAGTAGATTCTGTTTTACCCTCTTTTTGCTTTATTGGCAGCAGATAAAACGCAGGTAGGATTGCTGGGCATATTTAGAAAACAGATGAGATGCGTGGGAAGGGTCATTGGTGGACTGTGTCGCATTCCATGAATTGTTTTTGATTATTTCCTTCATAGTTCTGCAGTTTTATAAAGGATGGCACAGGGTGGCCTATGCTGCATTTATGTGGTTGTTGCAGCCTTCAAGAGGAGAATAACTACAGATGCAAAGCACTGAGAGTCCTGACATCAGTGTGGTGGTTTTAAATACAATTAAAATAATTTCTTTCTCCTGCACAGTGTTTTTTCATTCCATCAGTAACCATACAGGAGTGTTGAAACTGTGTGACAAATGAAAAGGTTAAAAATAAAAGGTCAGGATCCATTAATAATCAGATCTACACTTTAAAGTTTCAGCTTTCTCTCCGCCTGCCAGTTCAGCCTCAACTTATTCATAATTCAGAGGGGGTAAGGTAGGAAGTAATGCTCTTACCTTTGGGTTAAGAATTGGGAAAAAAAGCTCTTTGTGTCTTAAAATTCCTAACTAGTAAGGCACTGTGTGATATCAAATTTTTTAGTAGCAGATTTCCAGCGGTTCTGTAAAATGGCCTTTTATTGAAGGTGTTTTTAACTCTAAATGTTTACTGTTAACTTTAATTGTTCACTGGTAATTGCAAAGCAAAATGCAGACTATAAAAAAATTAATCTACACTGTTAGCTTATGCTAATTAACCCCTTGTTTGCCTCCTTCTTATTTTTAATGAGGAGAAAAGAGGAGGAGAAAGCAGAGGGGAATTATGACTTTTGGAGCAAACTGAGAGGAAATACCAAATGGGTTTCCCCTTGCAGTCCCCTTTTACAACAACCACAGCATTCATGCAACAATTGCTTACATTAATGTACTTTTAAAAAGGATTTCACTGTTTGTTAAAATAATTCACTTTTGATTTTAAACCAGTACCACCTAGCGCCTAAGCTTGCCATGTTTTTTTCCTAAAACTTAGCCTACTTTGCCAAATTTATTTGTGTAACTGGTATGTTAGAAAGCTCTCCACAGGCCTAGAGGAACCAGGTGTGTCCTGTTCTAACTGGAAGGAGCCTGGTGTGTTACAAAAGTGATGTGCAGGATTCTGGGTTATTCAGTCACCAGTATCTATTATACCAGTCCCTCCAAAAGCACACAGGACTATGAAGAACACAGCACTTTAAGATCCTGCATAGGTTTTCAGAGCACGAGGACTTGTCCGTGTGGGAAAGGCAATTTAGATTATATATGAATAAAAAGTAGAGTGTTTAATCCGAAGTAATTCACATGCAGGAAATAAAAAGTAGCTGTTTCAAATTAACTTCACATTTAAACAAGCTCTAGGAAGACTTTTCAGTGGGAGAAAGAGAAGAAGGTCTTTTCCAGCTGTGGAAGCTGTTTTGGGGCAGAGAGAGAGAGAGAGAACCATTATGTTCACCACCATATACTTTGTGAATTATAGGCCAAATTCTGCTGTTGCAAACATTGGAGCAGCATGCCTTCATGAGAGTTACTTCTCTGTAACCTGTGTGATCTGGCCTGTGTGATCAGCAGAGCTCAGGTGTTCAACTGTAGTGGAAGATGAGGGAGTTTCCAAAAGTGTGAGGGCTTTTTTGACACCATCACAGGTCGAAACACTGCAGCTGTTTGCCAGTTCTCCCTGCTGGAGGTTACTTTCCTCCCAGCTCTGCAGTTTGGAGGATCCTGCTTGATTTCTTCCAGGCAAAGCCACCCAGGTTATCTTAAATTGCCTTCTTTTCCCATTTGAACTGAGGCAAGTGTCTTGATCTGAGACAGGCTGGAAGTTACTTGTGTGGCTTTCTAATTCCTGTTCCAGCAGGAATGGTACCTGCAGCTGTCTTCATTTGGTGGTGACAGTGCTTTGAGTATTCATTGCTGACCAAAACGAGGGGTCTCTGCAGGACCTTTCAGATCATTCCCTTGGATCAGCTTTTAGAAGGCTGTTAATTTCCTCCATGGGAGATGGAATAGCAAATATAAAACAATTGAATTCAGTGGCTGGGATAGTTGTTGTTTTTTTTTCTTCATCCATACTGCACTGGTAAGTAAAGTTTTAGAAAGCCCTAAGGGTGCTTGGTGCAGGGAAGGGAACCTGCATTTACAGTAATGAGTGCTCCTGTCTGTGTGTATTATTTTACAGTACAAACACCTGTTGTGTTTCACTGCATGCTTTAAGCTACTCTGAATGTTTCCCTTTAGAAACCATGCCCTCTGTGTGATGAAGCAAAAGAAGTTCTTGAGCCATACAAGAGAAGGGTAATGTATGGCAATACTGTGTATTTTTTTTATATGGAAAGAACAGTTAATCAGGATCCTTTCTTTGTAAAAAGAAAATAGCTTGGATTTATTTGCATCTGTTATTCTTTCATGGATGATCTCTTCAAGTCAATTTCAGCACTGATTTACATAAAACTCATTATCCAAAAGCATTTTGTGACAACGCCACTCAAATAAGCATTGGCAAACTAAACCAATGTACACCGTGTTGCAGTAGTTCTTGAAAACACTCCTTTTGTAAATACCATTGCCTTGTCTGAAGGAGGAGTTTGCAACTTTATGAGGCAAGTAATGATATAATTTGGGAAGGATGTTACTAAGTGGGGCTTTGAATATTTGAACTATGCGTGACCGCAATTTTTGCCGGTCTCCAACCAGGTTTTGATCTCTCTGTTGAAGGATGAAACTTTTAATGGAAGCATTAAGAGCTGTTGCACTCTGCTGCATGACAGGCTGCTGTTTTGTTCCCAGCTGTGTGTTTATTGAGGTTGCTGCCCACAGTAGAGTGGTTCTTCACAGTGGAAAAAGAATATCCTGGACCAGGGAGACAGTCCTTTGTGGAGAGGCAGCCAAGGCTACATATATTTTGTACTCAAAAAACAGAGCACTCATCTACAACACAAAGAATAAACCCAAAAGCTTCAAGAAAACAGCCTTGCATTTCTGAGGAAAACATTGATCAAAAGACAAGCAGGTATTGTTTTTCAGTGTCCGGTAGGAACTGACATATTTCTTTTCTGCCACAGTTTATTCTGCAGGAGGTGGATATTACCCTTCCAGAGAACTCAGCGTGGTATGATAAATACAAATATGACATACCTGTTTTTCACTTAAATGGGAAGTTCCTAATGAAGCATCGAGTCGACATTCAAAAGTTTGAGGACCAACTTAAGAAGCTGGAGTTGCAAAGTGATGGAAACCAGTGAAGAAAATACAGCTGCTCTGGTGCGGATCTGAAAGGTGAAAAGAACTGTATGGAAAAAACCCATGCTCATTATCTGGCCTTAAATTTCTCAGGACATATGGGTCTGAAAAACTTGGGTGACCTGTGTTCTATTTTGTATTAATGACCGGGCCCAGCTGCACCAGGAGCCACCTTTTCTGTGCCCTTCATTTGCTGCTCTCATGGGCTGCTTTTTCATTGACAGAATAAAAGCTGCTCCGTAACAGCAGATAAAGTAAACTCTGTTTGTGTGGGGTTGGCGTGGCCAGGTTTTGTAGTGGGGGGTGGTACAGGGGTGGTTTCTCTGAGAACTGCTGGAAGCTTCCCCTGTGTCCAGCTGAGCCAACACCAGCCAGCTCCAGGGTGGATCCTCTGGCCACATCCCAGACCATCAGTGATGACCAGGAGGAAGGAGAGAATGTTTAATAAAATGAGCACAAACCCCGTTTTCCATCTCCCTGAACCACTGAGGGGAAGGAGGAAGAGAAAATTCAGAGTGAAGTTAAGCCCAGGAAGAAGGGAAGGGTGGGACAAAGGTGTTTTTAAGATCTGGTTTCCTTTCTCTGTATTCTACTCTGATTTAGTTGGTAATAAACTAATTTCCGTAGGTCAACTCTCTTTTGCCTGTGACAGTGATCAATGACTGATCTCTCTCTGTTCTCATCTCAACCCAAGAGCCTTTTGTTGCATTTTCTCTCCCCTGCCCAGCAGGTGAAGGGACTGATAGAGTGACTTTGGTGGGTGTGTGGCATCCAGCCAGGATCAGTGTTTAAAAGATGATTAGCACGTGTTGACTGTAGATGTGTAGGAGACTTCCTTGAAGATGTCTAGGAGCCTATCCTAAATGATAATTTGAACTGGAAAAGAGGGCATTTACTGTTGAGTTAAAAGGACACTTTGATTAAAGACCGCACACTCTCACTGGAGTTGCGTCTATAGAATGATCATCACAATTTGATACAGTTATTGCTAGCACCTAACACTGAATAGTTCATTTTTCACATTTCAGTTCTGTCTGCAGCACAGCTGCAAACCCATTTATCATGTGGCAAGGATGCCATTTTATCAAGGATTGCTGCAGTTACATTAGAGCACCATTGGCAATGTAGGCATGTGAAGGAGACAGAATGCCCAAGTTAAACATATTTTCAGGAAGAAGAGAATGACAGATTCAGGAAAAGTCAACTATTTTAGGTTAAATAGTCTGTAATAGACTGGAGAAAGTTGCTGGTATTTCTGATCTGCTTAACAGATTCTTTAACACAGAAACTAATCCCTACCTGCTACATTTCTGTTCTTATTGTGGTGATACTCAGTCTTTTCTCCTCACTAGGATTTTAGGCAGGTTCACTTGACAGATGTGTCTTCACAGAGGGAAGAATCCAGACACAATGCCTGGCTGGAAAAGCAAACTGAAATACAGCAGGATTCATTACAGACTCTTAAGATTTGGAGTATGGTTTAACAAGAAGGCAGCTGATCTGCTGTGGTGAAAATGGGCTGCTCCTCCATGGCCTCATCCTGCAGTGTCTTTAGCATTTGACAGATAATTTGCAATCCAGTTTTGATGTACTCCCCAAGATGAAAAATTTTCTGGGGAGTGGGGAATAAGAAATAAAAACTTTCTTCCAACTTAGCAGCTTCAGTCCACTCTGGTTGGGGTCTGAAACTATTCAAGATTTCCCAGGAGGGAGACCTGTGCCATTTTTATAGCAGAGAACTTGAGGTAAGTTCACCCAGATCATTGATCCACAGTGTTTTTCATCACCATTAGCAGAAGAACAGAGCTCTAGAGACAAAAATCTTCTATACTTTCTGCAGTTCATAGTGCTACAGTGAAAATTCTAACTGTGCCAGGGGTTACTGCTAAATAAAAGGTCTGAATTACCTCTGTTTCAGCAAGTGACACTTGCGTTTCTTCTGTGATTTGAGATGGTTTCAGAGGGCCCAGGTTTTTTCCCTTACTGAGGTTTTGTGGTAAGAGAACTGCATAGAGCACTTGCCAACCACAGCTCAAGTGCCCTTCTAAAATGTAACAGCATTATCTCAAAGACAGGGACAACAGAGGTCACGTGGACTCGCCCCATTTCCCAAAA
Organism: Melanocharis versteri; assembly: GCA_013397845.1. Lineage (NCBI taxonomy): Eukaryota > Metazoa > Chordata > Aves > Passeriformes > Melanocharitidae > Melanocharis > Melanocharis versteri. The sequence goes on from VZTG01001106.1 coordinate 42,823, forward strand.
TACATAACTGACAGAGACTGGCAGAGCTGTCAGAGAGCATTTTGCCTTTGTTTTATTTTAGTAAAGGTCTGTTTTGGGAAGGAAAAAAAAAAAAAAAAGAAGCTAAAAGCAAACTTCTTAATAATTTTAGAGTTGATGAGTCCATTATTCCTCTTTCTGTCAGACTGTGGAGATTGTCTTCTGTAGCCAGTGCCAGATACTTTTTCCCCATTTATTTTGTAAAGTGAATAATAACAGGATTTCCATAATAGCTTTTGTCTATTGTGTAGCTTTTATGAGTGAGATGGGAGCTTTTCCATTAGGGCTGTGCTGCCAAAACCTTCCTGTGGCTTTACTGTTCCACACTTTAAAGGGAGTGGAAACCCTCTTTTCATCAGTTTGGACACAGGGATAGGAGGTGGGAATGTGTCAATATGGAGTGTTGATAGCACAGGCTCACCTTCATTTTCCAAAAGCAAGAAAGGATGCCTCATATATAAATTTAAGGGGGTTTTTTTGTTCCTTTTTGAGTATAAGAAATGCAGCAATCTCCCAGCACACGCATCTCTCTAATCAAATGTGCTAAAGTGTAACACAGATATTAAAATGAGGAGGCATATGCCCTTGCTGAATATGTATTTATGGAGCAATATGCAACTTTGTGAAAACTGGCAATTTACTCTTTTGACAGTGAGTATTGGCAGGAGTGCAAAACCTCATAGTGCACTATCCATGTAATGTAAAAAAGCTTGAATACAAGATGGATTTATTTCCTATTTCTGGCTAATCAAAAGGCACATAGACAATGTCCCATCTTCTTCCAGTAACTATAAAAAAACAAATACCCACTGGGCTTACTTGCTTATATGTTCTGCTTCTCTGACTCTTTTCTTTGTGTCTTTAAATTGCACACAAGACGTAGAAGAAAATGTCTCATTTCTTTCAGGCACAGCACTCCAGGCACAGTGTCTTCCTGTCCAAACTGGCCTGTGGTGCATAATCTCAGATTCAGCTGTAATCACGTGGCCATCTGGATTAACCACACGTGGAAGTAAACAAAGCCCCATGTGCGAGTGTTTACAAGATCATATCTCTTTTTTGTTTGGGTTTTTTTTGTTTGTTTTTTGGGGGTTTTTGGGTTTTTTTTTTGGTTTTTTGGTTTTTTGTGGTTTTTTTTTTTTTTTTTGTTTGTTTGTTTTTGGTTTTTTGTGGGTTTTGTTTTTGTTTTTTAATTTCAGTTGCAGTATCACTTTCCAGGCAGTTTTGCTTTATGCTCTACCAATAACCTCTCTCTTCCATCATGCCCTTCTGGCAAGAAGGCTCCATCACCTTCATGTGAAGCCGCTTCACCTTGTAGACCCAAACCTGAGTTTTCAAAAGTCAGGACTGGAGCTGTGAGAACAGAACAGTTTCCAGTTAGGGAACTCCAACTGAATGATTACTTGAGCTGCTTTGGCAAAGAAATCGTGGTAAGAAAAACAAAACCATTCTCTGTCCTCTATCCTCAGCTCTTGTAGCATTTCAGGTCAAATTCTGCTTCTCGGTCTGGATCTTCCAGAGATAAATGGCACATGACCAGGCTAGCCAAAGGGTAAAATGGGTTCCTGCAGGAGAGAAACACTCTCAGCTGTCTGCCTTGTCCATGGAATGAACTGCAGGGTCTGAGGGCACTCCCAACCTTCCTCATTTTCCCTCAGTGCTGCCTTCTGGGGCACATATGGTTGATTAGAAGGATAAAAACTAAATCCCTCTCAGCCATACACAAACCTCACCGAAATGAGACACAACTGCATCCACTCACTTCTCCTGGGGAGAAGGCAAAAGAACAGTGTGTGATGTGGATTACTGGAGTGCATCTTAATACTTGATCAAGGTGTGTAAAATTCAGTGTCTTACTACAGGCCAGGTAGTTTTAGCCTGCCACCTAAAGAAATGAGACTTGGATCACGTAATCTTGTGTCAGTCCAATCCTTTCCTTTCCTTTCTCCCCTTCCCGAGTCCTTCCCAGGAATATTTAACCCAGGGACTAGTTAAACAAGGTGATCCAGCTGGGTTTTTTCTTGAGGGTTTGTTTGTTTGTTTGGGGTTTTTTTTTGTTTGGTTTTTTTTTTGCTTGTTTGTTTGTTTGTTTTTTAATTTTGATTTTTGTTATTCTGTTTTGATTTGGGTTTTTTCCTGAACATTCCCTGAAGACCTGCTCCCAGAAAGGTGGAACTTACACACTAGACACTAATTTAAGCTTCTCCTCCAGGAGGTGGGACATCCATAGCAATGAGATTTCTGAGGTGCCAGGAGCTGTAGCTGCAGATCTGTTTGCGAGGCTGGGATCCGAGTGATGTTCCCACTGCAGCGAACACCTACATTTCTGCTTGATTCGCTTTACCTGCCTCCTGCTAAGGTGTGCTGGGTGACTTAGACAACTCGTGCAGGGCTGTCCCTTTTTATTTTAATACACAGGTAGCACCTGTGTGCTGTTTCCATTTCCAGCTGGAAGTGCAGCCGTGTTGCCGGGAGGGGTGGGGAATCAACGTGCAGGTGCAAACATAGGTGGGCTTTTTTTTCTCCCTTCACTAGCAGGAAAGCAAACCGAGGGCAACCCCTCCGTGCCCCTGCGATTTGGCTTCTAGTAAGATTTTAGCAGGTGTTGGTGCTTTGACGGGCGGTTGCGTTCGGGGAAGGCAGCGATTTCGCGGAATTCCATCCCAGCCCTGCAACGTCCCTTTATTCCCGCACGAAGCGGGCGTGACAGAAGGCGGTGAAAGGGAGCGCCGTGGCTGGGCGAGGGGAAAACATTCCCCTCCAGGTTTATCCTCCTCCAGGATAAACCTCCAGGTTTATCCACCGCTCTCTTGGGAACCCGGAGCTGTCCTTCCCGGCTGAGTCCCGGCAGCTCCGACGTCTCCATCGGCANGTCCGGGTGGAGGAGGTGAGTGTGACCGGGCACGGGAGGATGGAAACGCGTGGCTCCGGGCGCGGGGGAATCGCGTTCTCCCTACGGGAGTAAATTGCCGCTTCTTTCTTCCTCCTCTTCTTCCTCC
>VZTG01001106.1:45966-131740 GCA_013397845.1 Melanocharis versteri
CCTCTCCTTCTCCTTCTCCTTCTCCTTCTCCTTCTCCTTCTCCTTCTCCTTCTCCTTCTCCTTCTTCTTCTTCTTCTTCTCCCCGATATTGTTGTCGTCGTCATCATCGTCTTCCAGTAGTTCGACCGAGGTTTGGTTTTAACTCTTCCGTTAAAGAAAATAAAGAGAAGCCAGGTGAGGGGTGATAGTGTCCGGCGTGGAGCGATCTGGCTGGAGGCTCTTCCAGGCTGAATTACCTTCGGGACTTTGGAGCCGGGGAGGAAAGAAATACAGTTTCTTTCTGTTCCAGAGGCTGTGACAAATTGTAGCCATTTCTGGGATTCATATATCCTTATTATTATTATTATTATTATTATTACTATTACTATTACTATTACTATTATAATTATTGTTGTTGTTGTTATTGTTATTATTTATTCTTTTTCCTTTTAATTGCTGGGAGGTCATATGGTTCTTTGCAGATACAAGGGGCTATGTAACTACCCAGTAATGCGCTTGCACGTGTCAGAGGAGTTTAACTTTCGATGCAAAGCAATTGCTTGAACTTAGGTTTAACCCTGCGTTGCACCCTCCGGGGCTGCCGGTGGTGCGTGCAGGATGTTTGCCAAGTGTCTCGACTCCGGGCTGTACAGGGCAGCCCGGCCATTCCCAAGTCGTGAAACCAGTGAAAGCAGACCATATTCATCTATTAGACATGACTTGTTTTGGCAAGGGTGTTTACAGCCCGTCCAAGGTCCATTGGAATAAACAGGAAAACTCTCACTGGCGATGACTCATGTCCGTGGGCTCTGGACCAGTGCACGGTGTTGGAAGTGTGCTTTGCCAAGTGGAACTCTGTAGGTGACCCTCCTGCAGCCCCCTCGGCTTGTAAAGGGAGTGGGGTGAGGTGGGCAGTGGTGTCAGGCAACAACTTGTGGGTCTGTGGCTTGCTTTAAATACATTTGCTAATTGCATGTGTGTTCCTTAGGGGTTTACATGCCATTGATCTTTAATTAATTGCTAATGGCTCAGTCTGCTGCTGTTTGCGAGGCTGATGAGGCAAATTGCAGCCTGTCTTTCTGCAATAATTATTGTGATGGCATCTCGGGGTGTGCTCTGGAACTTGCAGGTGGTGGGGTGCTTGTGTGCGGGGTTTACAGGTGTCAGACTTACCTGGGAACGCACAGATCAGCTGGCTGCCAGATTTCCCAGTCAGGAGGGACTTTGTCTAATACCTGTTCTGATCTCTTGCTCATCACAGGCCACAGGATTTCACAAATAAATTCTGCATCCAGCCCACAACTTCCGTGAGGTCTCCACTTGCCCTTATGGACAGGCTCCATCCATGGCAGGGGTTCAAGCATGACTGAGCCACTGCCTGGTGGCTCACAGGCTTGAGCTCTAAAAGGGTGAGTAATATCTTCCGTGTAAAATGGCTGTAATTAGGCTGAGAGCTATCTTGATCTATCAAAATGTGGTTTTGCAAATAATGGCTATTAAAACACACCAGGGTAGCTGCAGTTGTTGTGGCATTTGTGTTGGCAGAGCCACTCTCTCTTTGAATTTGTATAGACTCTTCTTCTCTGTAGTAGATGCAAAGAGATGTGTGTAGTTTCTGTAGTAGCAAAAACTTCATCCACATTTGCAAACACATCCGCCTGGTGTGTTCTTTGCAGTCCTCCTGAGTCTCTTGATACAAATTTTAGGTGGGAGGGGGGCTGTTTCTGAATGATGTTCTGAACGGATTCACCCTCAGACCATCATTGATCATTAGGGTAACATGATAATGTTGCCCTAAAGATGGCTCTAGCTAATTGGAGCAGGCCCAGAAGAGCCATTGTGGGCATCCTTCCCTCAAAATAAAACAGATTATAGACCAATGAAAAGTGTCTGAGAGCGTCACGAAAATGGTCACGGCAGATCCCCGCTGCCGGGAGGGTGTCCTGCTTTCCTTGTGGAGGCTGGCAGGAAGAAATGCTGCTGCTGCTGCTTAGCCCCATGGTCTGAAAGGGAGGGAAATTATTTGTGACACGGTGCAGGAAGGCTTGTCACAAAATCAAAGTGCTGAAAACTGCCCAAGTGATAATAAGAAGGCTTGTCAAGGGATTCCTGCCCTGCTCCCCTGTCAGCCTCGCTGTGTCAGTCCCCTTGGTGCTGTGCTGTGGATATTTTTTAGTGTCCTTACTGTGATACACCTCTCCACACAGCACAGAATCTCATGTCTCTCTTCCTTGTGAGTACTGAACCTGTTCCCACAGGAATACAAAGCAACAGGAAGGGAAAAAGAGTTATCTGGTATCTCTCTCACTCTGCTCTCGGTTAAGCTTCGCGCAAGGCAATGTAGACCAGAATTAATTACTAATTCTAATTATACTTTGTGTCTTGGAGATATTGATGATATTTTCAATTTCAAATTTATGCATCTGCTGCAGATTCTTTTTTTTTTTTTTTTTCTTTTCACTGCAGCAACAAAGCCAGCAAAGCTCTTAAAGACATGCCTATTTTAAGCCTGCCAGCAGTCCCTTTGACTTAATTCAGCTGAGTGGCCCAGGGTGGCCCAGGGCATTTGTTTAATATAAAATTCTCTCTGTCCTCATGGCAGTCAAAGTTGCTGTGGTTTTGTCAGGGTTTTGAGGGAAAAGGAGGGCAGGAGAAGGGAAGAAGTTATTTATTCCTGAACCCTAACATGACTTGGCCAAGCTCTTCTGAGTAAACCCTCAAAAATGAGGGTTCTTAATGTCAAAAATTCTGGTGTCTTGGTATTTGCTTTCACCCTGGAAAAAACTTGAGGTTTTGTGTGCTACTCCTTCATTCCAAACAGTTTTAGAAGGCCTTGTTCATTCTCACACTTAATTATAATAAAACCACTATTAGATCTGCTTCAGACATGTCTGTTTCTGACCTGGAGTATGCCCATGCCTTGGCGCTTCAGCACCTTTCCACACTTACTTGTCTTCACCTTTTATCTGCCTTAAGCTCTTGAACTTTCCTGTTTTTCCCCATTTTCCCAGTATTTACCTCACAGTTTTTCTTCCCTTGATAGCCTTCCCCTGCTCAAATGTAGCTGGCAGAACCGGTATATTTGCCAGCTTCATCGTTCTGCTGTTGTGTTTTCCTCTCCTCTGTTCGGTGTCAGCCTGAACACTCTGAACAGCTCAGGACGAGGGTTTCAGTCACCTTTCTGTGTTTGTCCCCACGCTTGGACATCAGCGTGTGCTGCTGAGGTGATCACAGCGATATTTCTTGGATTATGTCTCAGAGAGGTGTGCCCGGGGAAAACTGCTTGTTTGGTTTCAGGCAGGAATGATTTGGGGCATTAGTTCAGCACCCAAGGCCGGACCAGTGTGAGTCACCAGTGGGAAGGAGGGAACAAGGATCAGCACCAGGGTTACAGGGAATGTAGTCCTGACACTGATGAAATTTGACTAATACGGGGCAACTGTGGCCCATTTGGTTTGCTGAATATCACCTCCTAAATTCCTCATCCTGGGACCTTCCCTGGCTCTTGAACTGAAAGCTGCACCTTCCCATCCTTATTTTATTTTGATGTAGGGATGTTGTAACCAATTCCCATCTAATAGCAGTGCATTTGTTACGCTCTGTTCCGAAAAATGGTGATTACTAGCATGCTTCTTTCCTAACAATCAGCCTCCTCTTGTAGTTGTCACTCAGTTTGATTTGCTTATACCACAGATTAGCAATATCAGACTTATTCCTGCTGGTGAAACCCAGTGCTTGACATCCTGGTATCTCAAAACACACAGAAAGGATGAGGGGGGTATTTATAAAACAGACTGTAGCCAAAAATCTTGTAGCCAGTATGAACTGACTAAGAAAACAAAGCATACCTGAAAAAAGTGGCGGCAAAAGAGTCTACCTGTCTTTAAATTCAGTATTAAATTGAAGTTATGAACAAATCTGTCCCTGATATTACCATGCATAATATGCATGAATATCTGTTAGTCTTTTGTCTCACTTGAAACGTTCTTCTCTTTTTTTGTAAATTAATATTTGGTCCCCAGCACTGAAGCTACCACCGTAAGGCATCTGTATTAAAATTTAAAGGTTACCTCCATCAATTTTTAGCAGCCTCCACTTACTAAATGTATTATGGAAACAGTTTTAAAATGCCGTTTCCTGAGAGTTTCTGAGATACCTTTAACCAGGTGTATTGCCAGCTGCTTTCACCTTGTTTTGGAGGTTTGGGAGAGCAGGGTTTCGGGCAGCAGTGGCAGAGGAGGTGCAGAGTTTTTACTCATTCACAGAGAAATAGTCCTTTCTCAGCTCACTTACGGGTCAAAGCTAGCAAAAAACACCAGAGATTTTGAGTGTGCTTTGCCAGATAAATGATCACTGTAACTCCAGCCAGTCTTCAGAAAGGTGATTTTCATTCAACCAGGTATTTTAAAGAAGGAGAGAGAGATTTCTAAATTCGAATACCTGTGATTTAAAAGTATTAACATTTAGCACAGTATTTTAGTCCTAGGTATTATTCAAAATGAGGTTTATATTTTCCTTTTGCTTTCCAGCATTGTGACTTTTCCTTGCACTTCTGCCCCTTTTTAGATTGAATTCTGCTGTCTGCACCTCAGTGTCTGTGCGAGGAGATTTGCTCTCCTGCAGCCACTGCCAGTGTAAACTGAAAGAGCAATTTCTAGACAGATTTTCAACATTATGCCCATAATACTTTTTATCAGAAACATGCAAGAATTGCAATTCTGCTATCTCTGTGAGGATAATATTAGAAGAGTTCTCATCATCTTTGCGCTGTCCTTCCTGGAGTCTTAGCTTTGTGTTAAGAGCTCTTCTGGAGGCATTTCATAAAATTAAATGGAGATTAAAACTAATTGGTTTCTATGTAAGCCACTGTAAAAACTTGAATAATAAGTTGAGGAAATTGTCTTTTTGAAAGTTTTTTTCTTTTCTGCCATTGAAAAATTTTATCACAAAAGAGTTATTTTCCTCTTCCATCCTATAAAACTTTTACTAATGGCAAAGAATCATGCATTCTATATTTTAAAAGAAAACTGTAAACAATGGAAATAAGAATCCATGTGATTATTAAGCATCATTTATATCCCCAAAGTTTCAGTGATGCAAAAGCCAATTACAGGAACACTTCCAGTGTCTCATTTATTATATTTTGCTGATATGAGTAATAGTGAGCTTCTGGCTAGGAAGAAGAAAAATGCAGTTTTCATATTTCAGATCTGGTATTTAAGCTGTGAAAATCCCGTGAAAAAAAATTTTATGGGGAGGTGATTCAGTGGCATAACATGGGACAGGAAATGTCACAGCTTTCAGAAGCCAAACCAGTGCATTTTGTGACCTTTGCTCTTGCCCGTTGGTGCTTATCTGAAAGCCTGTGTGGGCTGACTTTCTCTGCTTGGGAACAACCCTAGGAAGAACTTTTTCTTTAGTCATTCTCCATTGTCTGCAGAGAGATTATTTCCACAGTGAGGAAAGTTAAGAGCTCCGTAGTGTTTTCTGCTGCTGGCCAAATCTCTGCAGCAGGATCTTCACCGGACCTTCTCTGATTTTTGAATCTTCTCATCTCTGCCTCTGCTTCCTCGTGGAGTAGCTGAGTCTTGGTATTCTTGTCTGAAAATACATTTAGAAGGGATTAGCTGGGGCATGGGAGTCAAGATACTTTTGAAAAAAATAGCATTATAATCTTAAGTAATTCAGTGCCCCTGTTAGGAGTAGTTTTAAATTTAATCTACTCATAATGAAAAGTAAGAAAGGGGAAAAACACTTACTTATCATCAGGTAAAACTTAACTAGCTACTTCTACTCAAATTCCTAGGTTGCCTGACATTCTGTTTTACTCAGTTAATCTTACCTGTTAGATGTCTGTTGCCCAGTCCAAATTTTTGGCTCCTGTTTAAGTTGAACATGATTACTTTAAGTAATTTGCCAGTGTTTTGTTTGGTCAGAGAACCCAGTGGCTACTCAGGTTTTTTTCTCTAAGATGTGTGATTATTTTAAATAGAAATCCTTGCTAAAAGGTATTTGTATATTTAATATGAAAAAAGGATTACAAACTGACCTGTGAGCTAGAAGGGGAGGGGGGCAGAGATGCTTTCTCAGATCCATGAGATCTTCAACATTCTGTAGGAGAACCTTCAAGTTTTTGTAGGAAGGGGAAAAAGAAACTGACTCAGTTCATCTTTGAAAATTGCAGTTACTAAAAAAAAAAAAAAAAAAAAAGGGGGAAAAATAAAATTGGTATTAATTTAAGCGAATTTTGGAGCAAAACAGAAATCTTTTCTGCATCCCAGCTGCTTACAGGAGTATATTTACTAATGCCAGACTGAGACTGGCTGCGGTTACAGATAGTAACCATCCCCTCATGCTAATTTAGATGGCTGAATAGACACCCAAAAGCCTGGGGTTATTTAGATAAAAGTAGGTAGAGTTATGCAGCGATGACTGAATTTGAATCGGTTATGAGAGAGACTCATCATTCACTTGCTGGAGCTCCTGAGCAGAAATAACCCAAACACAGGGTACACCATGCAGGTGACTGCTGCAGCAGCCTCTAGAAACTTCTGGGCTCACATTTTCACTTAGAATTCTCTGGATTGAACACTTTTACCTTCAGGCAATACGCTTTAAATCAGTCTCTCTAAGCCCTTTAGAAAAGAGCAATCAGGGAGGCATTTTTCTTGTCAGGGGACTTCCGATGCCATGCGGGGCTTTAATAAAGTTTCAGATCCAGGATCTTCATTGTGTTGTAGATCTGATTGTCAGTTCTGTAGGCATGACTAGAATCCCCTCCCTTTTCAAGCTATGGATTTGTGTTCTGACCGTTGGAGGGGGTTTGAGGTCCGACCGTCCGGTGTCCAAAATCACCCTAACAGAGGCTGCTGCAAACACATCTGTGGCTGTCCAGCCAGCCTTCCCTGCTTGTGCTGGGTCTGCCTGGGGTGGAGGTAATTCCCTTCAGTCCCTAAAGGTAATTTCCTTTAGCCCATGAATTGCTGAGGTTCTGGGTTGTGGCTGGACTGGTGTTGTCGAGGTTTTTGCTCTCTGTGCCTCCCCACCCTGCTGCCCCCACAGGTAGCAGGTTTTTGGGGGATGACCTGTGCTGGCCAGAGGGTTTTCCACAGAATATGTGGATGAATATGTTGTCATGCCCATCAATAAAACCTTGAGTAGGGGAAACAGGTCAGAGGTCCTGTCCCACAACTGGCATAAAGCTTTCATTGACTGTGATATTTATTAGGATCAGTAAACACAAATACATAAATCAATACTGTTATGGAGCTGCTACAACCCGGGCAGTCTGAGGCATTTTAGAATTGGTAATTTATAAAAAGCTAGGATAGAAAAAGAGTTGTACCATATTTTATTCTACATTTTAACTTTTACCAATGGTCAGGTTATGGCACCACGCAGGGGCAGCCAGCCTTCACTGGGACCACCTCCATCATTCCTTTCACCTCTGTCTGAAGCCCCAGCTCCAGATCAGCTTCATGTTTCACCTGTTAAACTGCTGAGTCCTGTCCACATAGCTGAGGATCGCCCTGGGAACATGGTGGCGAAACAAATCTTTGTTTTTCTTTGCTGTGAGTGCCGCCACTAAACACAAGCTGAAACCTGTTTTTGTTCTGTTAAGTGAGGTAATGGATAACCAGCAGTGAATTTGAATGCTGCCCTACAGGCAGCTAACTGTAGATTGCTCTAACCTTGTTTTTCCCACTGGCCACAGCAGTCCTTGACAGTGATTTGTCACCTTTTCTCTGGATGCCTCCACAGAACCGAATTAAAATCCTCTCTAAAGCCCCACATAACTTTGCCTGCCTGATGCCTCTCTTCTGCAGTGTGTTACATCCTCTTGTATCACGTCTCTGACCATTCAGGCCTGTCTCATTCCACCCTTTGGCTGAGTCTCTTGTAATCATCTCTGTGTTTTCATTTCTGCTGCCATGTGTGGGAGGCTGTTGCCCTCCAAAGGTTCTTGCTGGTGCAGTGGAGATGGACAAGATGACTTCTGGAGGTCCCTTCCAGCCTCAGCCTTTCTGTGATTCCACTTGGAAGAGCTATCCTCGACCCCTTGTCCAGTAGTTCTCAGCATTATCTATGTATAATTAGAGCTGACTGTCCACTTTAGTTAAGCACCAGTTCTATCTCATCAATAATTACTGTAGCACTATAAAAGAGGAATTATCTAGATGTGAGCACCATTTGCCTAAACAAGCTGTCACATTTCACTCTAATTTACACCCTGTTGCTTTATTGTATTTGGATTATAAATGCCCTAGGCTGAGGCGTTTACTTATTATTTCTATTTGGAAAATACTTCGTGTATTAGCACAACCATTAAGAAACAAGCAGCAAATAATTTTTGGCTGCCGTGCCACCATCACCACTCAGCTGTGGCCATCCAGAGGAGCGCTGCTGCAGGTTTGCNAAGAGGATTTCCAGAGCTAGCAAAGGCTGGTGCGCACTCTTGCAGGTGGTGGTTTCCTCTGACTCTCTGGATATTTGAAAAATTGTTGAGGTAACGGAGGACGTGGTTTGGGAAGTGTGACTTTGTATGAATGTACGGGTCCTACCTTAAAGTTTTGGATAGTAAAAGTGGTGGGGTCTCATTTAACCTGAAAAAAACAAAGGAATTATTTGTTTATCTCTGAACTGCTGATTAGTCCCTGTAATATTCAAGGTGTTTAAGCATCAGCATAGAAAAATAGAAGCAAAGCAGTGCGCAGAAATACAGGTTTGAAGGCTGTGCTGTTGACTTCCCAGCAGCCTGTGTTCAGTACCTGTACTTCAAAAGGATGAGGATACTTAAATTTGTTCACTGGAGGAGTTTATAGACTCATGGTGTCTGTAGGTGATCAGTTGTAATGTGAATATTCTCTATTCTGTGTGTATTCTGTAGAATATATATATAACAGCCTGTAAACATGTGAACACAACTTTTTAAAAAATCTATTTTACTTCCTTTCAGAACTTAAAAAGTAATATTAAAACTGATTCTGTCTTGGTGCTGCTTGTGACTAAATTCATTTTTTAAAGGAATCTCTATGAATAAAATCTGAGTACTGGTGTTAGGACTTAACACGTTTCTTAGTCGCAGGCATAATTCTAAGGAAAACTCGAATTATCCTTTGGCTCCCGTTCAAACAGTGAATCCCAGAAAACTTGTAGAGCTTCACCTTTACCGGAGTGCAATCAGTGTTGCCAAGGAGAGTTCAAGGGTTTTCTGGGCATTTGTAAATAGGGCAGAGGAGAGGGCTCTTTCATCTTACCTGGGCAGTTTGCAGTGGAGATGTATGTGAGAAATCTGTAAAAATTTCTCAGAAAAAAACCCTTTCAGCAGCATCCGTGCATCTGTGTCAGGACCAGTTTAAACCCAGAGTCAGAGACACATTGGATTTACAGACACAGCAGCCACAGGTTGCAGTGCAAACAGACCTACGTGTCCTACCTCATTAAAAAAGAGAGGTTTTGTGCGTTGTGTGATCCAGCTGGTCTGCTAGGAAAAAGCTGAAACTCCTCCCTTTTCATGTCTTTTAGTTTCTCTGCATTGTGCTGGAGCAGCCAGCAGAGAGATCACCACCAGACAAAACGTGGGGGTTTAAAGCAGGAGACAAAATCTTGAACAGAAATAGTCTTTCAGAAAACTGTAAATTAGTTCCGAAAGGGATCCTGTGAGCAAACTGCTGTCTTCTTTACAGAAAAGTTTAAATTCTGACTCACTCTGATCTTCCCCACGATTTGTTGTGGCTGTATAAATGTTTTGTGGGAATCAGCAGGAGGTTGGTGTTTCTCCCCTAACTTGTGGTAAATATAAATATTCTCAACCTCTCCCCACTCCTCTCTCAGCGACAAACGAATTTAACAGGACTGAATATAAGTCTTTGCAAATCCCTTTCTAGTACCCAGAGATATTTTTCCTTTTCTAATCCTCTCTCAGTTCTGAAACTGGAGCTTCCTTGTAGAAAAGAGCTTTGGGTGGTTCCTGATATTTTCTGATGTTTTCCATGCCTGAATGAATCTCTGTGTGTCCATGCAGTCACACAGACCTTCTCAGAGTGAAAATCTGGCAGTTTTCAGGTGAAACCAATAGTTTCATCCCAAAAAGGAGCCTGAGGGAGCATGTATGGTCAGACTGGAATGGGAGGTGAACATGAACTGTGCTCAGTGCAAGTTCTGGTGGAAAAAAAGGCTCTGCCTAGAGATGCTCTGGATTTGTGTGATGTTTGTTTCACAACTGACCTTAATGTGCTCACTTTTGGTTGTGCTGCTCAGAGCACAGCTCAGGGCACGTGGTGCTCTGGAAAAGTGATGAAAAATTGTCCTACAGAACCCCGCTGTTCTATTAACTAACTAACTTTTACACTTTATTTGTATGGAATATTGCTGCCGTGGCTTCTGGAGAGAGCCAATTCAGCCTCCCAGTTAAAAAGGGAAATTTGCCAGCCTATTCCTAGCCACTGCAAGTGGGAGAAAGCCAGGAAGTACTTCCTTCCACCTCTGTTTTGTTGTTTGTAGGCTGAATATGACTGCCTGAAAGTGATGATTTAATATTTTAGTACTGGTCCACTTTGCTAGAAAGGCGTAGTAGCTTTGCATGCTGCCCATAACTTCAGTAAACTGACAGTAGCAGAATTGTTTATCTGTGATGGTCAAACCTTTCAGGCGATCTCCTAAAGCAGTACCAGATATGCTGTCTTACTTCAGGTAGCCTGCCTGACTTCTGTTTGTAGATTATTACTCCTTTCAGCAGTGATCATCAATCACTGGGTTTTCCTTAATGGTAGGGAATGAATGATAGCCAAAGGCAAGAGTGATTTGTCTTTCCTTAGCTTTGCATTTCACTTCCCTGTGCTGAAGGAGTTGCATAGTTCATTCTGCTTCAAGGTTGGCTCAGCCTTCTGCATAAAATGGTCGTGATCAAAGCTTCCCTTCAGAAAAGAGTTTGAAGAGGTCATTAGAAAGGACAGAATAGGATTTCTTGATTTTTAAACCTTGCCAGCCCTCAGTTAATTTTTTGTAGTTTTACAAATGTATTACCCCTTCCAGAAAAAGCTTTGAATTGTTTGGGTTTGTTTGTTTGTTTGTTTGGGGTTTTTTGTTTGCTTTTGTTTTTTGCCTGAATTTTGTTTTGTGTTTTGCCACTGATGAGTTACTGCTGGTTGATACCATTTCCCCATCCTCCCTCTGCCTTGATTTGTTACCTTTCTCTTCTGCTTCCCCTCATCTCCTTCTTCTCTCTTATCCCTGCTGGTCTCCCCATCCCACACCCCTCAGGGCTTCCCAGCAGTAGCAGCTACCAGCACCTCTCAGTTCTAACTCCTGTAATTCAAGTTGCCTACACAAATTCTGGGGCAAAAGGCCTTTTGCACCGCATTTTTCGTGCTGACAGTGGTGAACACGGCGCTCACCCACGAAGCCAACTGAATTTGTGGAAAATAACAAGAGGCAGGACTGTGGTCTTGGCATCAGACCCTGGAAAGCAAAGCTGTGCCAGCAGCACACAGAGGCTGGTAAAATACACAAGGAGGGAAAACCACGTGTTGGAAGAGCTTACCATGTATCTCAGCTGCTTAGCTGAAGTGAGACAAGGTCCTGGAAGGCTGAGGGAGATCTGGCAGTGAATATCCCAGGTGGCTGAGGCTGAAGGTCTGCCCCTTCAGGAAGCCAAGGTGCTCACACAAGGCACGGACGTGTCTTGTGGGTTTGTCAAGTGCAATCTGTGAGGACAGGCTGGCAAGGTGGAAACCTCATCTGGGACATTTCAAGGCTGATGACCAGACCTCTTTTTGCAGTGCATGCTAGTGCCTCATCCTATCAGAAACAGCAGAATCTGTTTCATTAGCCACTGGGGAAAATAGTTGTCCTCTGCAGCTGTCTCCTTCTGATAAAACCCACTTAGGAATCTGGGGACTCCTCCAGATGGAGTTGTAGGAAGATAAAACATTCACTTTGTGGTCCTGGATCCAGGGTACCCTCCACAGAGAATTCACTATTTCTTGTGTAAAACTCCAGCCACCTGCAGTAGGTATGTTCTATTAAATTCATTACCCCACTGCAGACAGAAAAATGGAATTACTGGTTTATTATTTAGCACGTTTTCAAGGGCAGTATTTTCTCACCGCATTTTGGACGCAGATCAGTAAGAAAATGACTTTTTAAGCAGTGAGCCGAATCCTGGATTTCAGCCTTTATGTGCCCCTTGTCTTGTGTCACTGTCGTGGTGCAAACTCCAGTGCAGAGGGCACGAGGGCAGAGTCCTCTGCTCTCACAGTCTCCTGCCCAAGCAGGTGTGACCAGAAGCATTTTGGCTCCTACTTCCCTCGATTTGTGGCCATTCAGCACAAAATATCGAGGTATTTTGCTGATGGCCAAAGGGGAGGTAAGAATGCTCTTGAGCTGCTGCGAGTTATTTGCAGGAACAAGAAGAACATCCGCAAATCCTGGGCTTGAGGACCACCACGAGCACGTGTGGGATGGCGTTTAGCCACGCCTGACCGTGGATCTCTGGCTGGAAGTTCAACCCTGTTATTTTTGAAAGACCTTTTTTGTGCCACGTTAAAGATTTTCGAAGTGTTGTGCAACAGTACAGGGGTGTTTAAAAGCGTGCATGAGGAGGTTGTGCTGTTGCCAGCAGCATTTCCCTGGCCGGAATAATTCTTTTCTTCCCCAGTGTTCCCAAATATTTTATAGCTTGGTTCACTTTATAAGGGCTCCTGGCAGGTCCTTAATCTCTGGGTTCCATCCAGAAGAAGCAGCCAAAGTAAAGCTATGCCAAACCACAGCTACTGTGCTGTTGATCTGTTCATTTTTACTACAGGCACAAATTACAGTATTTAGCAAGCAGTCATTCCCTGACATTTGCAGCAGTGGCTGAGTTTCTCAGTGTCTTATTATTGAATAAAAATAATATTAGTCATAAAAAGTCATGAAAAGCCTAAAGCAAAGTCCTGGAACGTAGTACTACATATAACTTAGATATGATCTGAAGTGGAATCTACTCCGTGAATTTGGTTTTTTTCTGCTTTTGTAAGGGAAGAGAGAATTTTGGGTTTTTTTTAGATTTCATTTTTTTGCTGGTCTCCTTTTAAAAGCTCATGTTTCTTGTGTTTGGGAAGAATCACCAGCCCAATTTCCCCCCAGAATTCTAGGACCTCACCAGAAACTGTATGTGTACACACATATGTACACACACAAGTATATTTATATTTAAGCCAGACGTTAACACACTTTAAGCTGATTTACAGGATGTCTCCAGAGTATTGAAAAAACATGGGAATATTCTTGATTTCCCATAATGACATGGTTCTTATCCAGCCTTCTCTGGGGGTAGGGGTGAGGGCTGGGGGAAGCAGCTGGTTGGGAGATAGCAGCAGCTTTTTAGTACATGCTACCAAAAATAAATTAGGATTCTCCTTGCATGGAGATACAGTGCTTAAAGGAGAAAAAACCACATGTATTTTGTGTCTCCTCAAGTTCTCTGGCAGAAAATATTTTGACTAAGCCCTTGGGGTGTAGATGTGGTATTTCTTTTCAATCTCCTCTTGTACTTCTACTTCTTGTTTGAGGTTTCATTGAAATATACATGAATTGGAGTAAGAGTTTGGTCAGGCTCTGCTTGCGAGAACAGAGAAGAATCTTTTGTAGAGCTCTCTGTGCCCTTTATTTTTTATTAGAAGCTAGTTAGGTTTAACAAACTCTCACCCATTGCTCTAAACCTTTCATCTCTTACTTGTTTAATCTCTTACATTCATCATAAATTTAAAATATTACAGTCAAAATAGGGTGGTTTTTTTTGGTATGACGAGGTTTCCTGCTTCAGAAACAGAGAAGTCAAATCTCTTATATTTCTAAAAGCAGAGAGAAATACTTTCAGGGTGATAAAGCTGTGTCTTTATGTAAAAAGTGAGACCGAGTGCACCAACACATTTCCCTGCCATTTGTGGATCTTTTTAGCTGGCGAAAAATCCATATTGGCAGCCTGGTGTGTCAGCCCTAAGCCTGTGTAATTTCAATCTTGCCTAAACTCTGTTTTCCTTGGGAAGAATTACCATTTCTCATCGCTGTGAAAAGGGACAGGGTCTTCCAGCCCTGCTAGAAATCTTCTGACTTTCCGAGGCAGCTTTTGAAACAGGGAAGCAGAGATTGTGCTTGTGTGTGTAATTTAACTTTTCGGCGCACAAATATTTGTCAGAATATTTGCTTTCTGTGTTTGCAGAGGCTGCTCTTCTTCTTGTGTGATAAGGTCAGGCAGCCTCTGAGCCCAGCTCATTCCTCCCCAACACCCCTGTAAGATATTAACTCAGAAAGAGCGAACGAAGAGGTTTAATTTTTTTTCCTGGGAAATGTTTCCTCCTAGCTGGAGGCTTATGTGAAGGAGATTTCTACAGAATTTAAAAAAAAACCCAACCAAACAAAAAACAAAACAAACAAAAAAACCACAAAAAAACCACAAAAAACCCCTCCCAAAAAACCAACCAACCAACCAACCAACCAACCAACCAACCAAAAACATCCCCAAAAACAAACAAAAACAAACAAACAAAAAACATCCCCCAAAACAAACAAAAACAAACAAACAAAACCCCCCCAACACACCAACAACAACAAAACACCCAAAAAACCAAAAACCAAACCAACCAAACAAAAACCCCACAACGATTAAAAAAAACAACCAAAAAACCCAACCCAAACCAAAAAACCCCATGGATACTGTGAAAATCCAGTGTCTTGCTCTTTTCCCAGAGGGTGGAAAAGAGACTTAGCTTTACAAACATTTGCAAACCTATGTTTTCTCATTAGTTTTGTCCATTGACCTCCCTAATTTTAGATGCCACTAATTGCAGGCCTTCTGTGCACGTCTTGTATGGGAAGGGAGAGAAGTTGAGTGAAGAGGGGAAGAGAAGTTACCCAGCAAAAGAGAGTTTTAGCACAGGGAAACAAAGCTTGAGCCTGAGATGCAGGAGTTGAAGGGAAAAGAGAGTACAAAAACTGTTTGTATCCAAAAGGAAAAGATTAAACACACTGAATTCCTCTGTGGAAAAGGCACTGCAAACGCAAACAAAATTATATTAAAAAAAAAACAACAGAAAACAAAAAGCCAACAAAAAACCAAACCAACAAACAAACAAATAAAACCCCAACAAAACAAAACAAAAGACTCAAACCAAACAAAACAACAAAAAACCCCAAGCAAAATAAAAAGCCAGGAGAAGGAGTAAGAAATGCTAAGGTCACAGTATAAATTACTTATCTCTTTCTGGTTTCAAGAAAAAAGTGATTTACACTGTGTTGATCCACATGCTTCCAAAGAAGCCTTTAAACCTGAAATTCTTTCACAGATTTTTGACTGTTAAATGAAGAGCAGGCAAGGTGCTGACAGGAATGGCAGCAGGGACTATTCCAGCTGCCTCTGAGCTAATTTTGCAGGCACATTGGGACAGGGGTCATGAGTCCACAAGTTATTCACTAGCCTCAGTGCCTGCCAGTCCCAAGTACTTTATTGTTGACAGCACTTTTTGGTTGGTTTTAAGTCCTTTCCCCTTACCAGATGCTGGTCTGTCAAAATCAGGGAAGATAAAGCTGTGCCTGCTTAGCACACTTAAAAATAAACCCACAAATCTTTTTTTTTTTACATTATAGCTCGGATTTTTTCTCTCCTTTTTATAGAAGGGGAACGAAAAGAGTGACACGGATGAGGATTATAGCTTGTTTTATGGCATAAGTCTTCTCATAAGTAGGTATAACATCCAGGTCACTTATCTTCTGAACATTTTTTGAAATTAAATAGCCATCTCAGAGAAAGTCACTGCTATTTGCTGATGAGTAGCTGCTGCAATGCTTGGCATTGGGTAGGAAATTGATAAGTGTGCTATACCTGCTGTAGTCCTCAAGGCAGACCATGGCATGTAAAAATCTCTGTCTAAATTACAAATTAAAAATAATATGAAAGTTAACAGCATGCTCTTGGGAAAAAGTCTTTGTCCCACAGCAGGAACCACTCGCTGTTTTATGGGGATTGTTTGGTTTTTTTGTAAGTGACCTTTTGTGAGTTTTTCTGCTTAAATTGCCATATTTCCCCTCACCATTCATCGCATCCTGTGTGTTTAAAAACGTAATTCCCTGCTATTGGATGTTATGCTGACATGCAAGTACAGGTGAGCTCCGTGTGCCAGGAATTCTCTCTGGTTGCTGGAATCCATCTTCTGTGGCCGCCGTTAAAATAATAGTAATAATAATAATAATAATAATAATAATAATAATAATAATAATAATAATAATAATAATAATAATAATAATAATAATAATAATAATAATAATAATAATAATAATAATAATAATAATAATAATAATAATAATAATAATAATAATAATAATAATAATAATAATAATAATAATAATAATAATAATAATAATAATAATAATAATAATAATAATAATAATAATAATAATAATAATAATAATAATAATAATAATAATAATAATAATAATAATAATAATAATAATAATAATAATAATAATAATAATAATAATAATAATAATAATAATAATAATAATAATAATAATAATAATAATAATAATAATAATAATAATAATAATAATAATAATAATAATAATAATAATAATAATAATAATAATAATAATAATAATAATAATAATAATAATAATAATAATAATAATAATAATAATAATAATAATAATAATAATAATAATAATAATAATAATAATAATAATAATAATAATAATAATAATAATAATAATAATAATAATAATAATAATAATAATAATAATAATAATAATAATAATAATAATAATAATAATAATAATAATAATAATAATAATAATAATAATAATAATAATAATAATAATAATAGGTTTATTTTAATTTTGTGTCTTGCAGCTGCCATGCAGCCCTTTGTGTGACATGCACAGCTCTTGGCACGAGAGATCCCCTTGCTGCTGGATGCACAGTGGGGTGTAACAGTCTGTGAGGCTTTGGGGGTGGATTATGGACAGGGAGAAAAAAACGCTCTGGAGAGGCTGAGAGAAAGCAGAGAGGACCAGTTTTAATTTGCTCTTGGACTGCCTAGCACGGCTTGTTCTGTTGGGGTGGTGTGACAGGAGCAGCTCTGGTGTCATAATTCGGGTGTGGTGTGACTGTGCAGAATACCCAGTGGTGGAAGGGCTTTTTTTTTTTTTTAGTTTGTTTGGTTTTTTCCTTCGTTATTCTCTTTCTTGTTAGGAAGGAAAATAACCCAGCTCTGCAGACAGTGCTGTCAGAGATGCACTTACTCCCTGGGACAGAGAATGCTGCATTTGCCTCTGGACTTTTTATAGCACTCTTTCTGGCCATGCAGTTTTCTTAATGGAGTCACGTGCCCGATGCTTTTGGCTGAGAGAGACATTTCAGCATTAATGACTGAGAAGGAGATCGGACTCTGCGTGTGCAGGACCTCAGGAATACCGTGGGAGGCAGCTGCAAATGCCCAGGTGGTTGTGGCTCTGCTGAAAGGATGAGAAGTCTGTGAGGATGGAAAAGGAAAACAAAATTTTAAAGCGTTTAATGAAATGGAACGAGATTTTGCAGCTAATTTTTGCCACATATGTGGGTTCTTATTTGATTCATTTATTTTTCAATGCAAACACAAAATAGGCATGGAAAAAAGAGAAGAGAAGTGCTCAGCTCCATCAGTTCTGTCCTTCCATGGTCACCTTTTAGCCACTGGGCTGTTAACATATCTGTGAGCTAGAAGTGGTAGAAAAAGGTTATATAGCAGCCAGCTCTTTCAAAATCCTCAGTTATTTAGAAGAGTGATGCATTTCACAATGAATTAGGTTTTCTTCAGTTGAATACCCCCGTGGGAATAAGTTTGGATGATGCACAGTTCACATGCAAAATTAGGCATTGCAGAGGTTTCACGGGTACATTTCCCCAAGTTTTTAGAGCACTTTACAAAGCAGTGGGGAGAAATTCAAAATAAAAAAAATTTAAAAGTTAGCAGGGAAACATATATTTGCTTTGGAACTGCTATCTAAAGGTACACAGGGAGCTAGAGCAGAGGAATTGTCTTTCTGGGTTTGGAGGAAAGGAAGGAAAATATATCCAGGGTGAAGCCCACTTCTTCATTTTGCTTTGCACACATTGGTTTTCAGATGTTGATGTATGTGACTGTGGTTTGGAGAGGAAAGGATTTGTACACAGGGTTTGTATTTTTGTTCTTTTAAATCTTCCCTATGCGAAAGAAAATTACTTTCACGCAGTCTACCAAGATATGTGGGAGAGAACAGGAATATGTTTCTGGGAGTGGAAAATGCTCCTTTCTTAGGCACGCTAAGCTTTGAAATCTTCTTGTGAAGTCTTCATGCTAGATGTGACAAAATAATGTGAAAGTAAATGTAGCAGCTTTGAAAGGCAGAAATCGCAGCTACTGATAACTGTGCAACATTTGAAATGTGATTTTGGAACTGAAAGTTGAAGGCCAGAGGCACAAATCATAGGGATGGACAGGATGAAGCACATTTGACTACATAAATATCATCTAATTATTGTGCTTTAAAGGTTCCTGAAGCTTCTATCCCAGAAGAAAATGGGAGAAAAGGTAGGAGAATGTGGGTTTGAATTTTGTACTGAGTACAGCTATATATGTGTTCATGACAGAACTGGAACTCTTTATGTGGCCCTAAAATCTCAAGAAAATGAGACTGGGGGGACGTGGGGTGTTTTCAAAGTTATAGAAAAGTAAATGAGGGAGGGTTTTTTGCAGTGTTACTGTGGATAAATGGCTGAAGGTACAAACTCAGTGCTTCTGAATATGTCTGGGATGGTCATAAAAGTCTCGCAAATGCATTGTGCTCGAGTCTGTTAAATAATTAAACACATGTTGTGGGACTGAACCACTAAAAGCTCTGTGTGAGTGCCTGGAATTCAGCTGGTGGGAGAAGCAGCCCTTGGAAAGCAGCCCTTGTCCACAATGGTTTCTCAAGCAGCTTGGCTGTCTTTGGCCAACAGGATCTCCCTCCTGTTTTGTCAGGAGGGCTAAACAAATAATCTTTTGATTTTACTGCCATGGGTTTAGAGAAGCTGCTTATCAGGGGTAGGAACAATCAAAGGGGTTGTGAGTACCTGGTGCTTTGCTTTGCATCACACCTCTGAATGCCCTTCTGCTTCTGCAGAATTGAATCCTGGTAAAGCAAAAGCATCCACAGAGAGAGGCGCTGAAAAGCTCCAAGTCATCTCTGCCTTTTACCTGAGCTGTGGGTCAGAAAACCGTGCTGCCCGTAGATCCTGATGCTATTCTGGAACTGCATTATAATTCCCAACAAAAAAACAGATGTAATGAAAGTGCACGCCAGCTTTTCTTGCCTTAAAGCTTTAATAGAAGAGGGGTGGCCAGCTGAGCCAAAGATCTGCCTCCACAGCCCTATGCTTAAGTCACTTTAAGCTTGCCAGGGTGATGCATCTCATGGAACCTTGTTTTCCATCTGCTGGCCTAATGACACATTAAGCTACAACAAAACATTAATTCCCAGAGCCTTGAAACCTCGTTCCTGGTATCTGTGGCATCGTGATTGACTGGATGAATTTTGGAGCAGTGAGCAGTTACATGTGTGGATGGCTATACAGGACTGGATGATGAGCTAAATATTCTTTGCTTGAAATCTCTGTCCTCCTGTGGTGCTGTGGCAACTAATCCGTAGTGTAGGCGCAGTGAAACTTTAATTTTCACATCCTGTAAGCTCACCTGAGCTGTTGGAAAGGCTGCTCAGTCTGCCTCAGGATTGGTATGAGGTATTTCTGGCTGACTTTGGGTCTGGAGATGCTGAAAGTAAAATTAGCCGGCAAATATTTGACACAAAATAGCTGAATATCAAGTGAAGGATCAGAGAGAAATAACTTAATAACAATTTTGTCAGCTGGCACAAATTAGCTGAGTTTAATTGCTGCAAATTCTGTTTCTTAGAATGATTAGCGTTTCTAATTAGCAGTTTTTGTGAACTGGGTTTCCAAGCCTGTCCTGCAAACATGCAGGATTATTTCATCTTGCCAAGAGCCTACTGAGATGGACCTTTTCCAAAGCAGTAGGATGATGATGGCCAATGCAGCAGCAAGGAAATCTTGACCCCTCTGAATTCAGTGGCAAACTTCTCCTAAAAATCAGTGGATTCAGAGGTCATTTGCAGGTGCTGGATCAGAGCCCCTGAAAGTTGCTGGAAGTAGGTGGAAGGCTCCTGGTGGAATCTGAGAAAGTCACCAGGACAGGATAGGTTCCTTTCCTCTGCTTATGTTGCATTTATATATTGGATTTGCATCTGGCTGAACTCCCTCAATGCCTCTCTTGCCTCGCTCCCTGCTGCTGTGCTCTGTTCCTGCCACAGACTTGACAAAAATCTGGTGGTTTTTTTCTCTCAGTCTGGAGCTTTAAAAAACAGTTCTCTTTGTTTTCCAAGTGTTAGGAGTCTGAAGCTGCTCCCGGGTCAGTCCAACAGAATGTGACAGCACCAAACTGCCGGGCCCCATTAGGTGCCAAATAAATTTTGGAGGAAAGCAACTCCGTAAGAAAGCAACTCCGTTGTTCTCTGTGTGCCATTTTATTACAAAGTGCCTAGGGATGCAATTACTTAAAAATTTAAAGCCTAAAATTAAAAATAGCGTTATTTTTGTTAACTTCAGCCCTTGAAGAAAACTAGTAAATACTTACATATGCAATCGGGTCAAACGCTGTTCCAGAGAATACATAGATTTTAAAATTTTTTTCAAGTGAATAAAATAAAGGAAAACACGTTGTAAATTTCTGCTTGGCAGAAGGACAGAAGCATTGGATTACACCAGACACAGGTTTAAGAATTAAATACTGGTAGATACTGTAAAAATACTAAAATTAATATTGCAGTACTAGTATTAAGATTGGGTGTACCCAGACTTTGCCCACAGCCAACATACTACTCTCAACACACTCCAAAAATGAAAAAACTAACCTTCTTGTACACATTGAAAGCCTCCCAAAATAGGAGGAAGTAAACTCCCTGAAAAGATATAATTCTTCTTAAAAAGGTGACTACTAAGATGCAGTTCTTACCACTGGTGGAATAAAGCCCATTACTCCTCATCAGATATAAAAGCAAAATATGTGACCAGTTATCGCCCAGGTTAACTGCTTGGTCTGCTTTTTAAGCCCAAATAAACCCAAAATGCTTTATGGTTTCATAAAACCTAGCGTGAAGTGACCCCAGGAAAGTCTGCTAAAACTGAAATTAATTAGAAACTTGGTGCAACAGTCACATCTCCAGCTGTCTTGATTATCCCAAGTTTTCCAGAAAAGCCTGCCTCCTAAAAAAAAAAAATTGCATTAATATAGACATCACTTTAACGTGACCAGAAGTCACAGTTTTGCATCACGTTTTTCCTCACGATTTAACAGGAAGTGCTTTTAGGAAGCATTGAAAGTGGAGCACGGAAGTCAATCTGGCTTGAGAAAACTGCCTTTCCTGCTCTGCTACTCCTTTAGGTGAAACACGACCTTAATTTCCATCAGAGAAGATGTAAGGCAGTGGAGGTGAGGTGAAGAGAGTGCTGTGAAGAGAGTTTCAGGGGGTCAGGGAGAAGATCCCCCTGTGGGGAAGTCCTACCTGCAGGTCACTGCACCCATAAAAGATTGTGTCAGTCGATGAGAAAATGTTAAATTTTTTGGGAGGGACCCAACCATTTTCCCCCGTAAATGTTTCTCTGTGGTTACATGCCCAGGGAGCTTCGTGAGGAATGGCTGAGGTGCCCTCTCAGTCTTACTCAGAATAGAGTTTTTTTTCCACAGCAGAATTACCTTAAAAAGCCTCACAATACAGAGAATAAGAAGTTTCACGGATCTGGGATTTATCCTTTGGGGTAATTAACAGCTCACCAAACTGAGGATTTTGTCATCTGTTCTTTGTGGAAAAATAATAAAATTGGTAATAGTTGCCATTCATTTTTATTTAATGGAGTGGTGAGGCTTTTTTTTGGTTAGCAGAATCAGGAAATTAACAATCTTGTTAATGTGTTCTGCTCTAAGCTGTTGGTTGTCATTGCAACGCTGCTCTGCCAAGGACAAAGGAATGGAAAATAACTTTGGATAATGTAGTCTATAAATTACTTTCACCTGAAGAGTTAGTGTATTCCTGTGCGGAGCAGATCCTAGAAAAATGAATGTTAATTAACTGACTGGTAGACATTTGATTCAAAGAAAAGAAAAATAGGAGTAGGAAGAAAATGTGATTAAGAGAGAACAGAGATATCATCTACTTTTAATTATTCAACAGTATTTTGTAGGGATGAATCATTGCTGGCACTGCTAAAGCAGAGACAAAATATTTAGTCTAACACTTTGTGAAAAAAAAATGCTAAATGCTCAAGACAGATCTTGGATCCTTTTTCTTTGACTTGTGCAGACCTTTACTGAGTTTCATTTAGTGGAATCACGCAGAACCACAGAATCAAATAGGTTGGAAGAGAGCTCTGAGTCCAACCTGTCACCCAGACCAGGGCACTCAGTGCCACGTCCAGTAACTCCTTAAACCCCTCCAGGGACAGTGACTCCACCACCACCCCAGGCAGCCCCTTCCAATGTCCAATCACCCCTTCTGTGAAGAGATTCCTCCTCATGTCCCACCTACACCTCCCCTGGTGCAGTTTGGACTAAGCTGTGGAAGCGGAGTGAGCAGATTTTTTAATTATTATTATTTTTTTAAAATATTGAATGAATCTGGTTCTGTTCGTAACATGAAACTGCTGAATTTTTAGGACAAAAATTCCTTGTCTAACTGTCACGGCTACGGGTAGAGAAGCCCATTGACTTGGATAGAGCACGCTGGCTCTGAAAAACTCTTTTCCTTCCATTCAGTTTTACTGATTTTTTAATGTTGACTCTTGTGTGGGAGATGTGGAAGACATATCATGCCCTCGGGGCAGTCTCTGCAAGACTGGGGATTGCTAGAATGTAGGGAAATAGTCAAAGGCATGAAATAAATCTGTGGTTCATGAAGCTTGCCAGAGGACCTTGATGAACTGCTACTCAGATGTTAGGTGTCTTTTTAGAAGGAATAATTAAAAAAGGTAGAAACCATGCTTTTCCTCCTGGTATCAGGCAGCAGTGGAGATGGCCACTGGAATTTTAGAGTAGAACTCTGCTAGATAGAGCTGACCAATGCATTATTATTATTTTTTTTTAATTTTTATTTTTATTATTATTATCCTGTCATATTTAGATTAGGCTGCCTAAACTTTACAGCAAGTGTCATAAGACCACTTATTTATTAAAAAATTAACATGTAAAATTTGCAAATGCGTCTCCGTGTCAAAATACACAGGGCAAAAAAAAAATAATAAACCTAGCAAAAGAAAGCTCTTTTTCTTTCTGACTTGATGATGACAGTCGTGAGGAATAGGCAAATATTGCAGAAGGTTAACCAAAGGATATGGCAACTGGCATAAAGCTTTTATTGACTGTGATATTTATTAGGATGTGGCAGTAAACACAAATGAATAAATACTGTTGTGAAGCTGTTACAACCCGGGCAGTCTGAGGCTTTTCAGAATCGGTATTTTATAAAAAAGCTAATGTGGAAAGAAATTGGCCATATTTCACTCCTGCAATGGGATTTCACCCAACATTTTATCTTCTATCCAATGGTCAGGTTATGGCACCACGCAGGGGCAGCCAGCCTTCACTGGGACCACCTCCATCATTCCTTTCACCTCTGTCTGAAGCCCCAGCTCCAGATCAGCTTCATGTTTCACCTGTTAAACTGCTGAGTCCTGTCCACATAGCTGAGGATCGCCCCGGCCACTCCTGGGGAAGCAGAACCTGGGGATAAGGTCGGGAGGTTGATGCTGCTGCAGGGCTGCAGTTGTTCATCTCTTTCTGCATTTCACCGTTTCGGTGGGCCTGAGATTCCTACAGGTTGATGTGCGATTCAGAGAGGTAGCACCCGACAAGGGTTGTCTTGGTTTGAAAAGACAGGAGTCTGCTAAGGAAGGCAGGAGCCTCCCTTGGAAGTGGAAATGCACCCCCCTTCCCTCCNTTAAAGCTGCACGCTCAGAGAGGTGGCTGCTGCTTTCAGGTGTGAGGTGCTGACCCATAGCCTGCTGCTCCTTTTCTGGTGCTTAACCCTTCCATTAAGCCACCATCAGTGACACGAAGGAAGGGGAAATAATCCAGGATGTTTAGATTGCAGGGGAAGCGCAGTAGACCTTCCTCTGGGTTTTTTTTTTTTTTTTTTTTTTTCTTTTTTTTTTTCTTTTTTTTTTTTCTTTTGTCATCAAGCCTGAGCTCTGCTGTCCCAGTTCTCAGTGTGATCAGTGCCTTACCTCAAACAAAGAGAGCACGAGAGGCACGAGGCAGGGTCAGAGCTACAACAGTCTGCAATCCTTTCTTGTCCATGTGGTTCGTCCTGCCTCTTTGTGAGCTGAGTGCTTTACAAGCCTCGCTAGGCTGAGGGCTGGGGAGATTAGTTTTCTCCAAACTAGCTTATGCTTTAGGTAATTGGTTTTCCGAGGGCTTAAAAAATAAAAATTGTGAAGCTGACGTAAGGTCAGTGTTGGTTCTTTGCTTATCTGCTCTAGGCTGTTTATGAGAAGCATCAAATGCATTTATCTCTAAAACGCTTGGATATAAAACCGTGTAGCATTTCATGGCTGTTGCTGGAATTAGTAAATATAAAGGCCTTGTTTAAGCTCTTGGTATCTTCACATGAGGACAGGTTTACACCTTCATCTTCTGGGCTGTTTGAACCCTCAATTTAGTCTTTCAGGTCTCTGTGAAACAGGATAAAATACCTTCTGTGGATGCTGCTGTAGACCTTGTGAACTTTATGTTACAGAGATCCTCAGGGTGCTGCTTTCTAAGGTGGGCTGTGCCAAGTCTGAGGGGGCTGGTGCAGCAGAGGGAGGAGTTATTAATTCAGTGTCAATGGGAGTATCAATAACGCGCAGAATAAGCTTTGTTTTCTAGGACCAGCTCCCGAAGACGATCAGAAGCTGGAAATTGAATCCCACCCCTCCTTTCTCCTCCTAGCAAATTGCAGATCCACTTTTCCGCAGCTGCTGGAGTTGTAGTTCCTCTGACTGAGTGCGTGCAGCTGTGCCAAGACAGCCAGGAAGATGAATGTGGTAGCTAATCTCCCCATTCCTGCCCTCCTTCTA
This sequence comes from Melanocharis versteri, assembly GCA_013397845.1. Classification (NCBI taxonomy): domain Eukaryota; kingdom Metazoa; phylum Chordata; class Aves; order Passeriformes; family Melanocharitidae; genus Melanocharis; species Melanocharis versteri. The sequence goes on from VZTG01001106.1 coordinate 71,105, forward strand.
CTTGTGCCCGTAACCTTCCAATCCACGCAGCTCAATTGCAGCACAAAAGGATAGCTTCCCTTGCAGCAGCTTATTTTAAATATAGACGTGTTCTGAAACCCAGGAGATCAAAGTATTTTCGACAGCACAAGAGGAACTCATCCATAATAGAGCCCTTAAAGCCAGCTCCTTGCCTGTAAGCCAATTCCATTGTGCAGCAATGGTCGGTCTTTCTGTGACTGCGGGGTTCTGTGACAATCCTGCTTTTAAGGACACATCTTGGGCTGGGAGTAATCGGCAGCTGCGGGGCTGGTGTGGGCTTTCAGCTGAGACACACAGAGCAGAGGTAATTTCTAGCTGCTGTTTGACCACCTGCTGTTCGGTTGCGTGCTGTTTCACTGCCAAGATGAACAGCCAGGGGTCTGTGCAGACTGAAAAAGCTGCAACGGGGAAGAACAACTGGAAGTAATTCAGTGGACATAACTGCTGTAATCAGGCTCTGCTGCCACTAAGGTTTAGAAATTAGAGACAACTCTCCCAGTTCTTTGAAATATTTTATTTTATACATGTACAGGTTGCTTGTGCTCACTGGCTCTCAACCCGCTCGAACAGATTCCAGAGTTTGATTTAAAAACTTCTGTTCACTAAATCAAATTAAATAAGGAAATATCGAGTGGAAAAATGAAAAAATGAGAGCGACTATGGCTCAATTTTCCCCATGTTTTGTATAAATCTGTGGTAAAGCCAGGTGACACAAGAGCGCTTCCATCCCAGCTCACTTGGATTGTGCCTGACTTTCACCGTCTGCCTGTTCACACTTTGTTGGGAGCACAACTTGTTCAGGAGTGTGCAATTATGTCTTTTTTTTTTTCCCCTCCCTGAAGACTCAAAAGGCAATGAATCAGTTGTCACCCCCCTTTTGCACACTCAAAAAACTACCCCCAAAATCCAGGTGGAATTTTCTTGCACTTGGACTCCCTCACCTCCTCCAGCGCTGGCCTGTTGCAATTAATTGCCTTTGTTGGTCATTAGGCTCCTGTTGTTTTTGCTTTGAAAAAAAGACAAGTGTGCTCTGGCCTGGGCTGAGGTTGTTCAGTATTTTGGGGCTGAGAAAGTGAATTTCCTGTCTCTGTTTTGCTTATTTCAGCCCTGCTTGGCAGTTGAGACCTGATGGCTCTGTGCAATGAGACAGACAGTCCGAGTTTCTGGGAACACTTGGTCACAAATTTCTATCCATAATTAATTCATCCTCTATCTCTATCAGCAGCCAGGAATGTAATGTGCTTGAAACAGATACTGACTGTCAGAAAGGACAGATCTCACAAATATTGGAAACAAATATGTGGTATAATTATTGCAGTTATTATACGGGACTGCTCAGCTTTGGAGATGAGCTGCACTGAGGAGGGGTTTGAACAAGGCTTTGGCTTACTTTAAACTAATTTTTGTCACTCTTTTAACTCACAGTTCTTCATTAGGGCTACAAATACGTTGTATGCCTGGCGGGTGTTACACAGACAAGTATGCCAAGAGCATTAAGATATATTTTATAGGATGATGGGATATCAAGAATTCATTCTGCTTCCACAGCAGGAGTTAGAAAGGAAGGAGAGCTGTTGGAGGATGTCAGCTTCCTTAGAAAAACGCTGGGGATTCATTTGATGGAAAAACTGGACAAATTTAAGGACTAGCATGACTAGCTGAGAACAATGCCCAGATAGTGTGGGAAATATAATTAACCTGTGGCAATGCAGCATTCTCAAAATGATGATACAAAAATTCACTAAGATTCACTAGTTTATTAAGGTTTTTGTACATAAAGTGATCCGTTTTTCAACTTCAGCATCAATGTTGTTATTATAAAATACTTATGGAAGTATTTTAATACTTTTTAATTAAAGACTCAGAAACACCCGCTTAAAATTGCACTAGTCAATGGCAAGGAAGGTAAAAGTGCCTAACATGAAACAAAAAAGGATTGACTCTCACTTATCCAATTTACAGGGTGAAAAATGATGTTTCCAGCAATAGGCAAAAGCTAGGAGACATGGTACTTAATGAGGAAATTTGTTTCAGTGCTTTTCTCTAACAAGGTGTAATTTCTTTCTGACCTGACAGGCTGCTAAACCTTGGGATGCCATTAAACTGGTAATGAAGTGCCATGCTAAAAATAGTCTTTCTGCTTCCCTTCTGGTTGCCAGAACCAGCAGAATCATCTGTATACTCAATTTACCACTGAGTGTGAGACATCTCTGCGTGGAAGGCCTCCGGGGAGGAGGAGTGTCATCTTTCCTCTGTCACACAGAGCAGAGCTCCGTGCTCATCAGGTGCTAAGCAGGCAGACGGAATTGGGAGCTAGGCATCTGATCCTGCGTGTTTGCTCACCAGGTTTGGATTATCGTGAAGTGTGCTTTGAAAGCTCAGTCCTGGGCATTAGCTGAACCAAGGAAAGTGCTCCTCGTGGAAAATGTGGCGTGCTAGTTTATTCTATTAAATAGTGGAGTGCCTTTGAAGCCAGGATCCTCAAACTTTACATTTCGTGGTCTGTGTAAATATAAATTGCTCTTGATTAAGAGATGGCGGTGGAGTACATAGCTAGTGCAGTTTTTCGGGACTGTTAAGGTTTCCATTTTTAGGTTTCATTGGTAATTGTTTGTAACTAAACTCTCCTCAGTTGCTATTGCAGCCACTGCACCGTAAGTGTCAAGATAGAAGGTGAGTGAACAGATTCCAGAAATTTCCACAGTCCTACAGTGAGGTTAGGCTGGCTGACCCTAAACTTTGGTGCTCAGAGCAGTGGAGGGGACAGAGACCCACAGAATCCTGCATTGTGGAAGACAGAAATCCATCAAGAGTTTGTGGAAAACCTACATCCCAAACTTCCACCTGGGTGTTCCTTTTTACCTGCCTCAGCAGCAGGCGATGGAAGGAGGGAAAGTCTTGGAGGAGAATCTTTTAATTGCTTGTTTACTAAGAAAGAATAATTTTTTTGGAGGATGAAGTAGGCTGGCAAAACACATTACTGAAAGCAAATAAGTGTTTAATCTTACTTTTTACTTCTGGCTGTTCACAACATCTCCAGAAGCCCCAGAATTTTGCAGCCCCCCAGGGTAAAATTCGGAGCTCTTTAGTTACTTTGCCCTTTGGCAACAGCCAACTTCACACAGATTCTTCTGCAACAGAGCCAGCGTGCTCAGCCAAGTTTCAGCATTTCCACACTTCTGGAGGATTTTTGTGCCATCGGTGATGTCTTATGATGTGCAAAGCGCTACAAAGACGTGCAAACGTTTTGATGAGGCGTAAGTGGATCTCTAGTAAGATCCTGCTTTAAATTTGTGTTTGGAGGGATATCACGATCCTCATGTTCTCAGACATAGTGGGACTTGGCCCTGGTGTTTGGGGCAACCCCAGGCATCTGCCTGGGGAAGGGGAGGTTTCAGGGTGACCCAGTTGTGACCTTTTGATGCAGAAGGGAGCCTGCAGGAAAGATAGAGATGTTTACAAGGGCCTGGAGTGGCAGGAATGGCTTCAAACTGACAGAGAGTAGGTTTAGGTCAGATGTTAGGGAGAACTGCTCCGTGTGAGGGTGGGCAGGCCCTGGCACAGGGTGCCCAGAGCAGCTGTGGCTGCCCCTGGATCCCTGGCAGTGCCCAAGGCCAGGCTGGACACTGGGGCTGGGAGCAGCCTGGGACAGTGGAAGGTGTCCCTGCCCATGGCAGGGGTGGGAATGGATGGGATTTAAGGTCCCTTCCAGCCCAAACCATCCTGAGATTCTGATATACAAAGCTCCACCAAGCAGCAATAATATTGTGGCCCATGGATGTGGTGTCCAGTTTCTGGATCACACATACTCAGCTTCTAAAAAAAGGTTTAGTAATTCTCTGGCGGTGAAAACAAATAGCAGAGCTTGCTAAATGGCACTATAAAAATCTATGAAATGTCTTGCAGGTCCGATTACACAATACTATATTTTTTCAGCATTAGTCTGGCTCACTGCTATTCTTCAGAGTTGTAATAATCGTATATCAAGCTTGTCTTGGGTATGGAAGAAAATCTGCATGTCAGGGTTGATTTCAGTGCAGAAGTCACAATAACACACAGAGTAAAATCCCAGCTGAGAGCTTCTCAAACCTACTCCAAACTTCCACTGCCTTTACTTCTCATAGAACTAAGGCTAATACCTAGTTCACTTCTAACTCCTGTTATTTTTCTTGTTGGTATTTCTCTTGGATTTGGTAAGGACAATGACATTGTCCAGTAAAATGTTACCTTTGCCATTTTTATTTGGTTCTGTCTTGTAGTTTTGATTCACTAGTGCGGCATTTCAGTAATTTGCTTGAAGATTACTGAAAAGAAATTGAATTTTATATGCTTTATTTTGCAGGAATAATTTTTCATTTCCAGGTCTGCACGTCAGATCTGATTTGTTTGACCAGTGCCAACTTCGTGTGACAATGACTAAAAGCATTCTTGGCGTGCTTGTTACTGGGAAAGAAATGGAGCTGTTCGGCCCTCACAGCATATAGTTTTACATAACATATCACGTACCCATGTAAAACTAGTTAGTGTAGGGAATTATCACTGATTTTAATTAACTCACAATATTCCCATGTGTTTGTCTCGTTCTGGACTGGAGTGCAAGTCTTGGAGTTTGATGGAAGAGTCTTCCCCACCCCCCCCACCCCCCCTCCAAATTCAGGTTTAGAGGGAAATCTTTATGTAAATATCGTAGAAACCCACGGAGTCCACGCTTTGCTCCTGCTGGGAGAAATAGGCTGATACGGGAACAGGAAGGGTTTATCTTCCCATGTGAAGGAAAATGCAGCAAGAATATTTTTAGCTGCTTTCGACTGAGGGGTAAAAAGGGAAAAGGGAGAGGAATAGGCCTGCATTTGGAGGCATTTTGCTTTTTGAAGTGTTTTCCTCTTTTTCGAACAGGATATTTGGAAGACTAATTCCCTCATCGTTAAACATCAAAAACTCAGCTGCTGCCAACTGAAACACAACAAGATAAAACAATGCAAAGTAAATTCTCTTCAGGGAAGGAAAGCGGCTTGTTAGATAGCACCTTCAGAAACACCTGGGGTGATCCCACAGTCCTAGAACAAGTGAAAGCACATATTCCACATGTAAATAGATTAGTCTGGGACATGCCTTGCAAAGCATCACGTACAAGCCAAGTTTCATGTATTTGCAAACTGTCATCAGGTGATTCACTGCTGAATAAAACATGAGAATTGAATCCACCCCATGGGGTTTTCAGTCTTCTTGTAGAACTGACAAACACAGTTCCTAGGGAAGAAGAGGTCTTCTGATTGAACTTGGTGCACATAGACTTCAATGTAGAACACCAGACAACATATTTAGTAATCCTTGCAGACAGTGAGATGTTTGGGATGCATCACGTGGAAAAGAGAGAAGTCCTCTGTGCAGGAGCTAAATGTTAATATTAAATTTTTATGCAGATGAAGACTAAGGAAGAAAAAAATTTAACACTAAGGTACCTGAACGATTTCAGGTTAAATTACAACGCATTAAAACAGAGGTATGCAGGGTATGATAATAATCTTTGTTTCAAAACTGGAGTCTTAAAGACAAGTCGTGCTCATTGAGCTTCTAATGAAGCTTTTCTCAAATGCAAGACTGATGCAGCCAATATTGCTAAACTCTGGAATTAAAATATAAAGCTATTAAAAAAGAGAAATGTTTTCAATTTTCTACTTACTTTAATTTGAAAGTGGGTTTAGTGTCTTTTCCAAGTTTCACACATTGAGCTGTTTTCCCATCAATAGGGAGAAGTATAAATGCAATAATTGTAATAGGATCATATTCGTGTGCAGTATCGACCGCAGGAGCTGGAAGAACCAAATGCACTGAAAGCAGGCAAATAATTGACTTAGCAACGATGAACAGAAGAATTAGCATTTTCGTTAAGCTGCCCGTAGGAATACCGTGGCCACATTTCTCCAAGTATCTCCCATCAGTAATTGAAAACATTTTGCTTTTTGCCGGCTCTTTTTCGCCCCGCGGTTTTCAGGCTCCTGCCTCCATCCCCTGCCAGCACTGCCTGTGCTCTCTGTTGCTCAAACTCTTGTGCAGACACTGCTTGGCCACAGCCTCAAAATCTGTGTGGATTTGGCCACGGTGAGCCAGGTAAAACCACAGGTTAAAAACTGATCCCCTTTGTCAAAGAGTTAATTTACACAAGATTTACATGAAGAAGAGTTCATTACTAAACCCCAGGCATGAAGTTGAGCCTGAGGTATTAACTGTTTACGCCATTTGCAGTTTAAGTTAGTAATTTTCAGCTTGGTCTTACCTGGCCAGGAGGAGTCAGTTGGATTCAGCTGATGTTTACCTCTGTGAGCAAAAAAAAAGAGGACAAGTTGGGAATTTATTTCGTGGGGCAGGGCAATGATCGGTGTGATGTTGGCAGCCCTCCTTTCAAGCCTTGCAGTGGAAGTGGGGAGAGCTGTTTTTGAATGTGAAAATGTCGCCTTGGGAATACATACATATTTAATTTTGAGTGTTTTCCCCTCAGCTCCACCCTACGACTGTGGGACAGTACCTCTGAGTCCAGCCTAAATGTGGGGAAGGTTGATAGTAACAGTTCCATTAAATGCAGCACTTTTGGATCACATCTGACTGAATTTGCCCTCCTAAGAGCTTGTATTTAAGAAGAACTCTAGGACTTTATATTTGAAAGAAGCATTGGTCCTCACACTGCCTCGATCCTCCCCATCTGCTGAAAAAAGTAGTTGAAAACATCGAGGTGTAGTAGGTGCAACTTCTGTTCCATTTCTTTGGTGCACTTTGTGGTGTGGTGTGAGTCACAGGGGGTGGGATGAGCATCCTGCACTCCCAGATTTTGCTTTTTCTGACAAAAGGAGCACCAGGAATGAAGCACCTACATGGAGCAGAGGTCGGAGTCCAGAGGCACTGGCTGATGCAGTTGAAACTGCTGCTGTTGGAAATTGCAAAAGACAGGTTTTCTGATGAAATCTAATGTACTTCAAAAGAATGGGGCTGCTGAAAGTTTTACAGTCCTCATGATGAAGGAAGTGCCTTGTCAGTAAAACAGTGTGCAAAAAAATACTGTCCCTCTCCAAGACAAAGTACTTGGTGATTTTCAGAGAAGAATCCTGGCTTTAAGGGGCTGACATGGGGTTCCTTGTCCCTTGGCACTTGTTGAGAGCAAATTAAATTCTCAACTGTCGGGTTTTAGGCCAAAAAGTGCTTGTCTGCTCGGTATAAAGTGACCTAATTTAGAAGATGAAAGAGAATCTGGAACTTTCTGATGCGAAAACACCAAACTTCTGGGCCTCTTGCAAGCTTTGAGTATTTAAGTAGATATTATTTCTCTCACTGCATTTTGGTGCCTAAGTGTGGAAACAATTGTGGTTTAAGCCATGTCCTGGGGCCAGAATAAGCAGGAAGTTCGTGGACAGGAGTGGGGAAATAGGGGAGTGGGGGTCTGAAGCAGATGAGGCCATGAAAAAGAGGGAATTTAGGAACATGTTAGAGTAGGTGTCTTCCTAACTTGTGAGAAAAGACGTTCTTGCTGAAAAAAACTAATACAAGAAAAGAAAATGTATATATTTCCTTATACTTTTAAAAAAAAAAAATTCTATTACCAGATCAGTTGTAAACTGTATTTGTATCTTCTGGTTTTTTTCTTATTAATGCAAGGCTAAAATGCCACCACCACAAGTACTGAAGGTATTTATTATCATGTGAAAACTTTCATTTCAACAGCCAACAAAAGGATACAAATCTAAGCAAATGACCCAAGTTAGTGTCTGGGCAGGCATATAAAGCAATTTATTAGAGTCACAGTGCCAAAAAGGAAGTCTATTGCTCTCATGGAAAGTGGTTCAAGGTTCAGTACATAACAAAATAACAATGATTTATGGGTGGGCAGTGAAGTTTTAAATGCATGGTCAGACTCTTAAGGACTATTTATGCTGGACTGCTTTGTGCTGCTGCCTCAGACTAGCACTCAGTTTTTTTGATGTGCTTGTTTACAAAATTGCACTTTGCATGCAGCCTACTGCGTGGTAGTTTTTAAAAGCCCCTGGAGCTCTCTGCAGTCAGACCAGATGAATGGGAAATGCTATTTACAGCATGAAAAATTAGCAAAATGTGGGCTGAAACAGAGTAAAATTGCCTAATGTCAGCCGGGTTTGATATTGTGCTACTTTCTGTATGTCAAAACACTTTAACGTGAAATCTGTCCTCCTCTGCTGGTGAGCAATTACCACATCTTCCTCTTGCACCTTTCAGTGCTCTCTCATAGCTCCTTAAAAGGTGGTGGTGGTGGTGTAATATTGCAAACTGGATGCTGTTGACCAAAACAAATGTTCTCCAGCCTTCTCCTCACGTCACCGTGTCCCAGAACTGCCATGTCCTCGTGCTGCCTCTCTCACTGATGGCTTTAGAGATCCATAATGAACAGGTCAGGCAGCATTTTTTATCTCTCCTTGTGCTGGGCCACGTGTCATTATCTAATATAGGAATTCGTCTTGTCAGTTTAGAGAAATTAATTTTTTACTCTGGAAGACTTGGGGTGTTGCACCACCCAGGGCTTCAGCCTCGACTGCCAGTTACTCCATCAGTTTCTTTACTCAATATTTGTGTGTTTGAGACCAGGAGGGCATCCATGAAGCTCTTTGTGGTAGGTTGTGGAGGGAAGAGTCAAGAAACATTTCCAACGATTCCAGGTATGAGTGTCTAGGAAAGGGTGCGCATAAGAATCGATGTTTGTCCACTAAAATAGGATTTTCAGGTGCCCCGGGGGTTCTTACTTTTTAAAAAGTGTCCTGTCCATTCCACCTTCACAGTACCCTGCATCGTTTCTCAGCAAGTAAAAATCAAGGAGGTTTCAGAGTGCTCTGGAGTTGAGAATTTTGGTTCTTCTTCTGCATTTCTTGGTGGGAAGGGGAAATAGGGATCACACAGCAACTGTGTGTGATCCAGTGACTGCAATGGCTGCTTTGGTCTCTGGAGAACCTTAAAGGGTGGCATAAAATTATTGTCTAAACCTCAGTGAGGGCAAGGTGAGTTCCTGTTCTGCATTTCTAGAAGCAAAGGTAGTGCATGATCTTGTAACACTCCAGCCAGTGGAGAATACATTTTCACACAGCCTCCGATGACTGCATTGCTGACAGCTTTTGAAAACATTAATTTACTACTTGGAATGCAACAATTTGCATTCTGAGTAGCCCACCAGGACTGATAGCAGAAAAGAAGGTGGGAGATGCTTCTGCATGACCTGCACCATTCCTCCAGCTTGCAGTAAGATAGAAAATTCTATCTGTGCTCCAGATCTGCTGCCCTGTCTGAAGTGAAAAACTGTCCACAGGTCACTGGGGTCCAAAATTCTGGAGTACACTGTGCAAAATTATGTCAAAGTACACAAATAGGAAACAAAAACACGCCTCGGAAAGCTTCTGAAAACTTCGGGGTGGTGTTTTGGTTTTGGTTTGGATTTTTTTATTATTTTTGTGTGTGTGTATGTGTTTGGGAATTTTTTGTTGGTGTGGGGTTTTTTTTTGTTTTGTTTTGGTTTCTTGTTATTATTAATAATAATAGTAGTAGTAGTATTTTGGCTGTCTTTTTAAAATAGAGCAGTATTTCTTAGGAAAATGTCTCCAGCTGGGATCATAGAGGTTTTTCATGCATATTTTTAAGTCTTGAAGCTGATTGATTTCTTGAAACTAATAGGGTAAACTTGTGGGAACATGGAATAAGAAAGGTCAGTGGGTTTCCAAGTTTGAAACCACGACTGAGAGGTGGAATGAGTGTTATTCTTGGCAGAGATGCTGAAAAAAGAGGAAAAGGGAGTCCAACTCCATGAGTATTTGTTCAACGTTTGCAACCCACTGCTTGAAGTGTAAAGATAATTTTGTCTCCTGCAAATCTCAGCCACTCGCGGCTTCAGCAGGAAAACGCCACGGCTTTAAAATAAGCTCTGCTGTGATAATTTAACTCATCACCCTGATGATGCTTTGTGGGTCTGAGAATTGAGGTAATTTCATGCACAGACAGAAATTGTTCGACAAGGATTCCAGTTGTATTCCAGCTCTACAGGTGGCCTCGTCTTTGAATTCCATCTCAGGGCAGTAATGCTGGTTTTTAACACCTCATTTGGGTGCAATTTGGTGGGAGTGGCAGTGCCTTGCTCACTGGCACTTGTTGAGCCTTGTAGGTTTTTTGATACAGAAGTTATAAATCTCTTAAATAGGAATATAGCATCCCATAAATTATTATGGGGCAAAGGATGTGTTTTGCACTTGAATCTTCTGCCTAGCTTCAACATGCCCTCAGACAATTTGTTTAGTTTATTGGTTGTCATTGTTTTTACACTTACTGCATAAAAATACCTGCAATACCTTTACTTAGATACCCATAAATCCATACACATATATATACATAAATGAAAAACTAGGACTAGTAGCAACACAGGAAAGAAGAAAAAAAAAAAAAAAAAGAGCTAAATACTACCATACGTTCATCATGCCAAATTCAGCCACTTTTCTCAGAATTTTCTGGTGTCTGGAATAAATATTGATATTCTGTCTTCCCCAATTTAATATTGCTTGTCTTCATAAATATTATCTAAACATATCTTCATGTTTTTCTTCTTTATTTTCTCTTTTATTGAGGCATTATTGGTAGATTTGCACCTGTTTCAGGTGAAAAACCTTTTGACATAATACATACATATGGGTAAATACTGACTTTGGGGGTTTGTGGCTGTAAAGATTTACAAATCTTTAATGCCAGCTTTGACTTCGGATTTGCTTTGGATCTCTGTGCTTCTCAGGACAACTAATCTCCATTATTTACCATGGGGTTCAGTATTAAAGCACATATCATTTAATTCTATAATTGTATCACTTTTCAGGCACGTGCACTGATTTTGTGTGAAAATGGTTCCTCTGAATTTGGAAAAATATGTTGTAACTTTCAACTTCCTTTTAAAAAATGAAGGAGAAAGGGATTATGTGTATCTGCTCTGCCAAAGTAGGATATCAACGCGGTGCTGTAGGCAGAAATTTGAATTAACATTGCTGAGATACAGCCAGATTATTTCCCGTGTGCTTTAAAGCTTTGCATTTAGTTGCATCTTCTGATGCTCCAGCAAATGCTCCAAACTCATCAAGTGACTGATGGATGTGTTTGTGAAGGCCTGGATGGTGACTTTATACGAAATTATAAACCCACTGTTGTACTTAATGGGGTCAGCGAAGCAATCAGGAAAGAAATATATAATTCTGTAGCGTGGGTCTGTGAGCATGATACTTCTTAGGCTTTTTAAGTTTAATGAAGCAGCTACTCAGCAGCTGAACGTTCGTGTTAAACAGTCTCAGCATGGATTTTAAAACTAAAATGTTGCTGAACATCAGGGTCTCCTTGGAGAGTCCGTGGCTCTTATTCTTTAGAAATGCCTGCATCTTTTATGTGTTAATGGTTTTGACATCAGGCATTTGCTTCATTTTCATTGGAAATGAGGCCCAGAGTCCGATTCCCGTCCCCATTCCCTGAACACTCCATCCCCTGTAAGCTGTCTCCTCAGTCTCCAGCTGGCTCCCTGGGGTGTGCGCGGTCTGAAAACAGCTGAAGTAATCCTGCAAAACAAACGCTTTGACAAAGCATTTTCCTATTTTAGATGCCTTTCTAAGAATATGAGTCCCAGTGTGAAAACCCGTGTGGGGCAAGTGGGCCGGCATCCACATCGGCCCTCACATGCCACAAAATCTTACTGCCAAAGACATCCCTTCAGGGGGCTTCCGAAGGTCAGTGCTGCTGTTGCTTAAATCCAATGCAGTCAGATCACGAGGTTTCTTCTAAACCCTTGGGGAAACACCCCTGTTCAGAGGGTTTTGTTAGTGTTTAGTTTTTGAAGATCCCTCTCAGCTGTGGCGCTGACACCACACAGCTGTGGCGTGCGACGCAGAGCTCTTTTTTTTTCTTGAGGGGAAAACTCCTGATTTTAACGTGGGAATGTCGTCGTTGCAACCCGCAAGGTTTACACAGGGCTGCAGCCAAGTATCCCAAGGCATGCTAGGGAATATTTCCCCCCTCTTGCAGAGGGATTAACCTCTGTCGTGTGTGTGTCTTTGGTGCCTGACTCGAAGGGGAAGAGGGCAGGGACACAGCCTGGTGGAACCCTCCACGACGAGCACACCCAGCCAGGAGCATCCATCCCACCAAGGCATCAGGAATTTATGCACCCGGGCTCCTTGCTCCCAGCACAACACTTCCTTCCCGATTGCCACGGTTGAAAGCACCAAAACACACCCCCAGTGATGCGAGAAGGAGCAAAGCAGAGAAGAGAGACACGGGCAGGCTGTGATTTCTGCCTCACCTTGTGGCATAAATTACTGCTGCGAGCAGGCTGTGATTAAGCAGGTTTGTGTGACTAAAGCCCTGTACAGGATTAATTGCCAGGTCTGCGCTCTGCTGTGGGTTGGTGACAGAAGACACTAAGCAGCAGTGAGGTATTTTCAAAGGGGATTTGAAGCCGATCAGCCATTTTCTCCTCCAGTACATAACTTTCCCCGTTGGCAGACAGTGGCAGCCTTTAAATCTGAAAGTGCACGGGGTGAAGATTGTATATTCCTTTGAAACATTTGGAGGGGGAGTGACAAAAGGTTCAGCCTCTCTATTTATCCCTCATGACTTCAGGAGTCTGCAGGGAGGAAATATCAGGGCTGCTGGCTTGCTGCTTGTGGGATGCGCAGACTGGTTTTCTGTGACACCTGATGTTGTGAACTCCCTTTCCCTGCTGGGTATGATGCCTTTCCCTTGTCTTAGAGAATTGAAAGCCAGACAAGGTCAAGGGGTGAGGGGTTTTTACCTCGGTATTTTAATAAGGATACTTTGGTGCACCATCCGCCAAGGTGGGATGTGCCGCAATGCACACACGCGATAAATCGCGTATGCAATTTATAGACCTTACCAATTAGCATAACTAACAAGGGTGCCCAACGAGAGGCTTGGGTAAATGGTGTGGCATCTCCCCATCCGTGGAATTCCCCACTGGATGGGCAGAATCTCTTGTTTACAGGATATGTTCTAGAGAGGACCTTGGTTCCTCAAGATAGGTTTTTCCGGCCTCCCACTGTGAGGCCTCTGGGATGTTTGGTCCCATGGCTTAACAGAATACCAGGACTATGCTAAGTTATCATACTTAAGGAATTGCAAGTAGGCGTGCTAGGAGTACTGAGGGTGCATAAAAGCTGTATAAAAGGTACGTAAAAGAAAAGGCAGAAATCATCTCGGCGTCAAGTGGGCTTCGGAAATCTGGGGTGGGGAGTGAGGGATGCTCCTTCTGTTCACCAATGCCTGGTGTTGGTCGGACAGGGACGGATGTGCCTCACAGCACCTCCCTGTCCTCCCTCCTGCCTAGATGGGGACCCACTGCCCAGCGCCATGAGGATGAGCCGCTGCAGCCACCTGCCAGGAGTCCCTCCGGAGTGCCCGCGCCCGCCGGCCCCCGATGGCAAGAGCCTGCCCGGCAGCAGCGGGGGCCTGGCCACCAGCTGTCCCCAGTATGTCATGCAGGTGTCCTCCAAGGACGGGCAGCTGCTCTCGTCCGTCGTGCGGACCCTCGCCGTGCAGAGGTAGGTGGGGGGCAGCGCAGGGGACAGTGCCCTTCCCGTCTGGTGCCATCAAACCCCCATCCCAGCTCCGTAATGGTCGTGCTGCAGAGTGCATCTCACTTCCTAAACACTTCCCCAGCTGGCATGCTGAGCAGCCAGACAAGCTGTTTCTAGCACCAGTGCTAGAAATTCAGTTGTTGTCCAAGTGATTGACCAGCTCTTTCTGCTGCTGGTTTAGAGAGGCAGATTAGTGGTGGAATATATGGTTAATCCATGCCTTTGAAGCATGCTTCAGGCTGGCTTTGTTCTCATTAGAAGCAAGAAAGAGGGCGCTTAAGGGTTTGGCCTTGTCCAGACTTGATGCTTGGGTCAAAATTAAATTTGTCTTTGCTGGTGGTGAGCCGGAAAGACTTCACGGATCTTAAAGCAGTGCAGAAGAAATACCCACCTGCAGCCACACAGGAGGGATGTGTTCAGCACAGTCCTTTCCAGTTCTGTTTGTATCACTCCTTGACCTGCTGGTGGGGTGTCCCAAAGAGAGGAAAACCCTTTCCAGGGACAGGAGCTTCCTGCCTCCACGTGCTTTCCTGAAGTTGTGGCCCTGCCTTTGTGGTACGACAGGCCGAGGTGCTGCTCTTTCAGTTCCAGCAGTCCTTTGCTGTCGGCCAGTGAAAACAATGCTTAGGTCAGAGATTCGCCACTACAACAAGAAGTGCCCAGCTGAGGCAGATTTAAAACCCCCCTGATGCACTTTGGGATTTCCTGGGGCGGCTGCACCGCTGCACCGTGGAGAGCTGGGAGATACAAAAGTACAGAAGGACTTGGTCTTCTGCCTCTCACCTGCCGCTCTGATGTTTTTCACCCTACACTTTTCCTCCCCCTAACAGAAGAGATATTCTAAGCAAGAATACCAAAACGCCTTAAACCATTAGCCCAGCAGCTTGGATTGCTAATTACAGAGCAAAGCACTCCTAAATTCGAATGTTTCCCGGACCTTTAGCTCACGACAGAGAAAAAGGCTATATCCCCGCGGCCTTGTGCACTGACCAGCAGTTTTCTCTCCCCCTCCTGCAGCAGCCCCTTCAACGACCGCCCCATCTGCAGGATCTGCCACGAGGGCAGCAGCCACGAGGAGCTGCTGTCCCCCTGCGAGTGCACGGGGACGCTGGGGACCATTCACCGCAGCTGCCTGGAGCACTGGCTGTCGTCCTCCAACACCAGCTACTGTGAGCTCTGCCACTTCAGCTTTGCAGTGGAGCGCAAGCCCCCGCCGCTGGTGGAGGTCAGTAACCCGGGGCACGGCCCTGAAGTCTTAGTTTCACCGGAAAAAATCCTGCCCGCTTTTATGCAGGCATCACAAAGCCTCTGCGGCTCCGCTGGGGTTCCGGGGGTTTGGCAGTGTGAGGTCAGGAGCTCAGGGAAAGGGCGGGAAACGACGAAATTCCTCTTTTTTGGAGCAAATCAAAGCAAGCGGTGAGAAGGGGATCGGTGGGTTTGCTCCACTGCGAACCCAAGTGAAGCTGTGGGAAGCGGTGTGCAGCAAATTCCAGCCAGCTTGGCTGAGGGTGGAGGAAAGGTATGTGGCAGTTTCTGTGGAATGTGAGACAAGTGTCTGGACTCAGCATATTAAATATAGGTCAGGTGTTTGTTTTTTTTTTTCTTGCTTTTGAGAGAGAGGTAACGAACTTGGGAGCCTTAGAAACCCAGTTTCCATGTCAAGCCCACAAGAAGGAATTGTTCTTGTTCAGTGTCTGGCATGTTTAGACATTTGTGAGTGACCTTTTGGCCTCCTCTTGCCTATGTGCCAGACTCGACAGTGAATTGGACAATTGTTTCTCCCTTATCAATGAAAATTCAGTTTTTGCCAATTATAGATAGGAGCTTCATGAAGTTTTCCAGGCTTTAGGGTATTTTTGGTCCTCAGGAAAAGAAAAGAGACCAAAACAAGCTCAATCTCTTGACACTGTTAATGACCTTTTTCCTCTCTTATTTTATTTTGGAAAAAGATGAAGCAAAGTTAGGGTTTCTTTTGGAATTAAAAGTGAAATTTGACATAACTTATAACATTTGAAAAAATGAATGAGAAGAAGCAGTTTTTACCCATTGGTGACACAGGCACCTACATGCAGAGCTTGGGTTGAGAACAAAGTGTCTTTCCTGTGCATCTTAATTGCTCCTGTAAACTGTGTCAAAACTGGTGGAAGGAGGAACAGTATTAAAAATGGGTAGGGGAAAAGGAGCATTTTGTTTTTCTCCTGTTCACAGATAAGAAGATACAGGACAGAATTGACTGCTGGGAAGTGGGTCAGGGGATCAGCAGTTCAAGACTACCAAAGCTGCTTTAATTAAGATAGGCATGAATATTTTGTGTCCCTGCCTAAGGATATCCTCATTCTTCCTCAGGATCCACCCCCAAAAGGTGCATGATGTGGTATTTAGCACAAGTCCTGCACCCAGAGCAAGCCTTGGCCAGCTGTGCTTGGTTTTGGTTGCCTCTGGGCTTCTGCCTGGTTCTCCTCTCAGTCTTTGGCACAGGGGCGATGCTGCTCTGAGCCTGCCTTCTGAGAAGAAACATAAGTGATGCTGAGGCATCCCAGCTTGATTTTAGAGCCCAGCTTCTCGAAATTGTTCCCTTGTGATGGCTCCTGGTGAGGCTTGTGCTGTGCAAATTGGATGTGGTGCTGGCCAGAGCTGCTGATGGTGGAAGGAGTTGAAAGCAAAGCTGACCCTGCCCAGGCTGGGGCACTGTGGTTGCTTTATTGTTCCCTGACGAAGCGAGGCTTCTTTTTGAAAAAAGCAGTGAAAAATAGCAGAAGCGACAACAGCGATATTTGGAGTGATAATGGTAAACCTGCTATTTGTTTCTCAGCTGAGGACAAATGACAACCCTGAGCAAGAACATTTCTGAAACATAGTTAAGTGTTTTTATCTCTGCTGCTCATTATTTTCTGCCTTCTCATCTACTTACACCCACGGTATTTTAGTGCAGAAATCAACAATTGGGTGCAGTTCCAGGAAAGGTCATAAAAAACCCCAATCCTTTGTGATCATATAAAAGGAATATTTTTTCAGTTTAGGAGGGAAGTGAAGATGCACTTTCAAAGTTGAGAGCAGCAGAGACAAAGAACAACTAAACTGAGCTGTATACCAGGGGACAAATTAAGCAGAAAGATGACAAAACTTCTTGATTTCTGTCAGTGTAATTTAAGTTTGTCCTGGAAGTTTCTAGTAATTTAATACACAGTGCTTTGTAATGCAAAGACCTCCCTGAGCAAATAATTGCAGCAAATCTAAAAGTTCCCAAAGCAGGGCTAAAGCAGAGGCAAGTTGCCAGATTCCCTCATCTTCTGCGTCATAAAAGCACTTTCATGCCTGTCTCTCTGCGTTACCTAGAATATGAAGACATGGAAGGAGGTTTATCAGGTGTAGTAGGATCATTTCTCACAAAAACCCTGCAGTAACATTTGGACGAGTGACAAGCCAAAGTGGCCACCTGCTTTTAACACCACAGTGTGTGTAGGTTTGGGGTGGGGTGTCAAAGTTCTCTTCATTTAGTGAGATAATTAGTTCTCCAAATATTCCCCTGACCTAGATAATGGAAAGACTAAATGGTCCTCCTTTCACTGGAGGTGAATGATGAGTTTTACAGAAGAATTTTAGTAGGTCAAGAGGGGCTATTGTACTCATAAAGTGATTTATAGAGCACAGACTCTAAAAGCCATCCAGTAACTCCTCAACAGGCCCTGTCTCACAGAGAGAATACATCCCATTCAGGGGTCAGTGACAGGAAGTGGAGAAATGCCCAAAGCAATCAGTCATCATATCGATCTTTTCTCCGAGAGAACTTCCACCAGGGGGAAAAAAAAAATAGGTATTTCTGACTATTCTAAGACATATTAGACTCTTTTTTAAAGGAAAAAAAGAAGGGGGGGGGGAACAACCAACCAGCAAACAAACAAACAAACAAACAAACAAACAAACAAACAGAAAACCCAGCATGCTATTATGTTTTCTCCTCATCTCCTCACTGGATTGATCACTGCTTCCTAGTGGCTTAGACGTGAGTGTGGAAGGAATCTGTTTCAGCAGAAACAAATAGAGGCATTTTACTTGTTTTATCTAGAAATGTCATATGTGGATTTATTCCTGCTGCTGCTGGCAGGAGAGGCTGCAGCAGCAGCGAGCTTGAAATGGAATAGGAGCAAGTGGCATGGCTGATGGTTCAGCCACATTCCTTCCTCCCTGTGTCCACCCTCATGGAAGCAGCAGAGGAGGTGACCAGACACAGCTCTGTACTTCTCCTTCATCTCTGCCACAGGGTGTATTTTTTTGTCTGAGGGAGAATCTTCTCCCTAGAAATGCACAATGTGCTGACTGTCTGATGCCCAGAGCCCAACCAGAGCAGCAGGCAAAGGTGGTGCAGTCTGTCAGGCAGACCCATCCTCCCGACAATAAATCTGTGATGCTTCTTCGTTGATTTCTTTTTTTTGAACTCACATTATTCTCCCCAGAAAAAATTGTTTCCACACAGCATACGTGAATCAGGCGCTATGGTGGTGATTAAACCCCTCCTTCAGCATTCACAGCAGTGCAAAATTCAGTTTGAGGAGTCAGGGTCTGAACCCACCCCTTCTACCCTGTACCAAAGGAAAGAGAAATCTATAATATGGTGTCTGATAGACATAGATTTGATATTCCTTGTGACAAGCCAGCCAAAGACCCTAAACCAGCACAGTGAAATCTCAAACTGCAGTAATTCCATTACTGACTTTTATGGACCTTCCAGTTTTATATGAGCTGCCTTTTTAATGCAGCCAATCCACAGGAAAAGAAAAAATCTGCATTAGGAATGCGTGGTATTATTCACATAGATGCTTTTTCTGTGTTTCAGCATAAAGATTAATCAAGCTTTATGTAAGTACTATGTATCATCTTCATTTCAATATCCACATTGCACTTGTGTTGCTTCCACTTGGCTCAGTGCAGAAGCAGGCACAAAATGTGGCAGTACAAATATATTTACATGCAATAATAAAATGTTAGGGAACAACCAGCTACAAAATAAAAATGGTGTAAGAGTGTTATGTGACTGTATAAAGTCAGGCTTTCATTGCTTGTAAGTTACTTATGTGTTTTAAACCAACCAGGATTCGGAATCTGTTGGTTCACTTTCTCTTTTTGCAAACAAACAGAAAGCACTTAATTAACAATACGAAGCTCATAAGCAAAACAGCATGACTAGGAGTAAAAATAAAGTCAGGATAATCACAGCAATATTGGGCAGAAATTAACTTCAGTTTTTCCCTGCTGTGTTGCTGGCTATGGAGCTTATTTCAGTAAGGTAAAATAAATTCAAAAACCCTCTAAAATTTACATCTATGCACGAAGTATTTAAGATGAGCTTACATTATAAATTAGAACTTCCCGAAGCCTTACACTGAAATATGGATTTATTTCCTGTGCAAGACTTTGAGTCACGATGTTTTTATCTGTTGGGATTATTTTACTGATTTTTCCTCTCCACTGTTCAGTGAAGCAAGTCATTAGCATTAAATTACTGTAATGAACAGACTTACTGTAATGAACCAGATTTGCTGCAGGATCACACCTCAAGCCAGAAGGAAAATAAATTGTTCCTCAGCATAGTCACCAACCAGGAAAACTTTCATAAATCAAAGTTTGGAGGAACTGCAGCTGTGCATGCAGCGTATTAGGGCTGGGAGCAGATAATTAAGGTCTGTCCATCTTCCTTCCTTTCTTGACCCGAAAAGGGCAGATTAAAAGGGCAAGGTGATAGAGACATTTTTGTACCTAGTTGTCTTCAGCTGTGATAATAATCCCCCGAGACCAACTCACACAGGGAGAATTTGAAGCGGCCACGCAGATTTCCAGTAGAAGTATGTCTGAGTTAAAGGAAGTAATAATAAAAAAAAAAAGTAATAAACTCCCCAGCGCAGTTTTTAAGCCATAAACTCTCCAAGATACATTTTTTTTTTGATCTATTTATTCTTAATGGAGTGAAATCCGGAGACCAAAACAGAATGTTCTTTCTGCTTTAAAGAGAAATTAAGTAGTTGTTTTATGTTCCTTGCAACAAGGATTCGCTACAGTGCACAAATCTTTCTTATAGTACCGGCAGAAAGAATGCAAACAAGAGCAACCCACTCTCCATAAAAAAATAAAAATTTAAATTACTTGTCAGTGAGCAGACTAGCTCAAAACATCAGACCTGTAACTGTTCATTCCTCAATTTATAACAACCAAGGGGAAAAAAACCTCAAGGAACGTTCCCAGGTGAAAGTAACTGAACAATAATATTTGCTTCAAGAATGAGGAAGGTGGGGAAAGATTCGGGGAACTTTCAAAGGCACGGCTTTTTTTGTTTTAGATAATGGGTTTGGTGACTTTTCTTCGGACATCGTGATTCTGTAAAACAGTTCTTAATTGCCCATTTGTCATTCTATCTCTGTCCTTCCCGCTGGCAGCATTTCCTACCACCAATAGGAGCCAGTCAAAATTTACATTTTCTAGGAAAATAGAAGTGGTAAGATTTATTGCATTTGTATTTTTGTAGACCTATAAAGCATTTATTATCTATCATGTCTTTAGTTACCATATATTTGAGCTTGTAGACCAGGACATTTACAATGTGTTGAAATAAGTGTTGCCCATAGCAAATCTGCTTTGCTTTCATTTTAAAATGTGAAATGTGTTTTTTGTTGATTTTCTTGAATGCATGTACTTGTCTGCCTAACTGGGAAGACAGTCATCCAAACCAGATTGAGAGCATTGAAAAAAATACACAGGTAAAAAGAAACACAGCTTTTCCCACAGTTCCACAAAATCTTTTTTTTCTTGATGCGTCCTGGAATCTTTTAACTGATACAGGCATCTCCAGAACTATGAATTAAAAGTGGCTAGTAGGAAAACAGAACAGCAGTGAGCCAGACTAATGTTAAAAATTTATACTATTGTGTAATCGGACCTGCAAGACATTTCATAGATTTTTATAGTGCCATTTAGCAAGCTCTGCTATTTGTTTTCACCGCCAGAGAATTACTAAACCTTTTTTTAGAAGCTGAGTATGTGTGATCCAGAAACTGGACACCACATCCGTGGGCCACAATATTAACGCTGCTTGGTGGAGTTTTGTGTATCAGAATCAGAGGATGGTTTGGGCTGGAAGGGACCTTAAATCCCATCCATTCCCACCCCTGCAATGGCAGGGACACCTTCCACTGTCCCAGGCTGCTCCAAGCCCTGTCCAGCCTGGCCTTGGGCACTTCCAACAGTCCATCCATCAAATCCATCTCTGTGCCATGTAGAGAGGAGGATGTTCTGGGGGACCCCGCCAAAGGCTCTACAGAAATCCAGGCAAATGACACCCGTAGCCCTCCCCTTGTCCTCCGATGTGGTCACCCCATCACAGGAGGCCACTGGGCTGGTCAGGCAGGACTTGCCCCTGGTGAGGCCGTGCTGGCTGCCCCAAATCCCCTCCCTGTGCTCCACGAGCCTCAGCAGAGCTTCCAGAGGGTCCATCCCATGGTGTCCCCAGGCACAGAGGGGACAGGCTCTTCCTTTCCCAGGGGCTTCCTCTCCCCCCTTTTTGAAGCTAGGTGCAATATTTCTCTTTTTCCAGCCACGCAGGACCTCACCTGACTGCCAGGACTTTTCCAGAACCATGGAAAGTGGCTTGGCAGCTCCACAGCCAATTCCCTCAGGACTCTGGGCTCCATCCCATCAGGTCCCACAGACCTGAGCACATCCAGGTTCCTCAGCTGGCCCTGAGCAGGATCTTTCCTTTCAGTGGCAGCCTTTGCTCCCCCAGTGCCTGTCCTGCTCTCCATCCCCTCGGGAGGGCTGGGAGGAGAGGTTGCCATTGGAGACTGAGGCAAAAAAGCTGTTGAGTACTTCAGACTCTCCCCATCCCCTGCCACCAGCTTGCCAGTGCTGTTTGTAGTGGGGGAAATCACCTTCTGTGACCTTTCTTTTCTGTTTAATGAACATGGAGAATGTCCTGTTACTCTTTCCCCTTTCCAGGTTCTGTTCCAGCTAAGCCTTGGCCTTCCTGACCCCGACCCTCCACAACCTCTCAGAGAACTTCATCTCTAGACTCTTCTCAGGTCACCTGTCCTTGCTTTCACTGCCTGTGCATTTGCTTCTCTCCCTTCCTTTGGCCAGCAGGTCCCTGCTGACCCATGCTGGTCTCTTGCCTTCCCTNAGCAGAGCTTCCAGAGGGTCCATCCCATGGTGTCCCCAGGCACAGAGGGGACAGGCTCTTCCTTTCCCAGGGGCTTCCTCTCCCCCCTTTTTGAAGCTAGGTGCAATATTTCTCTTTTTCCAGCCACGCAGGACCTCACCTGACTGCCAGGACTTTTCCAGAACCATGGAAAGTGGCTTGGCAGCTCCACAGCCAATTCCCTCAGGACTCTGGGCTCCATCCCATCAGGTCCCACAGACCTGAGCACATCCAGGTTCCTCAGCTGGCCCTGAGCAGGATCTTTCCTTTCAGTGGCAGCCTTTGCTCCCCCAGTGCCTGTCCTGCTCTCCATCCCCTCGGGAGGGCTGGGAGGAGAGGTTGCCATTGGAGACTGAGGCAAAAAAGCTGTTGGGTACCTCAGCCTTCTCCCCATCCCCTGCCACCAGCTTGCCAGTGCTGTCTGTAGTGGGGAAAACACCTTCTGTGACCTTTCTTTTCTCTTTAATGAACATGGAGAATGTCCTGTTACTCTTTCCCCTTTCCAGGTTCTGTTCCAGCTAAGCCTTGGCCTTCCTGACCCCGACCCTCCACAACCTCTCAGAGAACTTCATCTCTAGACTCTTCTCAGGTCACCTGTCCTTGCTTTCACTGCCTGTGCATTTGCTTCTCTCCATTCCTTCGGCCAGCAGGTCCCTGCTGACCCATGCTGGTCTCTTGCCTTCCCTGCTCAGTTTCTTGATCCTGCTTTTCGGGTGGCAAATGACCCAAGGTCTAAATTGAAAATTGAGTTGTTGTGCGACAGCAACAGCCTGTGGTGATTTCCTTACGCTTAGGAACCAACCCTAGGTGGTTGCTGTCTGTGCTGTGCTTTATCCTTTCTAGAAAACAAAACAAAACAAAAATTTAAAGTTTTATCACACACCATCCTCACAATGGAAAATGTAATTTTTCCCCTTTTGGAAACATGCAAACGTAGCAAAATCTATTTGCTGTTTCAAAAAGAAGCCTTGGCTCATTGAGATGTCCAGAATTAGAGTAGTCCCTGGAATTTGAGTTAAAGTAGGGGTTGAACTTAAATAAGAGCAGACTCATTTACAAAGGGGCCACAATATTAGCACAATAACATTACAGAGATCAAATAATTTTGATTCCAACCCTCAAATACACACGCCTCTGTCTTTGAGACCAAAGAAACATCTCTGTGAGCTGTCACCATGGCCTTTCTAAAAGCACCTACTAAAGGCAATATCACTGTGCCGGTAACTGAACGTTTGATATAAGGAGGAGACCCAAAAACTGAAGCATAAATATTTTTTCAGCCAAAAAGTAACTGTCAAATGTTTGTTTTCCTTGGCAAAACATTAACCTAGGAAAGTTTCAAGTCACCAAAATCTTTGATGGCACTGAAAACAAGCATATATACCATTCTAGTCTGGGAGATTTTATTTTTGAGTTCCATGTAGTTAAGCCAAGTTTTAAAACATTTCACTGAAAAATGTTAAAATGAGTATTTCAAGTAAAAATAGTGTCAGAAAAAAAATTGTTCAGTTGCAATTTTTTAGGGACGGGCAATAAATGGGAGGAGGAAGAACAATAAGTGGTGGTCCTGGTCTTTAAAAATATTCTTCTTTCCAGAGAAATATTTGAAAAAAAAAAAAAAAAGAGGGAATATCAGCCTTTCTGTGCTTAAAGCCCAAGGCAAAATGCTCCCATTGGTGGCTGCTGGCAGGAAACCAGAAACCACAGCAATTTCCAGCACTTCAGCTTGTGTACAGCCTGCTTCCACCAGGACTCACTGCTGAGCCTTCAGCGTGAAAACGACAAAATGAACTGATAAGTTTTGATGTGCAGTGAGCTGTTTTTAGCTCAAAGGACAATGCATCCAGGGGAGATAATTCCCTTCCTGCCCTCTCCCCCCAGCTTCGTGGTGTAACTCCAGTAATGTTTAAAATCACTTCTCCAAGGAAAATGTACTGAACCAGAAGGGGCTCTGCAGCAGAAACAGATGGTAGCCTCAGGATCTGATCAGGAAAAACACTGTGCACACACTTCACTTTTACATTTGTGAGTCATCTAATTGAAGTTAGACCTGTGGAGATGAGCACTTCCAGGATTTGGCCTTTGGCAGCGGTGAGGCAGCTCAGAATTGTGGAGGTGTTTTACAGCAGGTGCTCTGCTGGCAGCTCATTTTGGTTAGGATAGATAAATTCAGAGAGCCCGAGCCTCTCCAGGGTGTTCTGGTCCTCAGCTGCTGCTTGTTCTGATGATTTCCTCCTCTAATTTCAACTCTGTGAAGTGACTGCAGCAAATCTTCCTGTGTGTATTATGCGTGTGGGGTGAAGGAGCCCCACGTGTGTTCACAGCATTTTGTCAAGTCAAAGGCCGTACATCAAAAATCTCTTTCAGAACGTAAGCAAGTTCCTTCTCAAAACTGTGTCTGCCTCTGAAGGTTTCAGCCTAAGCTGCTCTTCTTGGGAGGCTGTTCCAGAGCTGGATCCTCTGAAGGATGGGGATTTCTTTCTCTGATTCTTATCTTAAATTTGTTTGTGGACAACTGCTGTCCATTAGTTCTTAAGCCAACCTTGTCCCTTATATTAAGTAGCACATTCACGTCACTGATGGCCCCCTTCAGTTCTCCCTTCTGGCTTTCCCCAAGGTGACTTTAGAGAGTGACTTTGCTGAGACAAATGTGAACCTCCATCTCTCTGAGGTGCTGGATTCTCAAAGGGTCTCAGCCATGAGCCAAGATTGGGGTTTGCATCAGGTGCTGCACTTAAAATTCTTGAATTCATTTTTGCTGCCGTTGCTGAAGTCATTTCATGTCTTGTTACTCCAGCTCTCTACCTGTGGATCAGGAACAAGGAACACTGATCACTTTAAGATTGCACTTCACGAAATTCCAGGCAGGCCAGCATTTTGCTTCAAACATGACCCTTTTTATGACCTCTTTTTTTTTTTTTTTTTCATCCTCCCCTAAATAGAAACCAACACTCTGAGAGCCTCGATTTATTGCAGAAATAATTGGGCACATTGACACACTTTAACAGGACAGATTTCAGAGTGTCACCGTGCAGATCTGACAGCTTCATCTGGCCTTACATCTCATTCCTGGCCAGCAGGGTAGTCCATACCACACTGCCACAGTAATTAATCAGCTCAGGGCTTTGTTAGGATCCCTGTGTGGATATGAGTCGCACAAAAGGATTTGCTGACTTAGCTTTTTAGTTATGAAGTAACTTGACAGTGCCCATTCCATTCCCAAAACAAATGACTGAAACCTAGAAACAGAAGCAGATTTAGAAGCAGGTGTGCACTGCTTCAGGAGAAAAAATAAGTGCTGTGACTGAAATCTGTACAACAACTGAAATTGCTTAATCTTTGCTTTTGACTTATGCTTCAGAGCCAGCTAAGGAAATCCTTCCGTCTTTTTGAGGTTAGACTGTAGAATGGTGATGGCTTTATTTATTATTTAATACCACTCTTGCCTGTCACAGCCTCATCTAATATTTGAATTGCTTGGGTTTGACTCTTGGTTCGTGTGCCACAGGGCACAAGGAGCAGGGAGCCATCAGGCTGTGAATCAGCTTGGCACCATTTTGATCTGCTCCAACTTTCAGTCGGGTTTGATGGCACACTGAAAAATGCTGTCTTAATTCAGGTGCACTGCACTGTGTCTGGTGACAGTCACGAGGTGGGCATAACAACACATGCCTCGACATGTGTGCTCCCTCCCCTGCATTCCTGATGTTCTTCCTCCTTGCTCAGGACTAGGAACTGTTTCTTGCACTACCTGAGCTGCTTGGGTGCCAAAATTTTGAAGCCTGTCCTGGGAAAAAAAGTGGTGAACACCTGCAATTCCTGTTGAGGTCAAGGAGAAGTGTACAAATGCTCGGCATTTCTCTTCCAGGTCGCCTTCCAAGCAAGGGATTTTCACAAATCCTCTTTCGCAGTCTTTAAAACCTTTAAAAGCACAATCTCTGCTATCAGGTGCTTTTGGTTCCTCTCGTTTTCTTGGTGGTTTCACGTTGCAGGGACTCGTGGAAATGGAGCAAGGGGAAGGTTGCAATCAGTCCTGCTCAGAAGCAACCAGATGTAACCTGGAACCATCGTGCATAAACCCTTGGGAGGTGTTTTTAAGTAAATGGATTGAAAGCTCCAAGGAAAGTAGTGCAAGACTTTCACTCACTTTTTAGCATTCTCTTTAAAGCTACAGTAAAATAAAAAGATGTTCAAACGTAAATGCATGTCTCTTTATTTTGCAGCTGAAGAAAACTCCGTTTTTGCAGCCTATTGCTGTTCTCCCCCTCATAGTGATGGAGTGGAAGGGTGAAGAAATGGCTGTGTGGGGGCTTAGCTGCTTGTTGGGGTGAAGTCTCCACAGCTGGTTATTATCTGTCCTGGTTAAGGAAAGGAAAAAACCAGCATTGAACCTCCCTCCTTAACTGGCACCTTCCCTTACAACTTCTTGCTCACAGTAATACACAGCTGGTTTAAAGCACTTTGCACTTCTTTTGCATTTCAGAAGTATTCAAGCAAGTTAAAAACGTACATCCCGCAAAAAAAAACCATTTATGAATGTATTTTTTGTGTTCTAAATTCCTGAGTTGTACACGAGACAGGACTTCTACTGCCATGTGTAACACACTTGGAGAAATAAGAGGACCAAATTGTTTAGGGATGCACGAGCCTCATCTGGTTCTGCTGGCCCCGAAAACCCATAAAAGGATGTTGCAGAGCAGGTTTGACCAAACCCTACAGCTCACATTGGCAAAAATTACAGGGCTGGGTAGTTTTCATGTTCGAATATTAACTCGTGTGATGAGGTGTTGCTTTTTTTTTTTTTTAATTAGAAGGCCTCAATGTACTGTTGTAGGGACTTTTTTCACCCCTGCTATCTCAAATCCTGTTTATAGAAATGTGGGCATGTGGGCTTGATAGCTGTTCAATCCTAACCTTTGCTTCAGCAGCTGACTTGCAGGCACTTTGTTTCGCAAGATTAATACTCTCTTAATAAAAATAACCTTGTGTGCATTGAGCTCTGCTTAAATGTGGGTATCTGAAAACAAGTTGAAAATGGCTTTGCGAATGTTACGAGCGGAATGTAAAAAAAAAAAAAACACCACCATCCTAAAATAGCATGCAAAGTATTAAAACATTTTCTGCACCCTCGTTTACACATTAAGAGGGGAGTTTTTCAAAGAAGCCAGCGGGCAAATGCCAGGGCCTGCACGACATAAAACACTTCTCAAGGCAGCCTTTACCACAGCTGAATAAGTGATGTGGTGGGTGCAGACAGAGGTGGACATCAGCAGGAAGCAAGTGGGAGAAATTCAGGTCTCTAGCGTTGCCTAAAAACAAAGGACAAATCTCGCAAATAATATTAAGATTGGTAAGGTAAAAAGCAGTTGTTTAATGAAGGCTTTCAGGCGCACAAAGCGTAGGTATGCATGTGAGTGATAGAGGATTTCTACAATTTTAATAAGGTTAATTAGTTAATATATCAAGCAGGTACATCCAATAAGAGACCAGCTGTCCCAGGGTCTGTCCCTTGCAGTTGGCCTAGGGAGTTTGCCCTATATCTTGTTATGGCTCTCAAATTCTGGTGAAAAACAAAGGTATCCTGGTTAGAAGTTCAACCAGAGAACGAAACTGAACAGAATTTCAAGAGCGTGTTAAAGGACTGGCTTATTCTTCTGAAATGTGAGAGAGGGCAAGAAAAGTGCTAGAAACTGCACAACTACATATTAAAAACCTACAAACACGTGGAAAAGCTGGAAACCTTTAGGCATCCCCAGGGACACCCGAAGCCGCGTCCTGCGCGTGGCTCCACGTTCAATCCTCGGCCGGGTGGGTCTGTGCTTTGAGCTGAGGGTAAAACACCTTCCCTGTGCTGGCGCTCACCTTGCCTGCCTTCTGCCTGCAGTGGCTGAGGAACCCGGGCCCCCAGCACGAGAAGAGGACACTCTTTGGGGACATGGTGTGCTTCTTGTTCATCACCCCGCTGGCGACCGTTTCCGGCTGGCTGTGCCTGCGAGGAGCCGTGGACCACCTGCACTTTAGCAGTAGGCTGGAAGCTGTCGGCCTCATTGCACTCACTGTGGCACTCTTCACTATTTACCTCTTCTGGACCCTGGTAAGTGTCGGGGCTTCGGCTTAACTCGCAGGAAAAAAAAGGGAAAGAGCAAAGGGGAAAATTAATTGCACAGGGTGCTCTAGACCTGCTTGTCACCATGCGGACACAGCCCAGGGAGAAGAGAGACAGCCAAACTCAGGAGTACCTAGATAGAAATGCCTTTATTTATTTATATACAGAAGGGTTTTATACCCTAGGTCGTAGAAAGTCATTGGATCTCAGCTAACCACCCCCCAGGGTTATTGGCTAGATCCTAAAAACACACATTTCCTAAACAATCCTTCAGACTGACAATAACAAAGTGCAAAAACACCTCACAGGTGCAAGATAGAAGAATTATTTACAAAAGCTCTCTAGCTGTTTTGCAGCTAGCCCCGTGAGAAAGTGACAATGCTCACGGACACAGGCAGATACTGGAAAATCTCTCTGCCACCAAGCTTTCAGCACCCACACCTGCTCATGGAGCGTTGCTTCTGTTTGCCTCCTGTGCTGGTAAGTGTAAACTGCATCTGCAAGGAACCTCTTGTTTCCATACCACTCAAGTTCCCAGAAAGACAGCTCGCTTCAGGGTAAAGGATTCTCAAATCCCAGACGCCAGTGGGGACAGCAGGAGGGAGACAGGGGAGTAGCACTGAAGAGTTCAAGACATGCTACAGGAGGGAGTTTCATCAAAAGCGATGCGCAAAGGGTGGAGGCACAGCACACATACACAAAAAAATGAGTTAGGTGAACAACTTGGCTGCCACAGAGGATTCAGATTTTATTCTAATGCAACATTTTGCCAGTTTTACAATTAAAAAGTATCGGATGTGGGGGAAGTCCACGCACAGAACACGCACGTGCCCAGACCTGTAAAAACAGAGCTGCCTTTGCAGTGCAGGTTAAATTGCATCCTGCACCCCAGCACGAGCCACTTGCATGCCAATCCACCCTGAGAGCCACTTGCTCTATGTCAAGCTGTTGAACTGAGATCATTCCACTGGCCCCAGAGCACTGACAGGCAGCTGGCCTAGCAGAAACAAGGGGAACACAGGGGACAGCTGCCAAAATGGGTGTTTATCAAGCCACGGTCTAGCAGTTCACTGAAAAGCCGAGGTTAACGCCGTGTTTGACATCTCGCACCTCTGTGCGTGGTGTGGGAAGAGCAGGGTGGGTGCAGAAGGGGAGCACTCACGACAGTGCACTCAGGGATGGTGCCAGGCTGTGCTGCTGGGGCAGGAAAAGCCCATCCTGGCCGTGGTGCTGGCATGGCCACATCCCACAGGGCCAGCACGCGGCTCTGCCCCTCACCGGGTATGGCCACGCCATAACCCGGACCCCTTCCAGCAGATTTGGACCCGTGTAAGCTGCTGAGGGGGTGGCACTTTTAAAAAACTGCATTGGTGGAGCAAGAAACCCCCCTGTGCTGAGCCCTGAGGAAAAGGGGGTGTGAGGGGAACACGGAAACCCCACACTTCCTCACAAGTGTCTCCAGGAAAGCTGTGAAAGGGAGCATCTCATTTACACATTTGTGAACCCCGTCTCACCCACAGAGGAATGCAGGCTCGACAGGAGGGAAAGCTCAGAGTTTTGCCTCAGCCTCGTGCAGTCCATCTTCTTGTGGTTGCTGCTTTTCTGTGGAGCAGCAGCACTCCCCTGAGACAGGCCATGTACTCCAGCAGCGAGGCCACACTTTTATTTCCTGCAGTGCTGGGTGCAGATGTGCCTGGCAGGTAGGCAAGCAAAGATTGTTCAAATGTCCCTTGTGTATGGCTGTCTGAGAAACCAAAATGCTGGCCAATTTACCTAACTTACTTAATTCACCATCACCAAAATTGTTGGAAGTTGAAAAAGGCATTTTTTTTTTCAGTTGGATTTGGTTAGCTATGAGGCATGGACTTCACCAACCTTGCTTATTAAGACTACTGCAGCATCTCAAATTTGGCCCCTATCCCCTGGGTTTTGCATTTTCAGAGTAAGAGGCAAAAATGCCTTCTGTTCACTTTATAAATTTTACCTCTTCAAAAGCATACAGTGAAATATGCTATTGGCTCTTGTAGAACATGATACTGATAAGTGAGTGTGATGTAAATGCATACCTTGGTTGATTTAATCGAAATTCAGTATCTTTGATGCCCACCCAGTTGTGGACAGCTGTAATTCCACTCTAAATTGTTATTTAGGGCAGTAGGAGACGGATGGGCTAAGGAGGCACTGTGTTCACCTGAGAAGGGCATGGCAGGAAGGCCTTTAGGGGGCTGAATCACCAAATGATTGAAGCTGGGAGGCAAAATAACCCTCCCTTCAGTGATGCAGGAAAGCCCCAGCCTGGGTTTGCCTCGAGGAGGGCTCCAGGCTCCCCTGGTCATGCAGGAAGGAATGGTCCCACACACAGAAGTGTTTATTCCATCAAATTCCTCGGCAGCACATGCCTTGCCACTTTTGGGAGTGGGGGAATCCTGTTACACAGCCGTGGCCGTGCAGGGAATAGGCTGAGTGCTGCGGGGTAAATTGCACACAAGAGGATACAGTGCTCCTTTGGGTCCTGGGAAAATGAAGATAACTAAAACTTTGTTTTGCTTCCAGTAAATCAGCTTTCCTTCTCTGGAGGCAAAAGCTGGCACACAGATTATTTACACACCACAGTTATCCCAGCGAGCAGTGAACAGGAGGGATGTTATTTTTAGCGTCCCAGAAGCTGTTTTATCCCTCCCTCTAAAACAGACAAGTTATCCACCAAAAAGTGTTGCTTTTTACTCTGTATTTTTCACACACACCAAAAAAGGTGCCTGGTCCTCCCAAGAAGAAAGCTCCAGACACAAAAAGGGGACTGGTACTTAAACTAAGAATTCAGGGCCACCTTCTGCTTTCTCTTGTGTAACACGCCTGCCTGGTTTAACAGGGCAGCTGTTACTCAAAGAACCTCATGTTTGGGTGCTTGAAAACCCAACCTGAACTCCAGCTCACTCTCCTGAAGCTGTCTTCTAAATAAAACTGTGTTTTACACGGCATCTGCCTTTGGAGATGTTGGGGTGTTTTTACCCTCCTCACCACAAAAAGTGATTCCTGCTGCTCCTGCAGTGCCTTTTGAGAAAAGATTTCTCATATATCTTCATACACAATGCTCCACAGAAACAGAAGATGCAGGATGCTTTTGGAATAGAGGAGGTTGAAAGTTGAGGGAATCAATCTAAAGAGCTGTCTTTGCCAAACTGCTTAGTAAACCAAAGCTTTATAGGCTTCCCTCAGACAGCTGTAAAGAGATCTAATAAAAAAAAAGTATTTTTTTAGCACTTGTAGGACATCATTGAAAGGTACATTTATTTAGTTAAAAGCACCCTTTTTGCAGTAAGGAAAGGATACAGTGCATGGGTCAACTCCTGCCCACAGCTCAAGAACACAACCAACATCACGTGGCACATTTCCCTCAAAATTTACAGTTTGTTGTTGGTTTTTGCTATTTTTTTTTTTTAATAGCAAAATACATACTGCACACATACACCCTTTTACACAGCTACAACTCCCACAACGCTTGGCTGCCACTAAAACAAGTAGAAAACTATTTTTTTTAAAAACATGGGGCCGAGATACCCTGCATCTCCACAGCAGTCAGACATTTCTCTTCCACAATAAGGTTGGAATTACCGGGTAACGACAACAACAACAAAAAATTTCAGAGACAATCTGAATTGAGACAATCTGAATTGAGACACACACGTTGTGAGCTCATTGCCTCTGTGCAATCCCAACTTTGATGCATTCAGCAGCAAAGTATTGCAAGGTAGAACACACGACCCTGTGTTCAGCCTGCAAGCTTCCACAATCCAAACAATTACACTCTTTGCCAATTTAGCAACCTGAAGCAAGGCAGGACATCCCAAATTCTCGTTCCACGTATGCCAACAGCTCTTGGTAAAGGCAGAGGCAGGATGTCTGATTTTTCAGGCTGTGAAAAAGGAGAATGAGAGGTGAAATAGGCGCAGGCTGCTTTTCTCCTCTGCTGTGGCACCTCAGGGCATGGTGGGTCTCTCTTTTCACCTATTCCTGCCCATTTCATCCCACTGGAAGGCGTTTGGAGGCCCAGCTGCCTCCTTGCAGGACGGCAGTGGCTGAGGGCAGCGCGTGTCCCTTCTGTCCCCAGGTGTCCTTCAGGTACCACTGCCGGCTGTACCACGAGTGGCGTCAGAACAATCAGCGGGTGATGCTCCGCATCCCGAAATCCGCCAACGTCCCCTCCACCCAGCAGTCCCTGCTGGGCCTGCAGCCCCTCAAAAGGAGCTCCAAGGAGACAATTGTGTGATCTGGAGCCGTGCACTGAAGGTGTTTTTTCCTCAGACTCGTCGGGGCGGGGCAGCGTCCAGCACCCAGGAATGTGCTATTCGAATTTACAGACCCCGACTGCAGGGGGATAAATCACTGTTCGGATTCAAGTCACGGATGCTGCAGTCATTTGTGGCGTTTGCTAAGCTGCCAAATGTGTTTAGTTAGCAGGGACCCTACGGATTCTGCAAATATGTTAATTGTTGCGTCATCGAGTGATGCAAACCTTTTTTATTGTTTAAAGTATTAAACTATGGTAATTAACCATGCAAAAGAGGTTTAAAACGTGCTTTGTTTTTATGGTTTCTTGTTCCTACAGTACTGTTTCTTTAGGCAGCTGGGCAGTAACCAATATTTCTTTCTGCTTCCTAAAGCACAGCTATGGCATTTCCTCATTTGGTTTTATCTGCAGGTCCATTATAACAATGTTTTGATTATTAAAATTTGTGTGTAATGAGATCTATAAATTGGCACATTATATAAATGCTACAAAGTGATTACAAAATTATCTTACCCATTTCCTATTTGGCAGGGAAGGTCTGAGAGGAAGATTCTTCAGTTATGAATCTAGCATGCGCAAGAGAAAAATTAGAGAAATTGCAATAATCTTCCTATCAAAATTATTATAGTACATAGCACTCAGGAAAGAAAAAAAATTTACTTTTCCATGCAGAAGCAACGAATTAGGCACCACATTCTTCACTTAAGTGCACATTCTGCTGGTGTGAGTTCAAACTTAGCCAATTACCCTGCATTTACACCAGGCTGAATTTAACTCTACAGCTTGCTTTTGTGTAGGGAAAGCTCTGCATACATAATGAATGAGATCATCAGATAAGTTCTGGGAAGCAGGGACTCGTCTTGCATGAGGAACAGCATCATTTTAAAGCAGCAGAAACTCCAGCTTGACAGGTAGGATCTGGCAGAGTGTCTGCAAACCCTGTCCTCTCATGGTAGCACGGAGACACCTTTTAAGAGATTTGACACACAGCCTTCTATGGTGACCAAATTGGAGTGTAAAGACTAAACCTTATTCCTGGGTGACTTTATCTGCTTCCCCTTGGTTTTATGCCCAATACATCCAGCAATTCTTCACCCCCAGAAGAGACACACATACGTAGACAGACTTATTTTAAGTAACTACACAAAATCTCATTACCGAATGCTGCTAGAATTAGAAATTGATATGAAGCCCCTCTGAACAGATGAATTTCTTAGAACTGTGCATGCATGGCAATACCACCATGTGCTTTGTTTTCCAAACACTGCAGGAACTGAAAATCAAAAGGAAGACATAGCAGGAAGGCTAATAATTTGTCGTTCATAAAGTTCAAGCTATTATGGGTATTTACCATCAGACAAGAAGTTACTTGATGTTTTGTGTGTGCTCTGTGGGGGGGAAAAAAGCTTAGTACACAAAGCCAAATCTGTTAAGTTTCTTTATTCTGTCTGTGGACCAGTCTAGCTGTGAGCATGTTATTTAACAATGTTCTTTGTAACTGACAGTCATGGGGATAGGAGAATCATGGGGATATAAAACAATAACAGCCTCATTCCAACAGAAAGCTACTTACACAACATGCCAAGGCGTGTAAGAAAAGCATGAACCTGCAGACCTGTACTCATCAGTCTGACAAGGCTGGGGTTGCTCATGTTTGGCTGTCAATAACTGCTTCTCTTCCAGAGGAAACTACACAAGGCTCTGAAGATAAGGATATCACAAACTCTGTGACAGCCTAAAACCTGTAGTGCTTTATTTATTTTTGTTTTTAAAACCTCTTCCCAAAGGTAAATATCTGTTTGGATGGAAGACGGAACATGCACTTAAGCAGAATTCCAGATTTAAAAAAAAATCTGCTCTCCAGGGGCAAAAAAATAAAGCAAATCTAGCTTGGCCAGGGATGCTGTCAGTGTTTCAATGTCTACACACATACTTTAGGTAAGCTTTCTTCAGAACTTTATTACTGCTCTCAAATTCTTTGAAAGAATTGTTATCCTTCGTGAGTGCTGTTGTTGGGTTTGCCTCGTGAAACCAAAAATCAGGGTGATAGGGAATTAAGTGGCAAAACATTCAGGGAAACATTTATTCAAGCGAAGCTGCAAGGTCTGTGCACAGAGATCACTGCAGTGACTTGGCCCAGCTTGTCTGTGTTATTTCAATTTTTTTTTTTTTTTTGTGTAAAGACAGCTCTATTTACCTGAAGAAGGCATATTGCAGCAGACAGGGAGAAAGAGTGTGGTCCAGTTTAGAACGCACCTAAGTAATCCAGTTTCTGTGCTTGATGCAGCAGCACAGCAGAACTGTCTGGTGAAGTCCCATGGATGTTCTTGAGGAAAAAAAAGATCCAGTCAGACATTTACCATTGCATTTAACCCATGGAAAAAAGAGCATACTTGTATTCTTTGTTGTTTCTCCTAAAGCAAGAACTGGGAGGTAAGAGATATTACTTCTTAATCCCACTTCTGCTCTAAAGATTTTCAGACAGAAGGATCTGCCAGATGGGAGTTGATTTTTCTTCCGTGAGTTGATGCTGTAGATGCCACACCAAGCCCAAATTTCCATAAAAACTGGATCATTGCAGCAAATACTCTACAACAGCAGCAAAACCCATTTCTGTCTGAGTAGAACTGAAAGACAAAATTAACCACAGCAGAAGCCACAGCCAGCAGTACAATGATACCTTTGTCATGGTCTCCTTATAAAAAAAAATATTAAAGAACAAAAATTAATTAATGAAAGGATGAGTGACCGTTTTTTAAAAAAAATATCACTCGGCTTCCCTCTCAGCAACTTTATGCTTTCTTCTCATGCGGCTGACCTTGTCATTTACATTTCTTTCCCAGATAAGAAGTTACATAGAAGGAACAGTATTCAACTGTATTTGAGTCAGTATTTTAAGTTGCAAATGATAAAAGCAGCCTATTCTGCTTCAGTGTGATGAGTGCAATGCAAAGTGAGGAAGTTTTACTTTTTTTACTTAGTCTTTTCCCTGCAGGACTTGCCTGTCCCATTATATAAAGATTTAGAAATACCACAAACTTTCTGTTCAGCTGAAAGGAAGTCACAGTAGAAGCAGTTATTAAAGATACTTCAGTTTTTGAGGTTGTTCGGGGTTTTTTTTCACTACTCAGTTGTACAGTTCTGCCAGACTGAGACCTCAAAACGTCATTTACCTTTCATTTATTTAAACCAGCTTTGCACCAATACAAAGTCACACAGGGCAAAGTGACAGCTCTGCATAAAGGGACCTGGAGCCAATATATGCAACTGGCCTGTCATGCAATGGGTACCATCAGAAAGAGGTATGAGAATGGATACTGGGACAGAGTCATGAACTGAGAGCTAAAGAAGCTCTCCCTTTGAAAAAAAAACCAAACTGTTCGTAATTAAATGTCTTTACTTGTTACTTTTTGTGAAATGGCGGTTCATTTAACACAGAACTGGTTAATTAAAGAAGCATTTTCCTTGCAAGCAGAACTGAGCACTGCCTCTTTACTGACAGATATTGGGTATTCAAAAGTATCTTTAAAAACTACAGCACAAACTCATAGAACCACATGATTTTTAAGGCTGGAAAAGATCAGAGCGCCCAACTACTGACCCACCACCACTGACGTTCACCAGAAACCATGTCCCCAGGTGCCACATCCAGAGTTTTGCTTTTGAACGTTGCCAGGGATGATGATCCCATGGATTCCAGCTCATTCCAATGCCTGACCCCCCTTTCGGTGGATGACTTTTTCCTAATGTCCAGTTTAAACCCAGCCTGGAGCTGCAGGGGGTTGTTGTGACCCAAGGGCAGGGCCCAGCACTGCCCCTGGTTGTACCTCACCCCATGGCCTCATGCCATGGATCCAGCCTGTGCAGAGCCTGTGCAGAGCCCTCCTGCCCCCAGCACATCCACACTCCCCCCAGCCTGGTGCTGTCTGCAGATTTACTGAGGGAACACTCCAGATCAATAAAGATAAATAATAACCAGAGCTCCTCCCAGCACAGTATGCACTGATGATGACGCCTCACTAACCCACTGTGTTATTCCACATTTCAAACTTAGTTTCACGTGCATTTCCACACGAGACAGCTTTTTCAAATATCAGGGGTTGCATCTCTCAGTCCTTAATCTGCTTTCAGGTCTTCAATCTTTTGCTGACAGCTCCTCCACACCCGTTTGTGGCAAGGCTACAAAACATTTGTCCCCCCCTTTGGTGTTGAAAGGTTACAGAACCGATGGGAATTTTCTTTATTCCAAGTGTACCAAATACTTTCCCAGTAAGTCTTGTCAAAATAGAGAATAAATGTTGATATTCTATGCACAACATGCCCTCAGAAGCAACAACAAAACACATCCCCCTCGAAAACAAGGCGCTGCAGTTGCAGGGGAAACAAATGTCACAGCTTCATTCCATGGCTTCTATTATTATGCAGAAAGTTAAGACTTGCTTGCCAATAATAATATTTTTTGTTCTGAAAGTGCAGAACAGCTATGAAAACTCACACCCAAGAGTTAATCGTTAATTGTAGGAAGATTCTATCAATCAATCAGCTCAAGCTGAAATGTGCCTTCCTTTACTGATGCCCCAAATAGAACTTTTCTTCAGGGTTAATCACACTGTGCTTTTGTCACACAGAAATCCTGTATTTATGCAAACCCACTGAAAAGAAACCAGGAGATCAGCAAAAGGCTCTGAGCAATAAATGCACACCAAGCAAAACCTGAGATAAAATAGCTAACTTCTGCCATAATCCTGTGATGGAGCTAGTTGAATATTATAAATAATTAAGTGTCCCAGCATTTCCTTGATGTTAACCATCACATACCAGGAAAGGCTAAATAAGCATTCACATCCATCACACACAGCCTCCGCTCCCTTTCTAAAAATCACCAATTATTACCAGTTGTCCTCTCTGGGACAGGGGCTTTAAGAGCTTTTATTCTCCATCAACTACTTGATTTCTCTGCCTGGAGAAAAATCCTTCGTAGTTATGATGTGGCCATTTCTGTAAAAGCAGCAGCATTTTTTAAACTTGAAGTACAGATGCTGCTTACAGTGCAGTATGAATATCAAAGGCAGTGTTCCACAGATAAAAACCATCCTTTTCAATCCAGAAACCCTCAAATCAGTATCAAAATGATACACTGATAAGACACATTTTCACGGAAAAAAATTTAACTAGGACCAGTGTTTAAAATTGCATAATTTAGAGAGGAAAATTAATAATTAGCATGTTGAACAGAATTTACATATTCATTTCTCTGTCCATATTTTGCTGTCTGCTCGGACAAATGTGAGGTAGGTATGTGAATCGTGGACAAGGAAATCCAAAGCAAAAAAACCAATTTTTAGCACAAAACTGCTGTCAACACCACCATAAACTAATTCGCACCAGTTTTGGCTAAACTGGGGTTTCTGTAATCAACACTGCAAACAAAGAATGCAGTTCACAGGTTTGCTGCACAGGTCAAACCACATGTTTCCTAAATAAACTCCTTATCTGTTTTTCACAGGAATGAGTGTATTTGAGCAGAAACGTTCCTGGTAAAGAGTTCATCCAGTAACAAGCAGTAAATTGCTGAAAAGTTTTCACCTGCAGGAGGATGAAATTTGTAATGATAATCGAGTTATGGAACTTGCAGGAGGTGTTGGGTTGTTGCTGCACAAGAATTAAAAAAGGACAAGCAAAACAAGACCTCCACCTTGTGGCAGGATGTTTCACAGTTGTGTTTCCCAACACTCCCTTTCTGCTAATTTACAGGAATTCCTGTCACAGCAAAGAAAAAAAAGAAAAATTATTCCAAAATTCGCATTTCTCCCATTGTCACGGAAGAACAGGTTCTACAAATGTATAACCAAGAATCTGATTATACAGGAAGGTTCCTACCATGACCTAAGAATTGTCCATCAACCCCATTTCTACGTTCTGCTGGTACATGGTTGAAATGCCACCACACTGGTCACCAGAAAAGTGCTCATCCAAGATGAAAGACATGTTAAAAAGTCCTAATTTTGTCATGCAAAAAACCAAAAAAGTTCAATCAATTTTTTTCTTAAAAAAAAAAAAAAAACAAAAACCAAAACAAAAATTCCAATCAACTTCCAAAATTCTGGCCATGCATTTAAAAATACATTCAGGCTATGTCAACGGTAACTATTTTACAGCACTTCTGAATCTCTCTTTATGTTACTGTGCTGGCTCAAACTGCTCAGCCTGGCACTCGCATGAGGTGGTAAAAGCCAGTCCAATAAACACAGATCCATGAGCAAAGATGAGCACAAATGCAACAGAGTGTGAATAAAGCTCTAAGGAAATAATTTTCCAAATGTGAAGTTGTGGCGGTCACTGAGCCCACGCCTGGGCTTGAATGGGTGAACTTTCCCACCAGGGACAGTGGCTCTGAGTGTGGGTCTGAGGCCATGCCCTGAAGCTGCCAGTCTTGAGGAATCTTCTCCCCTGTTCCTCCCCTAGTTCATGTTTATGTATTTTTGTCTCAAAAAGTTCTGTTCAGTTGTACTCTCTGTTGGTTCATTCAAGTAAGTCCCTCCCTGACTCCCTCTCCACTGGCTGTGTGTCATTACCCATCAAATCTCTATTGGTTTGTCCCCCTGTTCCTCCCCTTTTGGTGGGTAGTTTAAAAACTCATGGCAACTATTACCTTCCTTCCTTGGTTGCTCCCCTCCTTGTTTCTGCCTTCCCCTGTCCCTCTGCGCAGGGAATAAAAGCCTTGGAAAACTGCAACAAAGAGCCCTTCTCTCCTCCTTTGCCTGTGCCCTGTTACTAAGCAATAACAACTGCAGCCAGCCCTATCCGGGGCAGAAAAGCCAAAATTTCTCCCCGAGTCTTCCACCACACCGGAGGCAAAGAGCTGTCCCTGTTTGCTCGGACACTCTCGCACATCAATGAATAACATCAGTCATTATTCAGAAGAAATCTTTGCGTCTCAAGTGCCACTGGTTCCATTTAATGGATGTTTCTTCAGCTTCAGAGCCCATCAATTTCAGGGATTCAACGCTCGTCCAACCTTTACCTCAGTTCCAGGAAGAAACAAATTCCAAAAACTTTACTCTGCAGCACAGAAATACTTTATTAAACTGTTTTTTCAGACATCGGAATAATGTGAAAAGGACAGAAAAACTTTCAACATTGGCAAAATTACAACTGTTTCCCATACAAATGTAGACTAGACCTCTAGAGACTTTGTTTTGTCACTAAAAATTGTAAACAAGTAAGGCAATCCATATTAAAACAGCCTCCTAATTTGTTAGAAAAAACCACATAAGAAAATTTAAGATGGTAACACTATCTTAACGACACAACTACAGGATGTAACATGAAGCCTCTTCCAGAGTAAGAACTCTAAACCAATCCCCAACAGCACCTAAGATACAAAGAGGTCGCAGCAACTAATCTAGAGTGGTATAATCTAAAAAAAAATCGATCCCCAAAACACACTGGAATATTCCTACTCCAGCAAGGTTTCAATGAAAGACTGGCGTATAAATCTGAGAGAGAGACAGGAGCATCAATTCTCAATTCTCCTTTTCGGGAGCCACCAGCTCACGTCCTGCGAGGAAGTCGAGATGCTTGTGACAAACCTTCCTTTTTTTCTCCAGTGGCAAAGGAAGTTTAAGGCCATCAGACTCGCAGCTTTAAAAATTCACAGACAGGAAAATGAACGTTGTGCTTCTCAGAAGGCTCTGTTCTGCAGGCAGGGATTACCACGGCTGGAGGAACCCAGAGTGGCTGGAGTTTCACATGACTACACAGCTTCTGTTGGATGGCCTTTGCTCTGCCTGTTGTGAACAGGGAGAATCATCTAAATTACAAAAAAAACCCACCCCAAACCAAACAAAACCAAACCAAAAAAAAAACCAAATAAAAACCAACCAACCAACCAACCAAAAAAATACAGCAGCAAAATGTTTTCCTACTCAGAAGGATCTACTGTGCATTTTTAATACATGAAATTACTGGCCTGGCGTGGTAAAAACAAGAGTCAGCAAAGCTGTACAACCTCTTATACCCTGGAATTAAAAAATGTTACATATCCTCTCCTCTTGAGGGGTAACAGAGGCCAGGTGTCAGAAAAATACAAATAATTGCCATATTTGAATCAGGGAGCATATACAAGAACCTCGGGAGGTTTTATATAAGAAGTCTAACACCTCTGATTTCCAACACAGTCCTTTCTTTTCTTGTCTTCAGAACTTCATTTTTTCAGCATGCAAGGGACATTTTCTCTCAAAGAGTTTTCAAATCTCAAATCTTCTCTATCAGAGAAAATGTGTGAACAGAAGACACCAACCTGATTTTCTCTATCAGAGATAAAGAGAGATTTAAATTCTCAAAACTTTCAGTAAATTTACCTGCTTAAGCCAAACTTTGCTATGAACAATTGGCATGGGAGGGGGGAATCTTATTAGGAACAGAGTCCAAGGGAAATAAAAATCCCTGTATCTTTAAACTTTGAAAAAAATGTACTTCTCTCCAAGAGGGTATATTCGGCAATATTTTTACACTGGTTTCAGTAAGACAGAGCTCCACGCTTTCAATAATTACTGATTAAAAAATAAAATAGAAGAACATCCACTCTTGATTTTTTAATGTGCTTTTTTTTTTTAAAAGAATCATGAGTTGTATCTCCATTTTTTCAATGTAAACAACCTTGTTAACCCTAAAAGAAGATACCTGCTCATAGTAGATGTCTCCCTCATCCAGAGCTTCAGCTGCTTCTTCCTCAGCTTCCTCATCTTCCCCTTTACGTGCTGTTGTTTTGAACACAGTGCTTCTCTGAGCAACCTCCTGCAAGACATTTTTAAGACTTGAACTCTTAAAAAAAAAAAAATCTGTTGCTCACCTGCTTAAGACTTTGAGATATGAAAGCTCCAGCTGCTGGGGAAACAACTTGAACCCATTTTGTTTGTATACTTCTCAGGTATTGCTGAGCATAAACAGCTTAGTTTTAAATCTCTTAATGATTAAAAGGAGTGTTTCTAACCAAACACTCATTGGGTTCTTCCAAAATCTGCTTTTTTCATATATATTTAAGTATCTTCTTTCAACTGCAGCATGTCACAGTAACTGTCCCACCCCAAGCTTTCAATCACACCTTACCTGAATTAACTCGTCATTGCTTCACCTGGATTTCACTGTGGGATTCCCCACTCCTCATAAGCACACAAGCTTAAGGAAAACTAATTTAGAGGACAAATCACTGAAGACTTTACCAAAACTTTCATTCCAAAGCATGTTCTAAGGCACTGCCCAGCTCCTGGCATGAGGGAGGTGACTGAACAAGTCTTTTTTTTACTATTTAGACTCAATACAGAGTGAAAAAAAAATCACAGGCTTCAATAGAGGCATTTCTAAACTGCAGCTAACTCTCCAAAAGGAGAAAACTCTACTAAACCCTGCAGTGCATTCCTGTGTGAAGCCCTAAGCTGCATCTTTGTAGTGGGATGCCACCACAGAAAAAGCTCACAGAGATCTGAGGTGCTTTACCTCTCCCTGAGAATTTTTCAGCACAACTTTCACATCTTCACCGGTGCCCCAGGAATTCTGGTTCTTCCAGATGAGGTCAGTGGGAGGGCTCGCAGTTACTCCAGCATTTGCAGCCCAGATCTGTCAGCAGAAGTCACACAGGAACATTTTTTGCCAGTCTTAATTAAACACATTTCCAAACTACTGATTCAGTTAATGTATTTCTTAATCTTTCCCAGGTAAGAAAACACAAGTATCTGCAAAACTTCCGTACGATACAACACAGAGACTTCAGAATACGTAAAATTTTCACCTGTACGTGGTGAAAATTACTGCTTCATACAGAAAGTAAAGCTCTGAAAAACGCCTCTCTGTATTAATGGTGCCAGCAACTGACACAACGAACGCCCAACACAAACACGGGCGATTATTTTCTGAACGTGGACAAAACTAAAAACTAAAAACCTTGTGTCTTTTTGACCCATACAAGTTGGCCTGAAGTCCATTTCAAGCGAGCAGCTGAAACTTGACAACTTACTGTTACAGTCTGGCCTGCCTTTAGTACATATCTTGAGGTATATCTGTAACTTGCAGAAGTGTCTCCTATCTTTCGGATCATCTCCCAGCCTCCCATAGGTTGGTCCTAAGAAAAGGGAGAGAAAAAAAAAATTATTTCCACCAGCATTCATTTTCTGCTATGCATGCAGTGTGTTTTACCCTTAAGGTTGTGACACGTATAAAACTTTCAGTGAAAGGGTTTATCATCACTAGATCTTCAGCATGGAATTAGAATAATTTTAGTTAAATTTATCTTACTTCTTATTTGAAGTTAAAGCTTAATACATCCTGCTTTTGAGTTCTGATGTTAACTTAACTAATGTTTATGATTTGCATCAGTTTTGTTATCGCTTGGTCCAGAAAAATACATATTAGTAATATGCATTAAATATTAAAATCCCCTTACAAATATTTAATGTTTTTTGAAGCACAGAATGGCAAGCAGGCTTCCTAGAAAACAAAATATTGCTGTTAATATTCTTGAAATATTTTTACATATGCACACTTCCCTTGCATGACCTATGTTATTTTTTTCCTATCAACTACTTGAAAAGCATTAACAAATCACACACAAGTCATCTTTACAGAATGACTGCCTCAAAACAAGAGTAGGTGTTTTTAAAATTCAAAACAGGAGTAAGCATTTTTTAAACTCTCCCACCAACAGAGTTTCTGATAATTCAACAGTTGCCACTGTCAGTTAAAATTATCTAAAATAAACATTCTTACATATTTCAATGGATGCTGACATTCAGTTTGTCATTGCACCAAAACATACCAAACTTAGAGAGGATTTTATACATTTTTTAATCTATTTATTTATATAAACTGTCAAACACTTGTGAAAATTCCCCAAGTACAGCTTATTACACTGCACTACAGTGAGTTGCTCAGATCTCGGCCCCCTAGAAAACTGCTAAAAACATGAACCACCCCTGGTTACTGGGAACAAAACTGATGCTTCTCCTTCCTTATGAAACAATGAATGTGTAGGCAAATTAAATAAAAGGCAGGGGGGAAATATATGTGGTAAACAAATATGTGTGTGGCAGGGGGAAAGCTCAAAAAAAATCTTCAAAAAGGCAAACAAAAGCAGGTTCTGACTCACTAGAAATAGTTTTTGACTGCTGAATTGTGTCATCTACACACTGAAGTGTCTAGACCAAGAGAAATGTCAAGGTTTCTTGAGTTCACTAAATGAAACCATCACTCCCGAGGTGTGGTAATTACAGGTAATTACAACCCACACTACCACTGTCTGGAGGAGCCTGTTCATCTCCTCGCTGATTACAGGGGACTGGGACACGTGGAGACAGGCCAGTCTTTGTCATCTACATCATCATGATGAGCTGCCTTTCAGTGAAAATAAAGGAGGGAAATGTACTCTATGTAACAGCATCATTTTGAGGGCAACGTAAGGAAAAGCCGTGATTATTATTTGTCAAAGGGTTCTTCATTTGTGTAGATATCTGTATCCTCCCAGTATAAATTCCAGCCTACCCACAGAATCAAATAATCTCAGTAGTCACTGTAACAGTGGCTTTGGCATGGGAACTGAGGGCTCACAAAATTGTGGGTGCAGCCAAGGGAGAAGAAGAACTATGATTTAGGAAAGCCCTA
Source organism: Melanocharis versteri (assembly GCA_013397845.1). NCBI lineage: Eukaryota > Metazoa > Chordata > Aves > Passeriformes > Melanocharitidae > Melanocharis > Melanocharis versteri. Next base: position 114,979 of record VZTG01001106.1, read on the forward strand.
TGCAGGTGCAAGGGACATTGGCAATTTATTTCATCTAGACACTTATTCTGCATCTGTATGTATTTTTGGGGGGGGGCTTTTTAAGGCAGAGAGAGTGCTGAAAAGGCTTCTAAAGCAGCCTGGTGTCTGCTTGCAGTATTTCTTATCAGGAACAACGTCACCTGTAAAGTTTTACAGACTTGCAAGGCAGAACTCTGAAGTGTGAGCCCACAGTTCGGTGGGCGGGCCGCCCCGCGGTGAAACAAAAGCACTGGAAACCGCTGGGGAAAAGTCACCACCAACCCAGAGCAGCGTGTGGAGGCTTTCTTTGAGACACCCCAGCTCCTCAGTGCCGCGAGCTCCGGGGAGAACACGGAGCCCGGGAGCCGAGAGGGCGCCGAGGACGCCCTCGCGCCTCGACTCGCCGCGCGCGCGGGCTCTCCCAGACCTGCTCCGAGGTGTTCTTCAAGCGGATGAACTTCCCATCCACGTCGATCTCCTCGATGGACACGTTCCCCGTGGCGGAGGCCGAGTGGGAGATGGTCACGCTGCTGCTGGCCTCGGACTCCTCCACGTTGATCCTCTTCCTCTTGCCGCCGGCCGTGCGGACGCTGCGGCTGGACGAGGCCCGCGAGACGGTCACCCGGGAGGAGGGGCTGGGGGACAGCTTCAGCCTGGCGTGGGCAAGGGAGAAAACACACACACACATATCACATCAGAGGAAAGGAGGCTCAGGGAGGGACCTCCTTGCTTGCCACAACTCCCTGGCAGGAGGGTGAAGGGAGGTCGGGCTCTGCTCGCAGGGAGCGCGGGACAGGGTGGGAGGGAAAGGCTCAAGCTGTGCCAGGAATGGTTTAAACTGGATTATCAGGAGGGATTTCTCCACCGAAAAGGCAGTCAGGCTCTGCCCAGGGAAGTGGTGGAACCAACGTCCCCGGAAGTGCTGGAAGCACACGTGGTGGATGTGGCACCCGGGGACACGGTTTAGTGCTGAACATGGCAGCGCTGGGTCAACAGCTGGACTCAAATCTTCCCCACCCTCATGGATTCCACGATTTGCTTTTACTTTTCCCGCCTTTCTTTTGAATAAACTTTCTTCCATCGCCTCTTCTTCCCATAGATTTATACAGCAATATAGTAAACAAAGCATGTTACAGAAAAAAGTGAAGGCTTGAGTACTTAAGAGGTGAATAAAACGTTGTCAAACAGCTGATTAATGCTCCTGGAGCACAGAATACTGATGGACTACTACATTAAGAGCATAAAGGCATTTCTGTGCATTTGTTAAAGAGTGTAAAGAAACAAAAACCCTAGGGAGACTTAAGCCACTGTGGGAAATTTATGCAAAAACACAGTGACATAAAAGCTTTGGCTGTTTCATCCCCACAGTTGAGAGGAATCAGCCTTGAGCAGCTCAGAATACAGTGAAGAATCAAACTGCTTTAAATGACAGTTGTGACAGAGGTGAAAATTCTCAGTATTGGAAGAACTCTGAGGCCAGATATGGAAAATGCAGCTGGCTGATGAGTTGGGCAACCATAACGGCTATGACTTCATTAAAATTATTCTGTACTTAAAGAAATTTGGATAACAATTAATTAACCCTGCAATTAATTTTGAAAAAGAATATTAACCATGGGACCAAACAGGCATACAAATGACAATTTGTTACTTCTTCTGTGCTGGATCTTAACCAAAAAAAAAAGGTGTTTGCTGCCTTGAGAGCTGGTCTGATAATCAGTGTGCTTGGCCCCATGGTGACTTAGAACTGTGTCAGACAGGAGGGGGCAAAAAAAGTGCCTTGGAAAGCAGTCAAGCACCATTAAAAGCTGCTTTTTAACAGAGAAAAAGACAAGTGAAGCACTGAGATAACAGAGACACCACCCTGTTGCCATGCCCTTTCCTACCTCTCCTCTTCACCCTCCAGCAATTTCCGGTATGCACTGATCTCCACGTCAAGCGCCAGTTTAACATCCAGGAGTTGCTCGTATTCAGTCAGCTGCTCCTGCATCTGATTTCTTATCTGTGCAATTTCCTTCTCCTTCTCCACCAGTGTTTTGCGGCAGTCCTCCTGCTCCTGGGCCAAGGTGTTCTCCAGCTCCTGTGCCCTGTCCTGCCACGCTCTAGACTGGAGGAAAAGCGTTGGAAACATCAGCGATGGTGCAAAGGAAAGCCCACCCAAGCCTCCAGGTGCTCTGCTGTTCAGGCAACACGGAATTCAGAACACAGAAGTTACAGATCTTCCCCTGTTTCTGAATTCAAACTCACCCGTGTTCAACTTCCTGCTCTCCACCTCACCTACTACAAACGTAAACACCTCAAATTCCAACAAAACTTGCAACATCCTCGGAAAAACAAATACTTGCTCCATTTTCCTGAGGTCTGAAAATACGCTACTGTACTTGAATTTACTCAGGAAAGAAAAACTGAGCTTAAGAGTTAAACTGTTATAACCGTGCCAGACAGGACACGGGAACACCAGGGGAGTTTTAGGCTGGACATTTGGACAAATTTCTTCACAGAAAGGGTGGCTGGACATCGGAATGGGCTGCCCAGGGAGGCAGGTGGTGGAGTCACCACCCCTGGAGGTGTTCAAGTGCTCTGTAGTTTCCAGACGTCTGCTTTGTGCTTCAGCTTGGTGCTGTTAATCCTGAATTCTGGGAGGCAGCTCCCCTAAAGGAGTAGGGGTTGTTGTCAGTGAAAACCTATCATCAAAGCCTCCAAGGCTTGCTCAGAGTGCAGTGATAAGCATTCCTTGAAGAAATCTGACTTGTCTCCTGCTTCAAAAATTCCATCAAGCCAGCAGATCTTAAAATTGCACACCCAGAATGGAATGCTTATCAAAGAAAGCCCAAAACGATGGCAGCTGGAGGGTTTACTTTCCATAAGCATGCTTTCTTCTGTCTGATAGCCCATTGAGATTTTTTTTTTTTTTTAAATTAAAGAGACAGACACAGGAACCAATGCCCCACAATCACGAAGTTTGCTATGCATGCACCCAAATTTAGGAAGTCACCACATATTCCAGAGATAGAGAGAGAAGAGAGTCTACATGTCTGACACAGGGGACCAGTGTAACTGGTTGTCAATGCTAGGAGTCAGATAAGGAATGTAATAAATGGAGTTTTGTGCCACATGGAAGACCACAGTGGAGTCTACTACAGAGCTCAGTGTTGGCAACTCAAACCAGACCAGCACCAGGGATAAGAGTGTTCTTCCAAGGAAATAAAAGCTTAACTTAGTGCTAGCAAAATGGAAAACAAAAGTGTACTGGCTGACTTCACTAATGCTACCAAAAAAAAAAAAAGCCCCAAAACCACAGCAAAATGGCTTCTTTGGTGGAAAATCAGAGTCAAAACGACAGAAGCTGATTTTCATAGCCCTGGCATTAGCAACAAACACTTCTGGCCAGTGCAGAAGCAAGTTCTCTGAACCAAGCTGTCACCCCCGAAGTAACAGAACAGAGGCAATTAACTTAAAAAACCTGTTGACTGAACCCCCAAAAGATGATGGTAAGCTAAAGGCAGAAATAAGATCTAAGTGGCCAAAACTTTCCATCCAGTTCCTGTGGAACCTCATGCACATTCATTACATCACCTGATCTTTTCCAGAGACTAACCTGACTAGATAAAAGGAAAACTAGGGAGACTCTTACTAGCATTTGCCAAATTAATTTGGAGAATTAGGAAATACCATCCCCTGCATTTATATCTTTCCCTTGAAATACACAGAATTTTGATGTCCTACTAGTACAGGAGGAATACAATTCAAAATGTATCACAGAAAGGATCAAACTACTATTATTTTATAGTCCTGAAAAAGAAATTAAATGTTTTGTTGCATTTTCAAGTGAGTTACAGAAGCTTGTTGCAGAACCAACCCCTAACACTTCTCATTTGCACTCTGGATTTCCCACTGCAGTGCACACAACGTTACAAACAGGCCAGTACTAAACACATCGCTTGTCATACACTATGTCATACTTCTCTGGGTGTGATCTATGCCCTCTGTGATCTAGGAATAACCAATTTCTGCTCGAGATTCTGCCCTACAGATGCTCGGGTACAGTTATTCCATGTTTTTGCTCAGTCTCATATTCCTAATCTGGGCAAGATCACGCCATTAGGTTTTGTTTGTTTGTTTTTTATTTAGATGTCTAGATGCAAACTGGATCTAGGATGAAAAGAGACTGCAAATTCCAGTTTCTGGCTTTGAACGTTGCTTTGTAGAATTCTACACTAGGCTGTCCAGTGACTACGAAATTGCTGAGAGTGTCAAGAACTTTTAACACGCTTGTCTAAAATTGCCTCACCTATCCACAACATTTTTCACAAAAGCCAGTTAAGAGTACCACGTTTCAAACACCAGCTCTGTAGCAGAACACTGCACAGAAAAAAATAAATAAAGTTTGTCAAAAGGAGACAATAAGGAATTTGAAAAAGTACAGAACAGCAGGAGAGAAGACGAAATTTAAGCCGTGACGCCGAACACACTTACAAGTGAAGGGAAAGTCAGACCTTTAACACAAAAGCCAACAACTGCAATGGAAAGGAAAGCCCTTTAACACGAAAACCAACAGCTGCAGTTATCAGGACCGAGGGGGCCGAGCTGGCTACCTCTTTCTGGAGGCTGGTGACGTGGGCGGCCAGGCTGTCGATGCGCATGCGGCTCTCGTTCAGCTGCTCCCTGATGGTGTTGGCTGCAGAGCTGCTCATCTCCGAGGACAGCCTGGCACTCTCCAGCTGCGGGGCACCAAAGGGAAGACATCAGTTTCAAAGCCACTTTCACGGGAAGAAGGAACGGATCACTAAAAACCCACACCCCGGCGCTAAACCACCGGGTTCCTCTCTGCAGCTCCAACGCAGCGAAACTTTTCTTTCTTTTAGGGCTAAAATGTGGTGCCTCTGTTACCATGTTGCACCGCCCTTCCTGGAATTCCAGTTCTCTGGACATTTACTCTAGGATTAAAACTTTCCCTTGTAGGCTTTAATGAAGTTGAGCTACTAAGTTCAGTTCTCATGCTGGCCAAAATTTATTTAACGTGCTTAAACTGAAGAAGCTAAACTGAAATGACCAATTCTGTTAAAAAAAAACAAAACTTGTTAAACTTTCAGGCCATATAAGCAAATTGGTACCAGTACCAGCACCCTAAGTCACTACTTCATTCTATTACCTCAATCTTGAATAGTTTTACTTTTATAAAGTAACTAAATAATTTCTGATCAACACTGCCACTTGAGTTGCACCATAGATTTATTGAACTTGTTGGTGATAATGATGCAAAGGAATCTTTTTTTTTTAACTAAGTTTCCAAAAATACAGAAAAGTACACCTGATGAAAAAAGACCAAGAAAGCAACAAGACATTGCATTTTTGGCTAGATCTTGTTTTAAATAATCTTTTGCAAGCCAGACGGAGGGCCTGGAGATAAGGAGGCTGAAAAGACCAAAGCTGATGCTAATAAATTCAGTTTGTATGAACTTTTCTGCTGTAACATCCCACCCTGCTTTTAAAAAATACTAACTGCAACAACTACAGCCACACAAAGCAGATTCAGTTGAGACATCAGGGTGCCTCCTGACATAAATGCTGAGTAACAGCAGAGGAAGGAAATGATGAAGTATAACTGATTTCAGCTTTCTGTCCAGATGAGTGAAAAACAGAAGTTACTGGGCATTATAAAACTTCCCCATGTTTTGTACAGGGTCAGAGGACTCTATCTTCAGTCTTCTCAGCAAGCCCCACTACGAATTTTTATACAAAATATGGGACACCTTATTGATCATTGTTCAGTATCCTGCTTAACAACACATGAACTCTCCTTGAATTCATAGTAATCCCAGCATTAATCACTTTTCCTCCAGATCACCTTCACACAGTGCTTCCTTCCCTTCTGTTATTGTACTTGATGAGGATTAAACCTGCTCCCAAAGTGAGATGTGAAAATGCAAATTCACACTCAAACACATGCTAATTTCAAACCGAGCTCCCTAATAAACCCCTCTGAGCTGCCAGTAATTATGCTATTAAGCAAAACAAAAACAAAGTACATCAAACAGCTGTGTGAAAAACATGTTCTCACTTTGGAATGGTAAGTCTCCTCCAGCTCTGCTTTGTACAGCTTCACTTGTGCATCGTGCTGCGCTCTCATTTCGTGGAGGGCTTGGGCCAGTTTGTGCTCGTACTCAATCTGACGCCCAGAATCAACCTCGACCAGGCGAGTTTCATGCTTCTTTCTCGTCTCATTGATTTCCTATGAGAACCAGAAAAACGTGGTAACGTTCAGTAAACACAGGACGAAAATTTCAGAAGACTACGCTGCAGAGCAGAGAGTAATGCAGGTTCTAGCATGAGATTATTTTGACATGAAACTTTTAGTACAAAGTCTCCCCAGTCTAATTTTGCAATAGCCACTCATTAAAATAAGAGCTGGGACACCATCAGCATTTTTTTTCTGAGAGTTGTCTGAACTTTCAACAAACACACCTCAGCACCATTAGATTTCAGAAATATACCCCTCCTTTCTTGAGGTATCTTCTGTGCTTGCACAAAATCAAACTACTGTGAAACAACAGTCACTCCACTTTCCCCACTTACTTATGTGCTTGCCTCTGCTTTCTCTGGAAAGAAAAGGATTCCAACAACATGAAACAAAGCTGAAAATACTCCTAGCAGGAAGAAGTACACATGGAACAAAAGACAGTATGGTCAAGTACATTTCTTACTGCCCTAAGGTTCCTCCTGGACAGCCTCAAGGGCCACAGGTGAAAGGGAGGGTGGAAAGAAAAAGTTCTAAAAGACAACTATTCATCCACTTTTGTTTCCTTTATTCGAATGCATCCTGTTAGAAAGGTTTGAAATTAAAAACATTGCAGGTCCAGAGCACCTGTTGGAGTATCCCTCTCCACTTTATTTCTCATAGTGGGATTATATAGGAAATTACTAACCTACCTTTTTGTTAGTAAGAAAAGACACGTGCATTGCATACCATGATCAGAATTTAAGATGCAACATGAACATGAAGTTATTTTACCACACGAATTCAGAGTTAAAATCATTTTTCTCAGAAAAAGGAAGTTAGAAACCTTCACGCTAGAACAGAGGTAAACCCTACACTGAGTAGGAGCTCAGACAACTTGCAGAGGTACCTCCCAACCTAAATTATTTTCCTACTCTAGAATGACCTCCCAGTTGTCTTCTTCCCTTTAAAAATGTTAATTCCTGGGACTAAAGCACTTACCTCCTCATACATATTTTTACGGAATTCCAGGTCCTCAATGAGGCTCTGACAACGGTTTTCAAGGTCCACCTTTTGCAAAGTTTCACTTATAAGCTGGTCCTTGGCAGCAGCTAAAGAATCTTCAAGCTTTGAGAAACAAAAGGACCAACACAACAATTATGCAGCAGAACTCACACAATGACCACAGCCCCACAGAACTACAGCTAACTACACATTAAGGTCTAACTTGACAATCAAACCCCAATATTTACCCCAGTAATATTACATATCTCACACACACAGATACACACACTTTTGCTGCTGCTTATATGAGTTCTATATATTTCACATTGGTAACTGGCATTCAAGTTGCTACTTCTCAGTTTTCCTTACAAATCAATTTTTAATACATGGCAAACACCAATTTCCTGGTCTCCACAACTTGTCCTCTTGAGGTGGTGCTGCTCAAGATTACAAATCAAAAGGCTAACAAAACTAGGACAATATGTTTTCTTCCTCATTGTTCCATCAGAACATGTAGAACGACAGGCAGAACCAAAAGGAGGGCAGAGAGAATCACAAACTGTTACTCGTCAGTTATTATCTGTTCTTGTGAAGTCAATCTGCCCCCCCAAAAACACTCCTGAAATGTGTCAAGTGTACTTTGAGTCCTGACCTGCTTTCTTCCCCATAAGGAACATCCCTTGCAATTTCAGCACCTGCACTTTTAAGAGCTCTCTCCTCCACCATACATGTTATTACTAAAATTCAACTGCACTGGACTCAGAAACGTACTCAACACTGTTTCTAGTGTTGAAAGTGAACCACAATTTGTTCTAGCTGTGACCAGATGAAAAGTTTTCATCCTCTTTTTTTTTTGGTTACAAAGTTATATATTTTATCAGATTGGCAGCTCAAAATACAGAAAACCACCTCACTTGCTAACAGAACCTGATGGTTAAATGTTTCTTCCTCTCACCTCTCTAATTTGATCTCTCAAGGCTTCATTTTCTCCCTCCAGACTTTTCTTATCACCAAGGGCTGTGGCCAGTGCGGCTTCTTTAGAATTCAGGGCTGCTTCACACTCACGAAGTTTGACTTGGGCTCCATTGAGGTCAGATTCCTTTTTTGCATAGCTGGAACAAACCAGAGAAAAGCGGTCAAGAAAACCTAGAAATGCCCCCCCCAAAGTCGACTGCTGACCAATAAAGCAATCTGAACCTCAAACTTGAGAAACACCTGCCAAAAACATTTTGTGTTAGCTAAATTTACCCTCCTCATCATACATAATGGCAAAGTCCCACAGACCTGAGGAAACAGACCCAAATCCTGCCCATACAGCAATATCTGCCATCATAGAAACTGCACTGGTGCAGAGGTGATGCGATTTCTTTATGAAGGCAAGCACATAAAATTTTCAAATTACCTACAAATTAATTTCTGTGTCTACACAAGCAGTTTCTAGGTGTTTATTTCCTAAACCAGCATACTCAGAGAAATCAAACGGGGGAAAAAAGTGAAGTAAGGTCACATAAACACAAGTTTATTATCCATAAATAATGCTGTAACAGGCTACTATCAAAAACAGGAGAAAGAAAACCCATATTCATGAATCAAAACGTTCCTTGTCCTTAGATGGCACAAACAACCATTAAACGTGTAAAGAAGTTCTTCAGCCTTGGAGTTCATTCTTTTTCTGACACATTTGTCTATCAAGGGCAGTAGCATGCAGAAATCCTAGATGGTTTTAATTGAACTACGAACTTTTTAAAGGAATGGACAGATTTAGTCTCAATAATACCACAGCTGGCACATCCTTCTTCAGTTCTCACGCTTTTCTTCCCAGACAGAAAATGAAAAAGAAAAAAAAAAAAGGTGAATTAACAACGTAATGCTGAGAAGACTTAAAATTGGACAAAGGTTGATTCAGACTACATGCACTACTCTTTTTAATCACTGTACAGCTTATAAGACACAACAGCAACGCTTCTCGACAAAACGAGACCAAACGCAAAATCAACACAGTTTTAAAAGGAGAGACCCTCAGGTTTACAAGATCCTTTTTTCCCAAGATTACCTGCACTCGTCACGCTCAGGAGAGGTGCGTGCACGCACACAGAGGGACGCAGGGATGGAATGCATGTCTGGAGGTTTCAGCACCACAGCCACACCACATGGCAGGCTTTACGCAACAGACTTAGCGCTCGCTAATCCTGATCCCGTGGGATTAGCACCTGCTCCCCCCGTGGCATCCAAGGGGCAGGCTGGGAGCCCCGGAGACACACAAAAACACACTCTTCTGCACTCAGCTGCTTCCTGCTGCTCAACACTCCCCGCTCCCTTCGTGGCATTCCACTCCTCAGACCCGCAGCTGGATCCACGGCTTGGACAAAAGCACAGGATTTAGGGTTTGGACACTCCTGCTTCCAGCTCTCTGCATTTTTCTCTGGAGGTTCTGTCCTGTCTTTCCTCTCCCACCCATGTCTGTTGAAACTTCAGCATGCAAGGAAGGTGTGCAGCTGAAGAGGAAAAAGAAGGAAGGGAAAGTGTCTTGCCCTGGTACATCTGTAAAAAAAACAATTTCTCCATCCCCTATTAGGAAGTATGAGGGCCCACAGCAGACATTTGTTGTTTGACCACTGCTAGAAAAAAGCTTTAATCAAAACATGAAGAAACTGCTTCTCCCATGCTGAAACCAAGCCTACCAAGTCACACCCTGAAATGAGAAAGTTGCAGAGCCATAGACAGTGTGCTGCTTCCTACTCTGCCCCAAATTATCCTGGACTCTGAAATAGGGAGACTCCCCAAAATATACAAGGTGTGTGGATACCTTAAAACTACTTGGATTTTAAAGTCTTTTAATGCAAATACCTTTTTAATGCATTTACAGACTGGAAGGCAGCTGAGAAGAGCATTCTTGCCATGCGTCAGCAGAGCAAAAAAGGGTATTATAAAATGGACTAGCAACAACAACATGATTAAAACCCAATGTAGTACCTCTACCACAAAAGGTAAGTATTACCAGCTGGATCAGCCCTTTCTGGCTTGTTTGCAACAAGATTGTCTGTGAAGCCACACAATAATTTAATGCAACAAAAGCCACAGCAGGGGGGGTGGTGGGTGGGTAGAGAATTAAAATTAAGCATTATTAGTTGTTAGTGTCATGAGTTGTCTAACTATGAGACAGCTCATCTGAACACATTCTCAGAGAGAAAACAGAAACTGGAGCTCAACACTTCAAACGCTGAAAGCCAGATGAAATCTCAGCAACTCAGCAGTGTCATCCCAGCCCTAAAGGGAATACAGGAAAGGAAGGAAAGATCAGAAAAGCCTCCGTGATTTATAAAAACAAACACTAATGTATACAACACATACTTCACCCTTACACCCACTAATTTTCACCAGGAAGAACTCCAGCCTCTTGACAATAGCTGGCTTCTTCCTCCCCAGAAAGCCAAAGCTACATCTGAATACTGCAAATGAAAAAACCTCAAACACCTTCCTGTTGCAGTGTTCAGAAATTACCTAAAACTGTACTCCTTTTCAAGTAGTTTGACTCATGAAGGGAAAAAAAAAGCAAAGAAATAATTGCTGACTTGCATCCTTTTCATAGAAGCAGCTTGGTTTTCTCTCTTTTGACTTCAAAGCGTGTGGATCTTACCCACAGAATTGCTAACAACAACCTAGAATTTCCCATAATCTGCTTAAACTTCTCGCTAAGTTAATAGGAAAGCCATACAAAAGAAAAAAAAAAAAAAACAACAACCGAAGAAATAATTTTCTAGCAGTTTACTAAGCTGAACTGACCATCTGGAGCCAGACAAACCACACACCCAATGCAAGGCAAGCAGTCAGCAGCCAGATCTCGGGAGGTGTAATTCAAAGGCTCCTTTGAAACTGACCAAGTGCGGGATGCCACCACCCCACAGCAGATTCTTCTCACCTCCCACACCCCACCCACTCTTTTCTGCCACTGCTTAGGAGTCTGATCACAAAGCTAAGCACTACCAACATTAATCAAACCCTCCTCGAAAAGCATTGGCTTTCAGCCGAGTCATGACATAGATACACACGTGCTGTAATTCCTTATAATGCAGCCTATATTTAGATCCATATAAAATTACATCTACTGCACATTGAGATGGTTTTCCATTCCAGTTGTAGAGAAATATGAAAATAATAATAAAAAAAACACCTAACTACAGTCATTAATGCTTTGTTTTATTTAGCTAGCAGTCAGTTTCCCACATTTTTCCCCTATGGCAGACGAAACACTAAGGCTGTGTTTTGCAAGAAAGTAACTTAAAATAACATAAGAAAGACCTGTCTAAGAGTATTCAAATTTTTGGACAGAGATCAACATGAAAGTAAGAGTAACTGGAGGAGCTTGGCTTTCTTGTAAATAAATATATGTAACGTGGTTTCAACTTGTCTCATGTCACCCATTTTATTTAAATGTAGTGTTTGAAACCAACAACACACTATCTCTGGTGACACACTGCTCAGCTGTGACCCTGCTTGAAGTCACAAATGCAGCCTGAAGTTCATGGCCATCTCTATGAACCCCATGACTATAACTCTATTTCTAAGCAGACCCTAGACACATAAACATGGATCAAGCCACTGTCCATTACCTCGTCATCATTACATGTAATATCTGAGACCAAATATTTATGTCCTACACTGCACAAAGACATGCTTACTTGAGAATATAAATTCTCACATTTCAGCAGCTTAAATTATTTTGCCACTAGTTAATCACCCCACTCCTTCCCCCTCTGGTTGCCCTATGGTACACTTCAAAACAGTGACAAATTTCAGATCAAAGCTCCGGAGTTCCCCAGACATCAACCTCTGCCTCACTTTTCAAGATCACCTACAATAACAAAAATATGCCTCAAAAATTTTCAAGTCAGCTTCCCCTCCACAGGTCCTCCCCAGCTCCTTACAGCACATATGCACCCTGGAAAACCCTGGGACAGGTGTCACATCTTTGCCTGCACCAACACCACACGGTTCTGTGCAGTTGCTCAGGGTACCAGCTGCAGAGTGCCACACACTTGCACAGTAATTCAAGCCAGAGGCTGATGGGAAGCTGTTCCCGATATTTATTTTACTGCCTAATCTCAGTGCAGAAATGTACTTCAGAATGTAGATGGGAAGGAAGGCCAGCTGGAGATTCAAAGCAAAACAGACAGATAAATAATCTCCTTGATATTTAAAATAAAAACGTAGTTCCTTGCCACAATAATATTTGCTTTCAATGCTTGCGCTCTACAAAACACCTGAAGATAATAAAAGAAGATTAAATCCTTTACCAACATCTTCAATAAAACACACAATTCCCTTCGAAGTTACTTTAATCACATTGTCTCCTCTTCCAGGAGAGCAGATGTCCCTCAGCACTGGAAAACTGCCACAGTGAAACCTCAGCCTGCCAAAGACAAATGTAAACAATGGGATTCCTAAATGAACTAGTGTTAACACCAGCTTATGCCTCCTAAAGAACACAATTTCCTCACACGACCAACCAGAACGTGGACAAGTCCAGCCGGGGATTTTTGACCTGCCGCACACTTGATTAAGTCCCCACGGCAAGCATTCTTCGAAATAAATTTTCTTTATCTGGGAAACCATCTCCACCAATGGGAAACTGTGCTGAAACCTGACCCATCAGCAGAGCCACACAACACAACAGGCAGCCTTGGCGCTCTGAACCGCCCTTGTTCAACACGCCTTGGTGACACAGCTGTGCCAAACCTCACAATGTGCACCCTTGTTAAGTTAATTGCTCCAGACTTCTTCCCTCCACCACCTTGGCTCTGCAGTTCTCCCCGGTGTGCAGCCGTGGCAGCTGATGAACCCACGACACATTTCCCCTAAAAGGCAGAAGCTTTATCCGGTCTGTTGGATGTGATGGAGCAATTGGGACCCGCTGCTCAAATGGTGACGTTACCACGTGCCCAAGGATCACATCTTTCACTGCTTCGTGTGCTCTGCCTATCTAACCCTTTTCTCAAGAAATATGAAATTTGCAGCAATCTCAACTCCCAGCCAAGGCCAACGCTGCCCTGTTGTACAAAGGGCACTCTACCTAAAAGTAACAGGAGTCACTACCCCCAAAAGATTTGTTGCCAATTGTACCATCACACATTTTGAGACTTCATGATCCCGCTATCTACAGACAACTACCTGCTTTCACCTTCATTGTCCACGAGCAAGTCCAGCAGCTGGAAATCAACATGCACAGATATTTTTTCTGTGGAGCTGCTGCTGGTGTCTTCCACAGCCCTTTACTGCAAAATTGCAGCAGTCACAATTAACTACACTATTTATTTAAAGGAAGGAAGTAGAGGCATGTCTTACAACAGCCATCACCAATGAGAAAGCACACAGTAAAGTCTTGCCTCAACACCAGTGAGAGAACAAACTGAAAATACTGTGAAATTGGTACGGTCTCTCAATTCCTTCTCAAACTATGGAAGGGAGATCTCCTTCTTCTCCACCTCCCAAGAGCTCTCCAAGATTTCTATACACCTAAACTCAAATTACATGTGGTTTTTATCCCCCAAGTCTTGAGATACAGAGATTTATTTTCCCTTATCTCCATTCTGCACATCACAAGCTTCCTACTTACACAATTGTGTTTATCATTTTCCCATCCCCTCCCCAGAACAGAAATAGGGAAGCTGTTTTTTCTTTAATCTCACTTTTTTTTTCCCCTAGCTCTTTAGAGATTTGAAGTATCAAGGGAAGCCTTCATATTTAGCTACAGCAGAACCCACGGCATGGCAGGCACTCTAGAAGGAGAGTATGCAACAAATCTGCTATATATAGGAGTGTCAGCTATAGAAACAAATGCAGTTTTTCTTGAGGGATTAGAAGCATGAACAGAGCAAGATTTTCGGTGCATCATGCCGTATAGATGGCACTGATGTCAGCAAATCCAAACAGGTGACTGCATCTTTAATTTTTAAAAAGAGCAACAGAAGTCCTACAGCACTTTGAGAGTAACTAGAAGCCTGAGTTTGATTCAAAGAGTGACTGAAAGATGACCCAAATAAAAAGGATCAAGCAATTAAGAAGGATGCCGTGCTAAGCAGAGAAAGAAGAGTTGCCCAAGAATAACACCTGCAAAAATACTCAAATAGCACAAGAAGGCCTGCCAGACCATGAATGATATTGCCCAGCTTCAGATAACTAAGTGGCAAATCATTTTCACTCCCTCCACAGACCTAGAAGACCTTGAGAGTTATTTGTCCTAACACTTATCTCCACTGGCTCTGAAGGGAACCAAAGCTATCACTAATTTGAGTGTTATGACATGGCTACCAAAATACCTAACCCACAGAACCAAGCATGCCAGGATGCTCCTTTTTTTCCCCCTTTTCCCCCCCAAGTGTCTCTGTTAGATCCAAACTACCACATACCCACATTTGAACTAAAGCCAGCACATACATCACACTGCAGTTCAGGTTTCTGAGAGGGCAAGGAAAATTCTGTTGAGAACACACATTCTCATCTTACCTTGCAAACCTTTAAAGTGCTCCCATGCACACTTGTGCAAAGTGTTTTTAAGAGTATTTTTCGTCAGGTTATAACGTGACTTGGCAGGTTTAAGAAGCCATGAGAGAGCGTGCTCCAGTTCAAGTGAAAAACTCCTTTGCTCCCTTTTAAGGCTTTGCAAATAGAATTACAGATAAGCTTAGATATCCCCAAGATATCCATCTTAACAACACTCAAAGACGACTGAGAAACTGCATGCCCATCGTGAGATCTGCCACCAAACACCACCAAAGAGCCACAAGCAAGTGGAATCCAGGAGCCCCAAACTGCATTAAGTGTTTGTTTTACCAAACTATCCAGGAGTTCTTGACAATCGATCTCCTGCCCCCACCAAATCATCAGTTTTTTGCCAAGTATCCCATCACTGGCAAACGCAAGACAGAATTTGAAGATGTCCATGTCCACATTATTAATGCCTTGGTTCCAGCCACAAAAAGGGAATCTACTACAAGAAGGCACTCGGAGCCCAATCCCCCACATGCAATCTTATGAGAAGCCGACACAAGAGTGCGTCTTCCTCAATAAAATCACTAAGAGATGGAAATTCCTGGCTTGACCTTGGTGTCAAGTAATGCTGGTGACTGTCTGCAGCTACACCTGGCTTTCCCTGTCACTGCCAATGACCACTTTGATTTAAGACCTTCATCAGGCATCAAGAGGTAACTTCAAGAACAACTGGTCTCACTAATTAGAAGCTCACGGTTTTAGTTTTTTAAATAACAAAGAGTGAAAAAGATATCAGAGCTGTCTGCAGAGGCATGAGAACTTCAATATGCTGGTTACACATGAAGTATCTTTTTCATCATGAAAAATCAAGGCTGAGAGGGCATTTAAGACACAGTAGCGGAGGAAGATTAACAACTCTGGAGGTTTTTCCCCCCAATATTGACACACCTTGTGATTCCAAAACTGAAGCACAAATGCCTAAAACTACAGCAGTCACAGAAATCAAATTGAAGGTGAACACAAACAAGGAACCACATAAACAATCTAATGGAGTCGAACGTGTGCAAAACCAAATCTAGCGTCTCAAAATCAGTCCGCTGCAAGAGCAGGGATCTTGGCACTGCGCCACAAAGCCATCAATCTGGGGGACGCACGGACACAAATTCTACCTTTTGTAACATCTGAACATCCAGGAAGGCGCACAGAAATTACAGCTCTCTCCGGTTTTAAGTGCGCCTCACGTATTACCTAGTGAGTATTTTCATACGATGAAGTTAATATGTTTCAGAAAAGTTCCGTTTTTCATTTCCGAAGCAGCTTGAGCCTTAAAGACAGCCCCTTGTCCGTGCAGGGGGCGGTGAATAATGGAATCACAGAATGTTAAGGGACCGGAATGGACTCGAAAGCCCATCTAGTCCCAAGTCCCCAGCCAGAGGCAGGGATGCCACTCACTAGAGCAGATCGTTCAGAGCTCCATCCAGCCTGGCCTGGGACACTTCCAGGGATGGGGCATCCACAACCTCCCTGGGCAACCCGGGCCAGGGCCCCACCACTCTCACAGCCAAGAATTTCTCCCCGATATCCCATCTAAACCTGCCCTTCTTCAGTTTAAAGCCATTCCCGCCCCGTCCTATCACTCCGCGCCTCTGTCAAAAACCTCTCCCCAGCCTCCTCCAGATACAGGAAGGCGCTCTAAGGTCTCTCCTACCGCGGGTAGCAATCAGAGCGCTTCGCCTCATTTTCCTAAGAGCCAACCTCCCCGTACGACCTGTCCTAGCGCCTCACCAGCCGCACGGCAAGGAATTTCTGCCTGGTATCCAACAAAACTTGCCCCGTTTCCTGCCTGCGCCGCTCGGAGCCATCCCGACGGGCACCCCGGCCGCGGATGCCGCGGGGACCGGGGCGCTCGCAGCCGGCAGGGGCGGCGCTCGGGGCCAGCGCTTCCCGCCGGGGCGGAGCGGCGGCAGCGCTGCCCGAGCGAAGCCTCATTCATTCCCTCATTCATTCCCGGCCGCGCGGCCCCCGCGGGACGGGCGGGCGGCAGCGCGGGGC